>JADNRY010000040.1:0-342626 GCA_015501585.1 Rhodocollybia butyracea
AAGCTAGAAAAAGTCAGATCTTGTTGTGATGAAGCGAGTAATGGGATGTATCTTGTGGCAGAGAGGCATTGATGAGGCAAGTTCTGACATGGCTGGATGAAAAGTTCCAGAACTAGACGAAAAGTCTAAGTATTAACGAAGCAGATAAAGTTCACAGCGTTTACCTTCAATGACACTTCTCTTATACATCAGGCGCTCCGAGAAAAGGGCGTCGATGTTGAGTTCTGATGGTAGTGTCAGCGATGAGAAATGATGTGTGGAGGATAAGTCTAGTGAAGTCAGTCAAACAAAGATCTGCGAACTGCACTAGTAAAGTACAGCAGACCCTGTGGGCGCAGGTAGCGGCACGGTACAAGAGCAACCTATTTCAAGATTGCTTCGGGGTTGTAAGGAGTCATTGGTTCGTTCGTGGGTGTGGAACAATTGAACCATTGTAACAGAATATAAAGGCGACATACATAACTGGTTTGATAGTTCGATATCGATGCTTATTTCTTGCTCGGGTCCCTCCTCCACTGTCACCTGCACTTCAATTGTGCTTTCGCACTACTTAGTACAGCCTAGTACTATGTACTAATGGGTGTTGGAGGGGCCAAGCAAAACATGGTACCCACGCGATTAATCTGGACGACATGCCAAGATGAGGAGAAGCTGATGGTAAAAGGTGTATTTACGTTCAAGGCACGTATCGAGCACAGCTGGAAGTACGAAGAAAATCGGAAGGTCGGTGCTGGCGCGCCTCCTGTGCCAAATATTTGAAGGCTTGAAGCACCTGGTAGTATCGAGAAGAAACGGAGAAACTTCGTTGAATTGAGGGACGCACAACTTCTCTACAACTAGTGATAATTGACAGAAAGAGTTGCAGTCACAACCAGTCCTGTGGTCACAAACACCTTGGGTGGTGTTTGGAAGAGAGCAGGTGTAAGTATGGCGCATACTCACACGTGCTCTCGCACTGCCACTAGTGTCCGTACTTATATACTTCGATTCCCACCATCCCCGGCCGTATAACCCGCATAAAGATCGTACTGTGTTCTACCTGTCGCTTGAAGCCTAGCTTCGCCTCTTGGAATATATCGTGGTTCTGTCAATGTGTGCATCCGTTCGTTAGTGTTCTGAACGACAGCCTTTCAAGGTGCTGTCAGTGCAAGCAGTCTGCTTGGTCACAGTGCAAGCATGAGCGGTAAAGGGAGCCACCATCGAGTTGGCTTCCTAGATCTAAACAAAAGGATGAGTAAGCTTCGGCTTCATCTTGGCTTCAGCTTGTGACAGTGAGTGCAAACGAGTATCCATCGTGCAGCAAGTCCCCATGTTCCCAGTTCCAGTGTTAACGTTCTTAGTGGACGGGGTTCAATCAATAATGGTGATGGCATTCAGTCAAGTACTAGGAAGCTGCTAGAAAGCCGATTTTTAAAAAGTTTTTGATTTTTCAACTTTAGGCCCTACGTACATTTTACCGCCTAGATATCATATGCCTTTGCTTTGGACTGTCCGACTACATACATCAAGATGAGTGATCAGGAGCGTAAACAATCGAACTAGCTGTAATTGAGTGCTCACTGGCGGGTCTGCTCACTGGCATAGCAAGTATCATGTACGCATACTTAGCGTAACCAGCTTTGACCGGGCGGTTCTGGTTTCTTAGTTTGTGCCCTCACTTTACTGCTTTCCTTGCTCCTGCGGCGCTCAGGATCATTGGCCAAGGCTTGAATGTTATCTGTACCATTGTGAATAAAGTTACGATCGTGTGTGAGCCCTTAACCTCACCATTCTCTGGTCCATGAACAATAACTTCCAGATATATATCGAAACTCAAAGGAATAATATTCGAAGCAACAACATGCGAGATAGCGTATACACTCTGATGGGTGAACGAATGATTTGCTGAATGTTTTTAGGGGAAAAAAGACGAAGACGTCACTCTTGACCAAAATCGACAGCTTTGCGACCGGTATACCAGGTCCGAACCAGCCAACACACAAAGCTGCTGTCATCACTGTTTAATTCTGGCCGACACTAAACGAGCAGAGTAATCATCAGACCAAGAACCAAAAAAAGACAAGGCAAGACAAATTTGAGTTTGAGACACACCTGGGCGTATAGTATTACTCCTGCTAGGCGAAGTGTAATCCTCTGAAGCTGGGGGTAGTAGGACAGAATCCCCAGTGCCTTCCATCTGCTGTGGGTCTGCGGTGTACAAGTTCGGCAAAGGCAATGACTGTGGAGGAGGAGTTGGAGACAACTCTGGCCTATAGAATGCCAATCGTGTCACCAAAGTCTCAAGGTCCTTGACTACTTTTGAGAACGTGGGACGCTCCCCAAACTCATCATGCCAGCAGTTCTCAAGAAGCGAGAGAACCCCTAAGCGGTCCACAATTTTCGATGGGAATGGCGGACGGCCATTTTGCTCTGGAGCGAGAAAGCTTAGCACACAATTGAAGCTGAAATTTGATCGCCTTACCCAGCACAATGATCTTGACAACATCGTCAGGCTTCGTAGGCCAAGGAAGACTGCCCATGGTGACGATCTCCACGCATGTAATAGCGAAAGCATAAACATCATTCTCCTTTGAGATGAACCCACGCCCTGACATGAGCTCTGGTGACTGCCAGCGAAAGCCATCTACATGATACGTGTTTGGTTATGTATGAGGATTCGCAATCAATGACATACGGGCATGTTTGGGATCCTTGTACGAGATTTTGGCGTGGTGTCTGCTCTGACCGAAATCGGAAAGGACACAGCGGCGGTCATTGTCGAGTAGAACATTGGCCCCTACGAATCATAGAGTCTGTTACCAGAATGAAACGGAGGGTACGAAAAAAAAAGTCTACCTTAAGAATCGCCATGAATAACATGCATGGAGTGTAAGTACTCCATGGCCTGAGAAATCTCGTGCATGAACCTGAGCAAGTCAGGTATTGAACTGTCCCGTACACCTCCGACACCATAGATGAACCCATTATCATACTCCATCCCATTCAAGTCTTTTTCAAATACTCTGGTAGCGATCCATTCCTCATATATGGGCTTACAAGGAACCATGTATTATCTTTGTATGGATCACTTGTCCCATACAGCCGAAGGATGTTAGGATGTCTGAAAGACTTCCAAACATCAATCTCTGAAAGAAAGGCCTCACGCTTGGTAGACTGCTCAAGAACTTTAATAGCAACGGTCCTGTGTTCTCCAAGTGCCCTTGTAAACGTTGGAAAAGAACCCCTTGCCTATTAACTCCTGGAACGAAACATCACTCCTACGCAAAGAACAAAAGGCTCGTAGATAGTCCACATTTTCGCAAGAGAGCTTACTTTTTCAACAATCCAACTGGGAAGTGTGGTTTCGTTCTCCCATTGTACCAAGCGTGCAATACCGGACTCAATATGATCCCCATCCAGTATGTTCCCCTCTCTCCCACTCAATGGCCAAGTGAACGCCCTGGTATGAGGAAGTTGTTTCGAGCGCATCGCAGAGCTCGGTGAAGGTCTCCAATGTGGATCTCGTCCTTCCAACACTGCCAGCAACGTACGAATCGCTTTCAGCATGTCCTTCGAGGCAACTTGCAGCACCTTTTGCATATCGGTGTCATCATTTGTATTCAGTGCCGCAGACAAAAGTTGGCGGAGGTCGTTCATATCGGCTGCTTTGTCCAGCTCGTTTTGGCGTTCTTGAAACAGCGCAGTTGTTCTTGAAGGCGATCGGCATCAGTTAATGCTGAATCGTCGGCGGGAAGCGCCGCAGGTGAAAACTGAAGTAGCTGATTCAAACCTGGGTCGTCATCGACAGGGGCAGTTCAGCTTCATGAGTCTCATGAGAGTCATCAGGTATGGGGATACTTGGATGTGTGGCCAACTAGCTGGTTTGAAGGCCCGATACATTGCCCAAAATGCGGGTAAGAATGGATATCTATGCCACACAGATAAATGTCTTTAGGTGGTGAGCAACAGGAGGCAAGCTCACATTGAAGAGAATCATACAATCATTCAGTGACTCATGGCACGTTTCAATATCTGCATGAATCTCGTCGCGGTCGAGGAACCGTTTCCAGAAGGGCTGGTCTCTGATTTCCTGCATCAATTCCCAGATCAATTGGAAGGCCCTATAAACACGAGTAACTTGAACTCAGTAATCAATCCCTCATAAAAAGGGTAACCATTACCTCTCAAGCTTCTCGAGAGGTTTGTGTAGTTCCGCGGTGACTTGATCTCCTCTCTCGTGAACCTCCTCCGTTATCGCTAGAAGAAAGTCTGCACAGCGGCCAGTCAGACGTAAACATGCGAATCGGTCAGACTAGGCGAAGTGAGTGAGTATCCAAGAAAATAGTTGAGTCGTAACACACCCCGACGTCGTCTACTGCCTCCCAGATCCCGGTAAGCAACCTCGCGATAATTCGAAGACCTGGAACGGGAATGAGCTCTCCCGTATCAGCGACGACTTGGAGACCAAGCCGGGTTACTTCGCCAATGGATTTTAAGGCATCTTGAACACGCTATAACCTTGAGTAAGCACAGCAAGGGAAAGTAGAAAGCTTGATAACACAGTACCATCCCCGTCCTTAAATATGCATCTGATTTCTCTCTGGGTACAGGCACATGTTCCCTCGAGGGACTTGAGTCACTTGACCTCCATCCTCTAGGATTGAAAATTTTGCGCCAGGAGTGGTTGGTGTCTGTAGAAGTATGAGAATCGGCACTAGATTCCCTCGAAGAAGATTGAGAAGCTGTGGTCATTTTGTCCTTAACTGGGCTCCGACCACGACCACTACCAAGGGAAGGTGTCCGAGAAAGTGCATGGAGGTTGAGTGAGGTACCAGGCGGTGACAGGCTTGTACTGGCCCACCCGAGATTTATAAACGGGGTAGGCGGAGTGACCGACACGCCCAGGAACGAAGGCTCAGATCTTGCGTATTGATGCGAGTAATGGGGTATATCCTGCGGCGAAGAAGGCTCTGACGAGGTTGGTTCTGGCATGGTTGGACGAAAAGTATAAGTATTAACGAAGTAGAGAAAGTTCACAGCTTTTAGCTTCACAATTCTCTTACTTATACCATTACTCTCCACAAGCGCTCCGAGAAGGACGTCGATGTTAACTTTTCTGAATCCTGATGGTCCGCTGATTATGGGAAATGACGTGCAGGGATAAGTCAAGTTAAATCAGTCAAACAAAGATCGGCAAACTGCATCAGCAATCCTGTGGGCACAGGTAACAGCACAGTACTGTTTCGAGATTGCTTCAAGGTTGTGGAGGACTCATTGGTTCGTGAACTTGGAAAAATTAAACCATTGCAACAAACTGTAAAGGTGACATAGTAATGATGGTTTGATGCTCGTTCTTGCTTGGGTTCCTCCTCCATTGTCACCTGCAGGTCAATTTTGTTACTATGCACTAATAGGTGCTGAAGAATCCTAAACCGCCAAGATGAGGAGGAGCTGGTCTGAGTCGTAAAAGGCGTGTGAGCACAAGCCTCTGGAAGTACGAGGAAAAATAAAATCAGAAATTAAAAAAGCGCTGGCGCGCCCCGTGCCGAATCTACTTGAGGCAGTACTTTGCCAGTGACTGGTAGTACCGATAAACCCAGAAACTTCGTTCAATTGAGGGGTAATTGGTCATGCGCGTGCGCAACTTCTCTACGACTAGCGATAATTGAGACAGAACATCTCTTTTACCAGCCAAGAACAGGAGAGCAATGGCTGAAGGCGTCGGGATCAATAAGTCGCTCAACGAAAGTACAGAAACACAGCTATATTTTGTTAAGGCTATCTGCGATTCTGGGTATCATGTTTTTCTCGACTTGGCCTCCAGGCTCCAATTCAAAATTCAGGCGCTAAAGGTAGTACCAATACCACCAAGTCTGACGTTGGAAAAAAATGACCTGTGCGTTGGGAGATTGTGCCTCAACGGTAGCAGGAACTCCAGATGTGATAGGACAAGCACCACGGGTGTCACCAGGGGCAGCTGGTGACGCGGGTCCGTCAGTGGGGAAGTCACTGTCGAGCCAGAGCATGTTCACAGCGTAGCCGTCCCAGAGACTAAGAACCAGAACCATTTCAGTATTGAAGGCAGAAGCTATACTAGCGTCCAATCCACCCTTGTGGGTCAAAGTATCGGTTTCCGCTATCTGATGAATTTATTTTCAAATCGCCAACTCTGAAACCAGTGTTGCTGGTAGAGTCACCGGCCACTAACGAGATCTCCGCAACCTTCTTTCAAGGGAGGCGGGTGCCTTTGATGACAGGGAACCGGTGCTCTCGTTGTTTGAGATGACGAACTGTATCAAAATTGTGCCAAGTTATGTTGGAATCTGGATCTTTGGAAGTATCCGGACATACCTGCGTTACAACAGTAAGTACCAGGTGAGGTCGACGGTCATTCCAGGACCGGAGGAAGGAATGTCGCTGAGCCGGAGGGAGTTGAAGTCACAACCAGCCTGGAAAGTTTTTGATTTTTCAACTTTCGATACGTACATTTCACCACCTAGATATCGTATCCCTTGCTTCGGACTGTCCGGCTACATACATCAAGGTGAGTGATCAGCGGTAATTGAGCGCTCATTGGGATATCGAGTACTTATGCGCATATAATCAGCTTTGACTAGGCGCTTCGGAGGTTGCCTTCACCTCCTTTCCTCGCCTTATGTCTCTTAAGAATCAGTTTTTACATAATTCTTGAGCTTTGAATCTTTGCATTAAATTCCGATGCATTCGTCTCATCCACACTGCTTGAATGAGTGCATTCTCACTTCGGTCGCTGTCACGCTGAAAGAAAACACTCCACTCCAACCTTCTTGCCGAGCTTCCCGTAAGACATATCTGCTCACTTCCCTGCTTCCCTTGCTCCTAGGATCATAGGCCAAGGCTTGAATGTTATCTGTACCATGATTTTGAACAAAGTTACAATTGTGTGTGAGGCCTTAACCTCACAATTCTCTGGTCCATAAACAATAACTTATATATATATCGAAACTCAAAAAGAGGCTTGAACACAAGTGATATACTCGAAGCAGCAACATGTGAATGTCCATACATTGTTCAACAAAATCAAATCGACACGATAGTGTATACGCTCTGATAGGTGAACGAATGGTTTGCTGAATATTTTTAGGAGGAAAAAGGTGAAGACGTCACTCTTGACCAAATCGACAGCATATGCTTTGTGAACTAGTTATACTAGGTCTGAATCAGCCGACGCACAAAGCTGCTGTCATCACTGGTTAATTCGGGCTGACGCTAAACGACCAGAGTAATCATCAGACCAAGAAAAGACAGGATGAAACAAATTTGAGTTTGAGACACACCTGGGCGTATAGTGTTACTCCTGCTAGGCGAAGTGTAATCCTCTGAAGCTGGGGGTAGTAGGACAGAATCCCCGATGCCTTCCATCTGCTGTGGTCTGCGGTGTACAATTTCGGCAAAGCAATGACTGTGGAGGAGGGGGAGTTGGAGACAACTCTGGCCTATAGAATCCAATCCTGTCACCAAAGTCTCAAGGTCCTTGACTACTTTTGAGAATGTGGGACGCTCCCCAAATTCATCATGCCAACAGTTCTCAAGAAGCGAGCGAACCCCCAAGCGGTCCACAATTTTTGATGGGAAACGGCGGACGGCCCATTTTGCTCTGGAGCGGGAAAGCTTAGCACACAATTGAAGCTGAAATTTGATTCTCTTACCCAAACACAATGGTCTTGACGACATCATCAGGCTTCATAGGCCAAGGAAGACTGCCATGGTGACGATCTCGATGCATGTAATAGCGAAAGCATAAACATCATTCCCCTTTGAGATGAACCCGCGCCCTGACATGAGCTCCGGCGACTGCCAGCGAAAGCCATCTACATGATATGTGTTTAGTCTTGTGTGAGGTTTTGCAATCAATGACATACGGGCAGGTTTGGGATCCTTGAACGAGATTTTCGCCTGATGTCTGCTGTGACCGAAATCGGCAAGGACACATCGGAGGTCATTGTCGAGTAGAACGTTTGCCCCCTACGAATCATAGAATCTGTTACCAGAATGAAACGGGATGTGCGAAAGAAACCAGTCTTACCTTGAGATCGCCATGAATAACGTGCATGGAGTGTAAGTACTCCATGGCCTGAGAAATCTCGTGGCAATGAACCTGAGCAAGTCAGGTATTGAACTGTCCCCGTACACCTCTGACACCATAGATGAACCATTATCATACTCCCATCCCATTCAAGTCTTTTCAAATACTCCGGTAGCGATCCATTCCTCATATATGGGCCTTACAAGGAACATGTATTATCTTTGTATGGATCACTTGTCCCATACAGCCGAAGGATGTTAGGATGTCTGAAAGACTTCCAAACATCAAACCTCTGAAAGAAAGGCCTCACGCTTGTAGAACCGCTCAAGAACTTTGATAGCAACGGTTCGGTGTCTCCAAGTGCCCTTGTAGACGTTGGAGAAGAACCCCCTGCTATTAACTCCTGGAAGAAACATCACTCCACGCAAAGAACGAAAGGCTCGTAAGACAATACTACAATTTTGTGAGCTTACTTTTCAACAGTCCAACTGGGGAGTGTGGTTTCGTTTCTGCTGCTGGACCAAGCGGGCAATACCGGACTCGATATGCTCCCCATCCAGTATGTTTCCCTTCTCTCTCATCCAATGGCCAAGTGAACGCTCTGGTATGAGGAAGCTGTTTCGTCGAGCGCATCGCAGAGCTCGTGGAGGTCTCCAATGTGGATCCGTCCTTCCAACACTGCCAGCAACGTACGAATTGCTTTCAGCATATCCTTCGAGGCAACTTGCAGCACTTTTTTGCATTTCAGCGTCATCATTTGCATCCAGCGCCGCGGACAAAAGCTGGCGGAGGTCGTTCATATCGGCTGCTTTGTCCAGCTCGTTTTGGCGTTCTTGGAAACGGCGTAGATGTTCTTGAAGACGATCGGCATCGGTTAATGCTGAATCGTCAGCGAAGGGCGCCGCAGATGAAAACTGATGTAGCTGATTCAGACCCGAGTCGTCATCGACAGGAGTCAATTCAGCTTCATGGGTCTCGTGGGAGTTATCGGACATGAGGATGCTTGGAGTAGTGCCAACTGGCTGGTTTGAGGGCCCGATACATTGCCCAAAATGCGAGTGAGAATAGATATCTAAGCCAGATAAACGTTTTTTAGGCGGTGAGGAACAGGAGGCGGCTCACATTAAAGAGAATCATACAATCATTCAGTGACTCATGGCACGTTTCAATATCTGCATGAATCTTATCCCGGTCGAGGAATCGTCTCCAGAAGGGCTGGTCTCTAATTCCCTGCATCAATTCCAAGATCAATCGGAAGGCCCTTATAAAATGAGTAACCCAATAATCAATCTTTCATACAAAAGGGTAACCATTACCTTTCAAGCTTCTCGAGGGGTTTACGTAGTTCCGCGGTGACTTGATCTCCCTCTCGTGAACCTCCTCCGTTATCGCTAGAAGAAAGTCTGCACAGCGGCCAGTCAGACGTAAACATGCGAATCGGTTAGACTAGGCGAAGTGAGCAAGTATTCAAGAAATTGAATAGTTGAATAATAACACACCCCGACGCGTCTATTGCATCCAGATCGCAGTAAGCAAGCTGGCGACAATTGGAAGGCCTGGAACGGGAATGAGCTCTCCCGTATCAGCAACAACTTGGAGACCGATCCGGGTTACATCCTTAACGGATTTTAGGGCATATTGAACACGCTGTAAACCTGAGTAAGCATAACAAAAGGAGAGTAGCAACCATAATAACACAGTACCATCCCCGTCCTCAAATATGCATCCGATTGCTCTCTGGGTACAGGCACGTGTTCCCTCGAGGGACTTGACCTCCATCCTCTAGGACTGAAGAGATTGCGCCAAGAGTGACTGGTGTCCGTCGAAGTATGAGAATCGGCACTGGTTTCTCGCGAAGAGGATTGAGAAGCTGTGGTCTTTCTGTCCCGAACTCGACTTCGACCGCGACCACTACCGATGGAGCCTCCTCGAGAAAGAGGATGGCCCAGGCTGAGTGAGGTACTAGGTGGTGGTGACAAGCCTGTACTAAGATTTCTGAATGAGGTAGGAGGAGTAACTTCCACGCTTGGAGTTGGGAGCGAAGGTAAGGAAGGGTCCGATCTTGTGTGTTGATGTGTGTAACGGTGTGTATTCCGAGT
This sequence comes from Rhodocollybia butyracea, assembly GCA_015501585.1. Classification (NCBI taxonomy): domain Eukaryota; kingdom Fungi; phylum Basidiomycota; class Agaricomycetes; order Agaricales; family Omphalotaceae; genus Rhodocollybia; species Rhodocollybia butyracea. The sequence goes on from JADNRY010000040.1 coordinate 10,144, forward strand.
CTGTGGTAGAGAAGCCACTGACGAGGCCAGTTCTGACATGGCTTGACGAAAAGTATAAGTATTAATGTAGTAGAGAAAGTTCACAGCTTTTACCTGGACAATTCTCTTATACCATCACTCTCCACAGGCGCTCCGAGAATGGCGTCGATGTTCAGTTCTGATGGTCCACTGATTCTGTCAGCGATGGAAATGATGTGCAGAGGATAAGTCAAGTCAAGTCAAACAAACAAAGATCTACAGACTGTGCCAGTAAAGTACAGCAGATCCTGCGGGCACAGGTAACAGCACAGTACAAGAACAACCTATTTCAAGATTGCTTCAGGGTTGTGAGGACTCATGGCTCGTGGGCGTGGAAAAATGGAAACATTGCAACAAAACATAAAGGCGACATTGATTTGATGTTTTGATGCTCGTTTCTTGCTCGGGTCCCTCCTCCACTCTGTCACCTGCACCTTCAATTTTGTTTTCGCACGTGTGCTACCGTCCTAATAGGTGTTGAAGAAGCCAAGCAGAAGATGGTATCGAGTCACACGATTAAACTGAACGACGTGCCAAGATGAGGAGGACCTGGTCGTAAAAGGCGTATCACTCGTACGAAAAAAATCAGGAATCAAAAAAGCCGAGCGCTGGAGCGCCTCCCGTGCCGAATCTAAGGCTTGAGGTAATGGTAATACCGAGAAACCGAGAAACTTCGTTGGATTCATCGCATACGCGACTTCTCTACGACTAGTAATCATTGAGACAAAACATCTCTTTACCCGTCCGAGACCAGGAGAGCAATGGCTGAAGGCATCGGGATCAATAAGTCGCTCAAGGAAAGTACAGAAACACAGTTGCATTTTTGTTAGGGCTACTTATCTACGATTCAGGGTATCATATTACTCTCGACTCCAATTCAAAATTCAAGCGCTAAAGGTAGTACCGATATCACGACTTTGATGTTGGAAAAGATGACCTGGGCGTTGGGAGATTGCGCCTCAACGGTAGCGGGAACTCCAGATGTGGTAGCACAAGCGCCACGGGCGTCACCAGGGGCAGTTCCGTCGGTGGGGGAAGTCGCTGTCGAGCCAGAGCATGTTTACAGCGTAGTCGTCCCAGAGACTGAGAACCAGAACCATTCCGGTGTTGAAGGCAGAAGCCATAGCGTCCAGTCCACCCTTGGAGTCAAAAGTATCGGTTTTCAGCAAAGGCAGCCGCCTCCTCCTGACAGAAGGTTGCGGAGATTTCGTTGGTAGCCGTGATACCAGCAACATTGGTTTCAGAGTTGGCGATTTCAACTCCGTTTTGGACATAAATTCGTCGGATAGCGGACAGGGAACCGGTGCTCTCGTTGTTCGAGGTGACGAACTGTATTAAAATTGCGCTCAGTTATGTTAGATCTTTGTAAGTATCCGGACGTACCTGCGTTACAACAGTGAATGGCTGAGTGGTGTCGACAGTCATTCCAGGACCGAAGAAAGAAGTGTCGCCGAGACGGAAAGAGTTGAAGTCGCAACCAGCCTGGTCACAAACACCTTGGGTTGAGTTTGGAAGAGAGCAGGTGGTGCCAGTGCAAGAAGTCTGCTCGGTCACAGTGCAAGCATGAGCGGTAAAGGCAGCTGCCATCGAGTTGGCTTCCCAGATCTAAACAAAAGGATGAGTATACTTCGGCTTTGACTTGTGATGTGCAGACGAACATCCATTTCCGTGCAGCAAGTTCCCATGCTCCCAGTTCCAGTGTTAACGTTGTTAGTGGATGGGGTCCAGTCAACAGTGTTAGCCTATTCTGCGTAAATATCGAGGTACATCTGAGAAAAATATGCACGTACAACTCCATCAATGAATTTGATGTCCGAAGGACACTGAGAGTCACAGTATCCAGTTCCGTACTGAGCTCCAGCTTTGTTGGTTGGGAATCGTGACTGTAAACGATATCAGAAACGCTTGGCTTTGGAGCTCCTATGCTGAAACTTACAACTCCACCATCAGCATCCATTTGACTGAAGTACAAAGCGCCGTTAATACCACAAGGAAGCTGGGAGACGTCGACGTCGAAAGTAAATTCTTGGTTGAGCAGGTGGAAGAGTTGATACTCGGTCTCACTTCCGGGAGCCATCAAGTATAGACGAGAACCAACGTTGGCCTGTTCAGAGACGGTCACAAATTTGAGCGTCAACGCATCTCCGCTGGTGGTGACACCGTAGGTAGCTATAAGCGTGTTGTTAATTGGCTATCGCATAGGTGGCTTGATCAAACATACACTCATAATCCGCTCCGTCGAGAGCACAGTTCGCAGCGCAGACTTCGGGGGCTATTGAAAAAGATGATCAGTAGAGCGAGAAAGAGTTATCAATTTTATACTTACTGGTACAGATATCGAAGTCCCATGTGTCACCCTCGTAACAGTTCTCAGTGCCGCTGGTAATGTGAAGGTAACGCCAGTTTGCATCAATGACAACCGTAGAATCTTGACTTGTGCAGCCAGACGCGGTACATGTTTCCCAGGTCAGTGGTGGGTGAACCTCTGCAGTGAGCGTGCCAATCTGTTGGCCGTACACGATGGCGGAGAGGGCGAAGAAGAGCAGAGCCGATGAGTGGAACATTTCAATGCCAGTGACGATTAGTGTGAACCGATGGAGAATGTCGAGCCCAATGTGTCCTTTTATACTGGTACTTGGAACCAGCTTGGACACATCTACCAAACGGATGTTTTCCGGGAAAAACGATGTTGAACCGCGTATTTTCCGCGAGCACACATGAAAGTGGGGCCTTCGTGTAACCAAACAAACTATTGCGAAGCTGTTCGACGACGAGAATTACTTCAGACGGACTTGCGATCCGTAATAGCCTTCGGAAATTTTTCGTAAAATTTGGTAGGACATAGACACAGCAGGTTCAAGGGGCATGATCAATACTCTCGCAGGCCAAGTTTGGCACTCACTTTATTTTTGGAAAATAAATAAACTTCTTTGCCGAGATACAGCGTTTAGAGTCAGTAGAAAGCCTATCCAACCGTTTAGTTCACATTCATGGTTACGGTGGTGTCCAATTACCCCGAGCTAATTATCCGAGAACGTCTCCAGCTCTATCTAAGGCCTTGCTGCGGAAATTTCTGGTTGATTTGGTTTTTGCGAAATCATCTTGACGCTCCACAATTATCCTTCAGAGACCAGGAAGAGTCCGAGTCCGAGAAAATTTCCTTAGGAAAAACTGAACGTTCCTTGGAAGATAGGTTCCCCACTTGAACAACAAATTTACGAAAATTGGGGTTCAGGTAGTGATTATAGACATAAAGCGTCAGAACATAGTACCGCTACCTTGGTAGTATCATAGTGATGTTGAGAGCGAGTTGAGAGAGCATTGGATTTAAATAGATTGCGACAAGCAGAACTGCGTTAACTCGTAGCGAGTGCGCCGCATGAATGGAGCCTTGAGGAGGTCCAAAAAATGGTCACAATAAAAACAGAAGCCAACCAGAGGACATTGTCGTATTCAGAAGAGTAAACAAGTAGAGCGGGTTTTGAGTACGCTACACTAGGTAGCTCGTAAGTACTAAGAATAGAGGACGAGATGCGCTTTGGTTTGCGCTCTGGGAATTTGGAGGGCGGAAAAATCGGCGCCTGAATCGCGGACGGTCCGCCCAGGACCGTCGGCACGCGTCGTGTAAGCGCTTTTCTTCGTTTTGATTCTTGTAGCATCTTTGCCGCGTCTTCTATACCCACCCACACAAGCCAAACCTGCTCAGTCTCGAGATTGGACATCTGGACTGTCTCTCGATGGTAAATATTAACTCTACTAGCTTATCCCACATCCGTAGGTCCTTGCAGAGTTCAGTGTACTCACGTGTACCTATCTCTTGTTCTTTTCAGATGTCGCCACACTTTTCTAAGCAGGATACGTTTTTCTTTATTCCTCTATGAATGCTCCCGTACAGACCGATGCGGAGGCCCAATCCCTCAACCTAGAACGCACAAGGCTGCACGACTTTGAGGAATTCTGGCGCGACCATTACCACTGGCTCAAGGATAAAGGCTACCAGCTTCGCTCGCGATACCACCCTGATTGGACTCCTTCTTGGAAGGGAAGGAAAAGGAAGTCGTATACTCTACGGATATATGAAGACCACCATGTTCCTCTCGTGAGCGTCCTTCGGTTCATCTCCATAACATATCCGTTATTCAGTTTTCTTTAGCACCCGCTTCTGATGGACGCAACTCGCATACGAGACCACAAAATTGTGATGCTGAGGCGTGCAGATCCAGAATCCATATCCGACGAGCTGAAAATCGGGCCTATTTTCTCATCTGAGTCTACTATTTCCGATACCAGAAATCACTGTGTGCCTACCTACGAAACGTTGGAGGTTGACCCACCGGATCCGGTTGAAGGGAGGAATCTCATTGTGGTTATGCCCTGCTTGGTCCGTTGGGAAATTCTCCTCGAAGAGTTCACCTCTGTAGGGGAAGTGATTGATTTTTGTGGTCAACTGTTTGAGGCGAGTTCGCAGGTTTTTGCACACATCCCAGTTCTGACTTGGTCAATACAGGGTTTACAATTCATGCATAGTTTAAACGTCGCTCACAAGTGCGTATCATCGGCATTCACCGCGTATCTTCCTCTCTTACCTCCCGCAGTGACGCGAAAGACACAAATATTATGATGGACTCGTACCCAGCGTTCAAGCATCCTCCTCATCCTTTATCTCCGGATATGAAGCGCGACTGGAGTGGGAGCTCGAAGCCGCGTAGTCGCACTCTACATCCTGTCAAGTATTACTGGATAGACTACGACATGTCTGTGCAATATGAATCAAATTCTTCTCCCCTGCTTCCCCCAGGCTATGGTGGCGACCAGTCGGTGCCAGAATTCCTGAGGAATGAGTTGTGTAATCCTTTCAAAGTGGACGTCTATTGTGTCGGGAACGTTATCCGCAATAATTTTTTGGTCGTGAGTTGTCTGGTTTTCTCACTTATTTTCGAGAAACGCTTAGGAAGAACACAGGGCGATCCATTTACTGTACCAAGAGCTAACCTGGAGTTCCTAAATGGCCTCATTTCTGACATGACCCACGACGATCCACTCAAACGGCCGACCATGGATGTGGTCGTTTCTCGTTTCGCAGAGCTTTGCAAGAACTTATACTGGTGGCAATTGCGATCTCGAGCCCCACCCAAGAACGAACACCCGTTGCTGCGCCTCTTATTAACACCTACTCATTGGGTGAAACAAGCGACTTTTATTCTTCTGCGGATTCCTGCAGTACCAGACTATACGAAACGGAAGTGACCATTTCTCCATGCACAGGCTTGTAGTGTATGTACGCTCGTTTAATATAATTTTTTTGAGCCCCACCCAAGAATGGACCCCATTTCTTGCGTATGCTCCGTATGAAGCCCAGATCAGCTAGGACAGTTGCACACGGCATGACTCACATGAAGAGATCTGACCACTCTTGGCCGTTCGATTATTTGGCCTCTTTCGCGATGGTGAACTTCGGTTTGCAATATCTTCTTTTCTACTGCTTGTTACTCTAGGAGATTTCGGTCAACAGTAGGCAGCAGAAAATTTAGCAATGCATACCAGCCTTTTCAGGGGCGTGTTGGATAGGTATGAAGTGGTGAAGGTGAGATATGAAGATGACCGTGTGCACGGTAGGATCGGCGAGGCCATAAATCGCATATATTCATACGCTGAACTGAGAACAGCAATTTAAAGAGTACGTTCACCAGTCACGGTACGTGCTGTAGAAGACTGCAGCCTTTGAAGAGGTTCGAGACGACGCTTGAAGCTTGAAGGCGGGGGAGTTGGATATCTGGGATAGAGGTAGCGTGGTTGTGCTCGGTATATATTTCAGATGTGTACGTTCGATTTTGACTCTAGGGAATCATCTCGCCATAGAACGAACGAATGACCATGGCGCAAATAACTAGAAACTCATCTTCTGTATCTCGTTAAGCCACTCAATTCAAATATTGACCGAAACTGAACGCAAACTTATGATCGTTTTCCGTCATGTCACACTTTAATACGCGATGACATAAGAGCAGTTGGATCGCCAAAGGTCAGAAAACCACTTGAACTTGTACCACCACCATGTCGATGATGATCAAGTTGGATCCCTCAACACGCGCATGCCTTCCGATATTTCTTGGCCCAACACTTTTCGCTTTTATGCTCGTGCATCATACAACACTCAACTATTGCTCGCCAGTCTCTTTCTTGCAGCTCAAGTCATCCTCCTTGCTGGCAGCGACTCTGATTGTTCTCGGCCTAGTGCTCGCTAACTACTACTACCGCCTTTCACGACGCATGACCTACGAGACCACGGCTCAGGTTACTCACAATATCTTGGCGTTTCTTCTACATCTCGTGTCCTTTCTGGCCCTCACATATATCGCTTGTTGGCTCATATATATGAAGTATTCACTCGCATTCTGCTTGCCGGCAGATGACTACTCGCAGATGGCCTTGTCCGTGATGGCAGCGAATGGTTTCGCTTTGGCCCTAGGGGTTGTTACATACTGGTTCTGCGAACCCTCCGAGATCGCGGCTCGGCATGCTCACTACGATGGTGAAGTTTCCGTTGAAGAACTCGAGCTGTACCAAAGTTGGGCCAAGCCTGAGTTTCTTATCTTCGTCGATGCATCCCAATTCTACCTCCCAGCTATCGAGGCCGCGGTGAATCTGAGGGATTTCAAGACAGCTACAGCTAGAGAAGATTATGATAGCAAGATTCAGACGCTTCGTGATAAGATAGGCGAATACAGGGCATTCTACATCAATGTGCGTTGATTAGGTCTTTTCTACTCCTTTTCAACTTGTTCTTATATCTGTATCAAAATTTTCTAGGCCGTCCAGACTGAAGCGTTCGGCTATGATTCCTACGCAAAACTCATGACGTTGAAGAGAACCATCGCGGTAAATGGCCTACTTGTTTCGTCATGATATCCACTGATTTTCCTCCATTAGAGATCTTTTATAGATCTCAAGACCTCGAACATAATACGCCCATGCATACAGCCGTCGGATAAAGATAAGCTCGATGGAATCTTTAATGAGGTGTTTGATTCTAGGTTTCTATTTTCTTTCTACTAGTCTTCTACTTCGACAATTTTCCCTGCTAATAGATCAGACTACATACTACTTACCACTCTCTACTAGATTTTCCGTAAATTTCGATACTTGTTTTAGATAATTCTTTCTGTGTAGGTAGGTAGATACTTAAATACGAAGGTGATGTCACAGCACGTGCTGTCAATTTGTTCTTTCAGTTTTGCCTGTTTACGTCGCTCTACGTGATGAAATTGACTTCTCTTTGGTGGCACAGGTAACGATGCGAAGAATTTTGCTGACCAGCCTGAAGAGATCTGGCCATTCTTGGCCATACGATTTTCGGGCCTTCTTTGCGATGGTGAACTTCGGTTTGCAATATCTTCTTTTCTACTACTTGTTGCTCTAGGAGATGTTGGATCTTGGTGAACAGTAGGCAGCAGAAAATTTCACAATGCATACCCTTTTCAAAGACGTGTTGGATGGGTATGAAGTGAGATGTGAAGAAGACTATGTCCACGGTAGGATTGGCAAGACCATAGATCGTGTATATTCATACGCTGAACAGAGAACAACAAGAGATTTGAGGCAACGATTGAAGGTGGGGGAGTTGAATATCTGGATAGAGGTGGCGTGGTTGTACCTGCAATTAGTTGGAATACTTATATACTTGCGATGTTTTGCTATCTTGCTGACGTGTACGTTTGGTATTGAATCATCTCGCCATAGAACGAATGGTCATGGCGCAAATAGCTAGAAATCACTTGTGTATCTCGTTAAGCCATCAATTCAAATATGGACCGAAATCGCAAACTTATTCTCACGGCGCGACTAAAAGGTTCTCTTTTTCACTTGCTTTCCGTCATGTCATGCTTTGTACTGACGCGCTGACATAAGAGCAGTTGGATCGCCAAAGGTCAGAAAAGCACTTGAACTTGTACCACCACCATGTTGACGAGTTGGATCCTTCAACACTCGGATGCCTTCCGATATTCCTGGGCCCTGTATTTTTCACTTTTGCGCTCATGCATCCAACACTTAACTATTCTCCTTGCTGGCAGCGAGTCAGGTTATTCTCGTCCTAATGCTCGCTATCTACTACTATTGTCTTTCACGACGCATGGCCTACGAGACTACGACTCAGGTTACTCACGGTACTTCGGCGCTTCTTCTACATCTCGTGCGCATCCTGGTCCTCATATATATCGGCTGTTGGCTCATATATATGAAGTATTCGCTCGCATCCTGTTTCCTAGAAGATGAAGATGCTTACTTGCAACTGGTCTTGTCCATTATGGCAGCGGATGGTTTCATTTTCGCCATAGTGGTTGCTTCTTACTGCGAACCCTTCGAGATCGCAACTCGTTATCCTCACGATGGTGAAGTTTCCGCTCAAGAACTCGAGCTGTACCGAAGATGGGCCATGCCTGAGTTTCTTATTTTCGTCGATGCATCCGAATTCTACCTCCCAGCTATCGACGCCGCAGTGGATCTGAGGGATTTCAAGACGGCTGCAGCTAGAGAAGATCACGATAGCGATGTTCAAACGCTTCGCGTCAATACAGGGCATTCTATAACAACGTGCGTTGATTAGGTCTTTTCTGCTCCTGTTCTTAAGTATCTGTATCATATCTCTCTAGGCCGCGAAGAACGAAGCGTTCGGCGGAGATTCATATACAAAACTCATGACGTTGAAGAGAACCATCGCGGTAGATGGGCTACTTGTTTGCTCATGATATCCACTGATTTTCCTCCATTAGAAAGCTTTTGTAGACCTCAGGACCTCAGATAATATACACCCATGCACACAGTCGTCGGATAAAGACAACCTCGATAGGACGTTCGGAAAGATTGATAAAGTGTTTGATTCTAGGTTCCTACTTGCTTTCTAATAGTCTTCCAGTACTCGACAAATTTCCTAATAATAGATCGGATTGCTACCATACTTTCTACTTGATCTTCTGTACATATTCGATGTTCGTTTTAGATAATACTTTTTTTGTAGATAGATAGTAGTACGAAGTGACTACTTGGCACTTTATCGCGTGATGTCACAGCACGTGCTACCACTCTCTCAACAAGTCATGTGGAAACCTACGTTTCGCTATCGCTCCGTGACACTTATTGTTTTCGTCGCTCTGCGTCGAAATTATATCTGGTCAAGGGGAGTATGGAGGAAGAGGGAGGTAAAGGCTAGAACAGTCCGAGTCTGGTTTTAGGTCTGGGTCATGAAGAGAAGGATGATTACAGTCGATCTTTGGGAGCCAGTCATCATTGGTGTACACGCGGTCCGTGTTAATATATTTATCTTGCCGTCGTAGTGGCGGAGTGCGAGTAACAGCTGTATGTGGTTCCCCATTCAAAGGAAAAGTGACGGAGTGACCATTCCTTGTTATGGGTGGCCAGCGACGAGCAAAGTAGCGCGATTGAGCAGCAAAATGTGAACGGATGTTCCATTGATAAACGGTGGCAGTATCATCCGAGCCTAGGTGTCGGAGCCCCCACCGAGGCATCTTGAAAAAATAAATTCCCAAATATTGCTAGAATTTGGTACAAGTAAAACGGTGTACAAGGTGAAATAGTAACCAGGACTCACACCGAAACAATGTTCAAAGTGTTCATATTGCGCTTTGTATTTTTTATAGGCCGGAATACCATTCCAACGAACTTTGTCAATCAACTTTTGGCAAAGCAGCTTTTTCCAAATTCTGAAGTAGCGCGAGCGCTCAGACTCTCGTTTGCGCCGATAATCAACATATTCTTGAAGCTCCCGCCTGCATTTAATAACTCTAGATGTCAAAAAGAGTTAGGGTGCCTACGGAAGTAGTAAACGAGCGAGAGGAACTTGGTCTTCAGTGGCCTGTTCCAGGTCTTGCATAATGGAGCTGTGCCTCCAAGGTGCAAGTCGTCCAATGACAAGGAAACCCCAAGCCTCCAAAAATATCTGATCAATACAGCCAGAGGGTTCAGGCCAGGGAGTTAATTTCAGGGAAGCTAGAAATTCTCATTCTTTTAGTTCGAGCATGGAGAAACAGGAATAGGAGCCACCTAAGCGCCTTAAATAATTTACGTACACCAAAACTGAAAACCTGCGCGATCAAGTACCGACGCCACTGTGGTAGTAGTAGTGGTAGTGTACTCTGGCGGTCTGGCTCATGTGAAGTACACTCGCTTCGCGTGCTCGTGTGAGCTGTGTAGTACATCCACGGCACACGCAGGCGCAAGGTGTGTAGCATAAGCCACGTTAGTCTCCTTGAAAGGGACTTTTGCCAGTTAGGCTACCTCCTCCTCCACTCCGATTACTACTTACATATTCGGTAGTATCTTACCATAACTATCCATTGCTTTACATGGCCTCGATGATTTCACAACTATCAGTGCAACTGTACAAGTACAAATTATGCGCAAATTCTAGCCAGTAGTAAAGAATTGTTCGGGGGAGTATTGAGGAAGAGATAGATTAAGGCTAAAACAGTCCGATTCCGAGGCGGCTTTACCGCTTCTGTCACAGGGAAACGGAAGATGATTGCTACTCCCCCCGGTCGTGCGGAGGAAATTCCGTGCTATCACTAATCCGTCATACCCATACCTTCCTGGACAAGGCGTGTAGGCTGTCGCCAAAACCGAGGAACGCTCGAACGTCGTTACCTACGAAAGATCTCCCATGCGACATCCTGTTCGGCGAACGTCTACTGCCACTCGTTGGCAGGTTTATTTTCGACGCGCTGAACATATATGCCGGGGGGAATTGTGGGTCCCGACGGAAATCTAAGTATAGCACACAGGAATTGAGAGGTGTTTGATAACCCCCCGTGTTTTTACTTATATGCTACACCCGGTTGGCCTAGCTTCCATACTAACACTATTCTACGGTAACGTACCCTTCTGTGTCCTGTTTACCCGGCTACATATCTTTGTAGGTATCTAGGTCGATGGTATCATTATTTCTTACCTTCGTCTGTCGAAGCCGTTGTGAGTTTGTACAGCAACGGTAGGGACAGATGTTAAACCAACCAACCAATCAGCCTTAGCCCAGGTGAGCGGAGGCTACACGCTTTGATAATTTTAGGTTCTAGTAAGTAATCAAAGATTGAACTCGACGAACTTGCTCGGTTACAAGCTCGGTTATCTAGGATAAGTATAGGAAACCCATATGATTTCTCAGCGTTTTTGGAAGAAAAGTTGCGTTCCAGCCTCTTTAAGTAGTTGGGACTTCCCTCCGCGCGCCATAAAGGTCACAGCATGTGCTATCGGCTCCATAGGAAATATAATGGACGGCACGGCCGGGACGCACTCCCACTTCACTCTGAAGCGCACGCCGTGAGCAGAACCTTTACCAGCGTCCAATATCATATCGTAAATAGTTTACTCGAAGTATTTTCCGAGTTCCGAGAACCGTCACGGTGCCACTATCCAAGCCTACCCAAGCACTTTCCAAGCTCAATCGAATGATCAGTCGAGTGATACGAATAAGCTTATAATTAAAGATTTTTCATTTATTCTCGCTCGCCTCTCACTTGGCACCATCGATTGATCGAGTTTATAGCTTCTCGCGCTGCCTCAACGCCCTGGTGATTCAGCCGCTGAGAAATTTCGGGGGGATATATCGGAAATGGCCGAAGATCATTGTTTTTTTGTGGGGCGGCCCCGGCTCTGGGTTCAAGTTATCGGTTATGGCATACCTGGTATAGATACGTTAGATACATCGAAGAAAAGACTGTTATTCGGATGCCAATTTCTTGAGGCTCCTTTTGAGGCTCTTTTAGGACTGTCACGCTTTATGGGCTCACCCCGGGACCGAGTCATCTGACTCTGGTCTTGTCCAGTGTCTCATCGGGTTGGTATTATCTTCATATAACCGTAGTAGACCAAGCCGATGCTGTCTTGGAAGACAATATACCTCAAGGCGACATGGTTTCCCCCGGGTCTTCCAAATAGTTGAAACCCAGGATCCGGAAATTTCAAGACTGCAAAGACCAGCCGCCAGCAAGCACCTCGATCGCTGTCCTTGCAGGCATAACCCGAGCGTTCGACTCAACTTTGAACTAGGTACTGAGGTATTGACCCACGAGGCTGTAATCGATGCTTCATCCAGGTTGTTAATCCGGGGTCAGTCTAACTAGAGACTAGCGGGTTGAATCGATCGGGATTGTGGCCTCTTCGTGGGTACCCACGGTTTGCCTTTATTTACTTTTGTTCTGATGTCTGGATCTATGTAGTACCTACATATTTATGTATGCATCAACACTAACCGTGTTCGTTGGGTACTAAACCGCCCACCGGAACATGAATATGAAGGAAGACGGGAACGGACGGACTCGGAGGGACCGTGAACCTAAAGCACTGTTTTGGTGAGAACTACTCGAAAGACTCGAAAGGTTACCCGGCTGCGACCTATGAATAGTTAAACTATTATTACTGCCAGTAACCTGGCAGGGCAGGTCAAGTGAAGAACTTCATCAGATAACTCCGAGGATGGTGGTTCTGGCACTTGTTTTCTTCGTAAAAAATTCCTCTCTGGGAAGATTCTGACCGTTCCCTCGAGGTCGTGCGCTGGGGGCGCGGCGTCGTGTTTTTGGAAATACATTGTGCAGGGGAAACCGCTGTGTGGAAGTAATTCTGTGCAGGTTCAGTTGGAAGGGTTGACTCGTATACCCACAATTCAGTATAAGCTGAGTATTGTTTCTCCCCAAGTCCCCATAATCATCGGAGTGGGGTCCGGGCGGAAATATTCAAGCCTCGGAGGCTATCTGGGTGTCTCAGTCAGATCTACTTATCTGTTCATGTCATGGGTTTTTTTTGGGATTTGCGTGTTGAGAATCGTAAGTATTCAGTCACTTTTTTTTGAACATCATTTTCTGTCACCCGTGTTAACCCACGCAGGGAGTGGCTCTGAAACCCCCCTTTCCGCCGTATTGATAATTGGACGTGAACGATGCACCCGCGGGTCTAAATGTCACAAAAATCGAATTAAATATTAATGCGGGCGCTCATGAGTTCCGTCGTGAAGGAGTTTCGTTGTCTGAATTAAATACGTGTACCACTCCGCTCAAGAAGAAATTGACAGACGGAGGCTCCGAGTTGGTCCTACGACTAATACGTGTTCTGGTATAAGGAGGGATACGCATCTCCGACATCGGCCCAAAATTTTGAGCTTGTCAAAAGCTTGTCATCTACTGAGTTGAGCTTTTTTTTTTCGGTTGAATTGTGAATTTTGTGACGAAAACATCGGCAAACAAGCAGTTGGAATTGAATGGAAATAGAATTATGTATTTGAATATTAGTTGATAATATGGCATCATTACGAAACTGGGGCATACGGGGTAAAATCATTTAAGAGCGGGCCTCAAGCGGGTTGAAATCCAACCTAACGCTTCTTCCTGTACCACCATGGCCGACTTGGAAAAAGGAACTTCTGCTACTGCCTCTGGCGTCAACCACACCCACAACCAAACTGGTGTCTACGACGAAGGCTCCGCGTTCAGGAATTCACCTACTTCTCCAGTCAAGAATAGGATCGCAAACCCAGGATCCCTGTAAGTTCCTCGCCTTTTCGAAAAATCGTCTCGCTCATTCGTCAACAACAGCGGTTTGTTTTCTTTCGCGTCGACAACGCTTATTCTTTCTCTCTACAACGTTGTTGCTCGCGGTATCACCACACCGAATGTCGTCGTCGGTATGGCTTTGTTCTGTGGCGGTCTTGGGCAATTGTTGGCTGGAATGTGGGAGTTCCCTAAAGGTACGCTTGGTTCTTTCTCTCTCTTTGATCCAATTCTGATTCGTTTTTCTTCAGGCAATACTTTTGGAGCAACGGGTGAGAGCAACTTCATTTATTTTACCTCGCCTTTCATTGGTCCATGAATGGCGTTTGGCATCGGACAATCCCCCTTCTTCCCGCTCCGCGATCTCCCCTCAAACGCTGAAACTAACTTGTTTTTCTTCTAGCATTCTCGTCCTATGGTTGCTTCTGGCTCTCCTACGCTACGATCTTCATTCCCGGCTCTGGCATTATCGCCTCCTATGATGGAAACATGGACGAGTTCGCCAGTGCAGTCGGGATCTACTTGATGATATGGATGACGGTCACCTTCCTATTATTGTAAGTCTATTTTTGTTGCACTTAAATCAATTCCAGGATCTCACGTTCCTTAAAGTATCGCCTCTCTGCGCAAAACCATCGGATTCATCGCTCTTTTCTTCTTCCTTACTATGACTTTCATGTTGCTCGGAGCAGGCATGTTCGTCACGCCATCCTCGGCTTCAATGGGTGTCAGCTTGCAGAAGGCCGGAGGAGCTTTGGGTATCGTCACTGCACTCATCGCATACTATGTTGGCCTGAGTGAACTTTTGGCCGCGGAGAGAGCGGCGGTCGTGGCACTTCCTCTCGGTGTGTTCAAGCATGACTGAGGAGTACATCGTACATCGTAGCATCATTTCCATCATTCGCAAAGAGAGCAGTGTGGAGAAGTTTATTCGCTGATATCATTTGACGTGCGAGTTGGTTTCCCGTTCCCTCCAATTTTCCACCTTTTCATTTTATACTTTGGGCTTTTATTCACTACTGTACCATCTAATCCAACATCTCGACTGTCACCGCAGTCGTTTTCTACCTTTCCGCTCTTTTCATCCTACGGTCTCACTCCACAAAATTATATGTCAACCTCGGTCCTCGTTGTTCGATGATTATTATTCTTCCAGCCATGTGCCCAGTGGTTTTTTTTTAGTTACTCTACGTTACTTGCATACCCTTGAATCCCAATCATCGGTTGTTGTTGACTTTTATTAGAACGCTGAGTGCGCTAAAGACGAATCGCAGTAGCAGTAGCTGCGACACATACAAATGGGGGCTTGATAATTTATCACAAATCCCATCGGCCTACAACGCTCCAATTCACACAACACCCCAAAGACTCCACTGTCTATGCCGAACAAATCCTGCGTATCCTTGCCTTCAACATACTGTACGATCGAAAATCGGAAACGACTACCAACTACCTTACCGCTCTATCGGGAGTCGAGGACTGCATGCGCAGCGGGACTCGGATGTACGAGCTCAGAAGAACCCTGATGGAGATTTCTCGGCGTTTGCGATTTTTTCGGACTATGATCAGGATGCAACAATTCGAGCAGTCAAGCTTTCAAGTTTAACTAGAAAAAGATCTCAGATAGCCTTCTGTAAACTGTATAGTTTTTCAATCAACCGGTAATGAAAATGTCAAAAGCGATAATGCGAAGTCCCTGTGACTACATATACTATGCGTCCCGAATAGAACATGTCCGGTCACTGTCCGGTCCTTTGTTGTCGAGAGTTATTTCGCCACGCTCCAGAGTAGTCTGAGAATAACGTTCCCCATGCGAGATAAGCCCCAACCCATGCCGTGGCCCCGTCGATGTTCCAGGATGGAGGAGGAGCGCTCCGGCTAAGAGACGGCTCCGGGATTGTAAGTAGTGGTTCGGAACTTGGGTTTGGTAAAAACGCGTGGGTTTTAGGGGAGTGGGTCCATGGCCTGCGGCGATACTTGTGTCAAATAAATGTACAGTATGAGATACGAAGGGATAGTATGGGAGATATGGGGAGATAAAACTTTGGGATTGAATTGATATCGGAGCCTCCCCAAGGAAAAGAGCCTCCTGAGTTTCGTCGGGTCTCATTAATCGTTAGAGAAAGACAGGAATAATACAAAATCATCAAAAGAGATCACCCCATTAGAGAAAGACATCATCATCAAAAGAGAAGATCGCCGCAAACTGTATGCCCCCAAAACGCGGCCCACTTTGTTGCGACTGAATTCGAGTTCACTGTATGTTGGGAAGTGTAGGTTAGGATAAGGAAATGCCGGGGGCCTATCTGGAAGGTGACTGGTGAACCTATGGAGTGGTAATCGAGAGACTCTGCAATTGAATATTGATGCATGATGCTTCACGCTGCTTCAAGCTTGTCAAATTCGTCTGCATTATATCGAGTTGAACGTAAAGGGGGGGTTTCGTACCGTAGATGATACGACAATGATGTTGGAAATTGTAATCTCCTCGACACTAGTATCACGTCTCAGCCTCAGCGCTCAGCCTTAGTAAAAAGTTCGGTTTTGGGGGCATACAGTTTGGGCAGTGAGCACATCGATGGCGAGGTCTTTTTCATCGTGGGATTCGACTTCAAGAGAAGCTGTAAATTCTAACCCTCTAATAGAGAATATGAAAAGACGTGGGTGAGGTTTATCAAATCCGTATGCCGCCTATAAGTTTCATGCACAAATGGCAGCAGGCAGAAGGGCCAACCGCTGTAGATAAAGACGAGCCGGAGGGGTGGGAATTGGGTTCGAATGATGATCCTGCGCCGTGCAGATGCGGCGGGGTATAGATGGAAAGCGACTTTCGACTGAAGTTTCTCATGTCGTGCCGGCTGAGGTCTTGAGTGATTCAGTATTATAGCTGTGCATATGTAAGGTTCAGGTTTTTCCAGTTCTTTCGCCTTCTGCAAAGTCGCTAGCGGTGGTCGCTTCAACACAGGCGAGAAGAATCCTTCGACCCGAACTTTGAGTAAGGTATTTGATGAGTACTAAGTAGAAGAGCCGTGACGTTGATAGTGTAGTTAAGGGGCCAGAAGAGACAGACCTAGTAGTAACACTAACTGGGAGATCTCTACGAGAGCTTTCGAACGTGACCGAGGTGGCTTGAGGCGTGAAGCTTGAACTACAAAAAACTACAGCACAGAAGAGGATGGGGGTACCGCGGATCGAACGCGGGACCTTCAGAATGCTTTTTAGGCGCGCTTCAGTCTGCTGCTCTCCCAGCTGAGCTATACCCCCGTGGAATGAGGAATCAAAATGACCTCCAACTAACACTGAGGATGTTGCTAAATTTTTTATGATTAAGATAACAAGATAATTACAGATGATGCATAGGCGATGTAGGGGAAAAATTGATAACATTTCAAGCTGATACGAGCCCCGGTACTCGCACCTTTGTTGGACAAGAGGAAATGAGAAATACGAGAGTACTGAGACGGAGACTATTTAGGGCGCTTATTAACATAGTAACTCCTATTGCCATTTCTCCATGCTCGAACGACTACAAGAACCAAGCCCTTTGGATCCATTTAAAACCCCCTGGCCAGAGCCCTCAACAGGTTATACTTGGCTTATCTCGACCGTATGGGGTTATCTTACCGTCGGGCGACTCGCACCTTGGAGGCACAGTTCCACTATGCAAGACCTGGAACAGGCCCTTGAAGAGCAAGTTCCTTATAGCCTATTCATCCGGACCATCCATAGATTTACCAACTCCTTAACAGTCAGATACATGGAATGCAGGCAGGAGCTTCAAGAATATCTTGATTCTCGGCACAAGCGAGAGCGCTTCCTTTGCTACAGATTTTGGAAGGAGTTATTCTGCCAACCGCTGGTCGACGAAATCCCTTGGAAAGATGTTCCGCTCTATCAAAAGCTCACAAAAAAATATACACACCTCATACATTGTTCTAAGGTGAGTCCTCATCACTATATCAGCCTAACCATTCGACTTACTCGCCCGGAATTTTAGCTGTATGAGCAAGCTTATTGTTACAGAAAGATACCTTGGTGGGGGCGCCGACACCTAGGCTCGGATGATGTTGCCACTGTTTCTCAGTGGAATTTACGCTCACAACTTGCTGCCCAATCGAGTTATTGTGCTCTTCAATGGCCCCCCATAACAAGGAATAAGCATTTTGTCACTTTTCCTTCGAGTGCGAAAGAATGTACTGTCACTCGCACTCCCCCATTACGATCAAGGTCATACCCACTCTTCAGATATCCTGGTGATGATTGGGTACCAAAGATTAAGTGTAATAATCCTGCCCTCCATGACCAGAACCAGAACCAGACTCGGACTCAGACTGCTCTAGCTTTTCAACTCCTCCTCCTTACTCTCCTAGTACACCTTTTGTTTTTTTAAATTCGTGGCCGAACAAGCTCTTACAGAGATGATACACTACTAAACGAGTTCTGCTAAGATAGGAGAGTGTACCGTTGGATGGCTCAAGAGGTTATAATAGAAATATTTCAACGGCCAAGCTACATAGCACGCAGTCTTCAGAGCCACGTTCGGAAATTATGCGCGCACGATCAACTCTCTACTATTGAAAACGAGCCTAACGTGACTCTAGTGTATGATAGCTGTGTTCTAGGCGAAACATCTATGTCAATGTCCGAACCACCGTGATTGATGCCTTCATCCCAGCTTCATTCAAGCGTCGTAACCTAAGAAGAGACTCGGAATTCAGATCCCAGCTGCTACTAGCCAAAACATCATATTTGACAGAAAATTGTTCTAAGAATCCAACACTGGAGCTGGATTGCAACTGTGATTCGGCCATCGCTAAGATGCACAGGACCGTATTATCCAGATGTCCATTTTCCGTTTGACCGTAGTAGCTGTAAACCAAGTCGAACTGCTGCAGTCGAGGAATGATGGATGACTCTGCCGTAGCGACCAGTCCATTAAAAAGGTCGTCATCGATAGCGTATACCTTCATCGTCAGGCTTATGAGAGTGGAGACAAGAGACAGAAGTTGAAGGAGGTACTGATCAATGTAAATATCGTCACATAACGTGAGTGTCTGTAAAGGACACCGCGAGCGAGATATAAAATCCAGCAAGCTCGGTTGCCAGTGATCGCCTGCAAGCCGTCTCAAGGTCAGGTTTTCGAGCTGTGTTGCAATTAGAGAATTCAGCAGTTCTATCCATTGAAATTGATGACTAGAAAAGTAGCCTTCGATATCAAGGGAACGAGCCTTGATCAAGAGTGGCTGCAATGCAATTCCCGTACCATGGCCTTTATCCAGGATTATAGTGAAAGAATCAACGTTGTGGCAATTTGTGAGGACATCGATCATACCGGAGGTTGACCAGCCTCTCATGGGCCCAAGTGTGGTGATATGACAGAATGGGAGGTTACCCTGAGGCTCATATTCACTCAGCGAAAGGCTTCGTAACCGGGGTGACTGCGCCTTTGATGTAAATAGTGACACGAAGTTATCTCCATCTTCCCCTCCATCTTCCCCTTGTCCATGCCAATCTAGAATCAGACATTCGAGCTGATCGAAGCGGTGGTCATTGAGGTCAATGCAGTAAGGCATCTCTATGAATACTGCCCACGAAAGATTGATTGTCACGTCTTTCCACCTTCTGGAGGAAAGAAATAGAATGTTAAGCGCATCCCACGAATGCAACTTTAAGTAATCGAGGTTTGATTCAACGAATTCGTCTGAATTGTGGCCAGTTTCATCAAAAGACTGGTCCAGATTGCCAGCGGTGATGAAGAGAGTAAGAGAAGCGTCTCGAGATTGATTCAAGTAGTGCTCCATAACTTTGAACGCCCCATTTCGATGGGACAGATCGACCCAGATGGATGACCACAGGGAGGGCCTAGCTCAAACGATCTCCCTCCAAACAGAGCATACTTGAGAAAGATCGAGCGTCAAAGCCTTCGCGGTAATTATTGAAATATCGAGGGCAAAGTTCATAGTACCAGCAGAGTCTGAGTTGGAGCTTGAACAAGAAACATCAAAAACTGATTGTAGCACCTCTGAAGGGAGTTTACGAACTGGCGCAAGTAATGACCGCGCTTTATCACGGAAGTGTTCGAGTGCCTTTCGTTGTGTCTCCAGCTCTTTTAGGATACTTTGGAGGCCCTGAATTTCTTTGTCAAGTTCTGAGATATCCAAATCCACTTCAGTAGTCTCGCGAATTATTCTAGCAGCCTCGACGTTATTTGGCACGTAGAGAGACCGCAGATACTGCCGGTTGAAGTCGTTGAGCACAGGAAAGTCGCGAACGGAGAGTGTTTTTCTGCAGGTATGGCAAAGGACTGCGTCGGGCATTTTCTAAAACAAATTAGCTAGGCAAAAAAGTACATCAAAATTCAGAATTTACCTGGATGAGTAACGATAAGTTGAAGCTTGTGAAAAGTCACCACAGTTTGCGGCCCGGGTCGTCCCTCCGGCTGTTCCTCCATGGACCATGCCGGTCCTTCCTTCCTTCTGGTAAACTCCAAAACTGCTCTAAATCTCTTGATCATGACACTACGAGTCGAAGTCTCAGGTATGTAAGGCTCCCTGGCTTTCCCCAGTATTTGCATCCATGATCTTATGCATCCTCCAGCGAAACGATGGGGAGCGGCATACTCTAATTCATCGCCCCAAAGCAACTAATTTCCACAGTGACCGCCGGGCTTACTTAGACACGGTGTTAAAGTGAGTGGATTTGCACTGCGCGTTGTCGCCGCTGCAGCTTTTTTCAAAAATCAAGACTTTCTTTTTTCTCCACTTATACTATGGGAAGATGGCTATTCAACGTCAACGTCCACGATGACGCCTACATCTCTGCCCGCCACACCTCGTTCGATGTTCAAGCTATCACGAGTACGTTTTGCTATGGCTTGGAATATCGGAGGTATGTATTAGTCTCTCGATGGACCAATGCCTAAAAACTGTGAAAGAAAAAGACCGTATTTTTCGCTATCTTTCCTCGAGCTTTTGCTGGGCCTGGGCTTTCCGATTGTAGAGATGGTTTCTCGTAAGTTTTCGCCCTTGTTCGTTATTGAAGTCAGCTGCAGAATGACGCAAGTTTACTGTGTTCTTATAGTATCTGGCGTGTAAAGATCATATCCCCGATTCTCTGGCCAGACCGTCGTTTCGACATACACGAGGAATTTGGCTGCCGTTCAGCTTCCGACAATGCACTTTACTTCTGTGAACTCCTCCGCTCATTATTGGTATCGTGTCTATGGTCTTCTGTTGTGCGTTCACATCGTGTTCACTCTGTCTCTCTGTATCCTGTTCTGGATTTTCAACCTGCTCTCTGTTTCAGTTATGGCCATCGCCACATGTACAAATTGCTCGACACACACCCATCTTCCACGTTTCACTGTCGCGCTACGCTCTCTGCATCCTTTCTCTGATTCCTTCCTTTTCGACTCTCGTTATTTAGTTTGGCTTTATCGTATGGCTCAGTCATAAAACCACCTGCTGAAGACCCGTTCAAGCTTGACAACCCATACCCAAGACATCTTCCTGATAAGTTTCCAGCTCAATCCGTGGTTGCCCATCTCTCTGGGTACACGTCTACCGCGAAATCCCAGTACACTTCCGCCTTCAACATATCAAGTACTACACAAGAATCCACCGTATCTGCAGATTCATCCTCCCCATTGATTTCATTCTTGTTGCTTGTTTACATATCAAGATTCTAAGATCTATACTACAAGTCGATTCAATTACGCATCTGGATTCTGGAAGCAGGGAGTACATACTCGCTACATCCTTCTCGACGGCCTTATGCCTGCGCATGATCTCTGTCTACATGAATCCTCCAACTGGTCCTCTCTCTTCATGGCCACTCATACTCAAAGCCTTTCATTACTACTACTCTCTCTTTAGATCGTCGCCGACTTTTACCTACTCGCACCTTAATCAATCATACAATGTTTCCTTTCGTTTAGACTTGAGAGGTACTGGGAACTGAGGCTGGTAAATATGAGCTCTATCGCTTGACAGTAACGTAGTAGGCTATTGTACAACAGACACGTCGAAAGATCTACAAAGCTATTCTTGAAAGATAAATATCCGTGGGTTCGTATGCCTCATGCCACTTCCCTGCTCGCCTGTGAACAAACGTATAGAATCTGCCTAGAGAAGACAAAATATGCGTGGGTCGCAACGCGTTTCAGACCAAGTCGTTAGGAAGGTTGTGTGATTCTGATTCTTGGAGGTACAAGGCTTCTTTGGGATAGAGTGCTGGAAAGAAAAACCAAATATAAACAATATAAGGTCAGGTTAGGATGGATCAGTGCTAGTGAGAGTTGAATGCATACTTCTACTTGTGATTAAGCGTCGCCCCACAGAGGCTTGACATACTCGTAGCTTGCTGTTGCTTTATCTAACCGCTGTATTTAGAGCTCGAAGAGAGTCAAGTGTCTGGGTTGCACTTCTCGCCTCTATGCTCATGTCCTTGGTAGCCTCTTAGTGTGCAATCCTTTCCTGGGTTTTCATAGCACAGGGGTTTCGAGTGACTGGGAATTTGGGCTCATAAACCCAGCAGGCTAGGTACACATCTGAGTAATGTGTGTAGCACGGGCCCCGATTGTCCCTCGATGGGACGGCATCGGTTTTCCTTTCCGTACCGCAGTCAATCTCAACGGACAATCAGAGATCATCAGGAAGATCATGTAGCAAAAAATGCTGAAGTGTAAAACAGTACGTGAAGCAGAAAGTCAGTACAAACTTCACAGGCATACATATAAATAATCCTGAGGAGCACTCCATACTTCATAGCGCCTGAGACTATGATATGTTCGATATGTTACATTATTGAGCCAGAATATTTTAGATAACAAGATCAGAGAAGGAAAAACCGAACTCCTAGTACTCATACTTGTCCCGGGGTTCAACGAAATGGCAGGACCCTTTGCCCTCCTAGGCGTTCCGGATCCCTCAACAAGATGGTTCGTGGTTTGCGCAACTGACTTCGTAAATGGAGGACGACTCTGCTGGTCAGCAAGGTTTGAATCACTCGATGATACGTAAGGAAAAGCTGGAGATCATCCTGTGCCAGAGGATGAGCTGACGGAACAAGTTTCAGGATGCAAGCACTCACTGGTAGTAGTAGAACACTGAGCAAATTTGCCACTGACAGCCCTGATGTGGATGGAGTGGTAAGTATCACAATGGAAAGGGGTACAGTTGTAGTAGATAAGTGTTCACCGAAAAGAAACAGGTAGTAAGTGATACCTGGAAATCAGAAAATCTCAGTAGAATCATAATCAAAATAGGAAGTTAGCCTTACCGTCTCTGTATACTAAGGTGGTCAACGCTGACCAATTTCCTGAGCGGACTGGGGCTGGTGCTGAGAACAAAGCTACGGTCAAGAGTGAGAAAAATAACACACAATACGGGAGGCCAGGGATCAACATTAGTGTCAGGAGCACTGGAAAGAAGGAATCATTCATCAATACTGAACCCAAAAAAAGTCGAATCTTACATCGACTCACCTGCCTCATAAACCATAAAGATCACCCAAGCCAGGAAGAATGTTGATTTTTTTCAAGGTGCCCAGTACCACACATCCAACCTGTGGGACGGGAGAAGGCATATCTGGGAAGGGGGTGATGAATGAACATTCAAGGATTCATTAGTAGTCTGCATCATAAGCGCAACCTACATGTCTGTGAGTTGAGTACATGAAGTGTGATGTACAAAGTGGACACCGAGCATCCCACAAAGAATATCGGGAGGCCAATGGTTAATCTGATATCATTTTCCCAAAGTGCCCAGGTGCGCATCGTTAAGATAACTATAGCTTCATATAACTATCTAATAAAACAAGGTGACAGGAATCGATTCGACAAGTACCTTCTGTTAGGCCTATCCCTATCATATACATCCCTATTCAGGGTGCCAAACATATCAGACAAACAGACACATAAGAAGCAAGAACACCCACAGATACTGGTGGTATACAGGATGTGACACATGTTTGGTTCTATAGGTTCCACAAATTCCGCTGTAGGTAACGTTCAGTATCAGAAGTGTTATCAAGCAATCAATACATTATCCTTTCCTACAAACAGAACGCCAATCGTGTCGAAAAACGGCATGTATCGTTGGATGATGTAGAGCACATCCAGAGGTCGTAGCTTCTTGGACCAGACAACATCCAACTCCACCGGTAGCATGAGCATCCAGTCATACAAGAAAAGCACAACACCTGATACTGTTTTGATTTGAGTATGACTATGAGGATAGTTTTGCAAGATACGCACCAAAAGCATACTAGGAAACAAGAAGACGACGTTTAGCAAACCAGAGAGGAAAAGAGTAGTGTGAAGTACCGTTTGCAATAACCTTCCGTCAAGAAATTGGGTAACTTCTTCTGGCGTTAGAGAGAGAGCCATGAGAGAACCCTCAAGTAATATCGTGACGCAAACAACACAAAAGATGGGCCCGAACCTATTTATCAGGTTTGTAGAAAGACTGCTGCTAAGATGTCATCAACGATGACCTGTGTTGTACGGAATGGTCCAAATTGTAGCCAACAGCCTAGTTGTCTCAATGTACTACTCAAATATGTAATGAATTTTTAACTTCTCAAGAGAACAACAACTTAAGAGAATTTAGAAACATGATGATAATGCTGTCCTCAAGCTAATAGCGGCAAGAACCGATGTGATTTGGAGCTATCAATCGGCACCTTGTTCGCAATCCGGTTTTCCTTTCCTTTCCACACTTGTTGGCTTTTCATCTCACCTGGACACATATGATAGATTGGTATCCGAGGGTGCGTTGGCGCTCGGCGCTCAGTGCTACTGCCATATTCCTTATTGTCTTGAACCCTTTTTCTAGCCTAAATTCCTTCTTTTTACATACCCGATACTAGTACCGTTCAAGTTAAGTACTGAAATAAATTCTTTCCTGCTGCTAGACGTTTACGTAGTTTGGAGGATTGTGTGTTGTGGACTGGAAGTAGTTAGACTAAAGAGTAAAGATAGCCTAACATTTTCAATGCTGGTCAAGGATGAAAGTAGAGAACAAGCCTAGATTCAATTATCTTGTACCAAGTCTTGTACACATTATTGTATGGATATAGAAGATCTAATCAGAGTAAATGATCGTTGATAGCTTTTAGTCGCCTCGGAGATCATGATCTTGGGAGTAAATAGATTTAATTAAACTAGTGAGCACACCGCACTCGACAGTGAAAACAGGTTTTCAGTTAGGACTTATGGCAGTAAAATCTCAGAAGACGCCAGTTCAAAAGTGGGAAAGAAAGTAATGATTTTACTATTCAACATAGTTTATAAGAGAAGTGAAAAGCTACAAGTCACTTGTCGTATCCTTTCTCCAGTGATTCGTTCCGGACTCGTTTCGTTATTTAGTTTGGCTGTATCGTATGGCTCGTACTGCGACATCTGATGGTTCTTTGTCACCTTTTGAACTGTGGGGGTTGCACTGCTTGGGATTGGGCTTGATGTTCTCATTATTTTCGGTGCAGAGGGGGGTAGGAGGAACATGCTTGAACAGAATATGAGGGCTGAGATGGCTAGAAGTTTCGTTGCAGGGGATCTCGAGAATGCCATAGGGTACATGACAAGTCCGACCATACGTTAGAACTTGCTAAACCAAACGAAAAGACTCGGATGCTCGATTCCATTTTCAATGTCGACGTTAAATCGCAAAAATTTAATAAGCATCCCTGAACCTGTCGGTACTTCGACCATAAAATCATAAAATCACCTCCTTAGGCCTGAACACCTATTCAAGCTTGACAACCCATACCCAAGACATCTTCCTGCTAAATTTCTAGCTCAACTCGCGACCACCTAGCTCTCCAGGTACACGAGATTCAACCACGAAATTCCGTTACACCTCCGCATTCATCGCTGTCATCATATCCTCTTATCGCGCTTCAATATATCAGGTACTACACAAGAACCCACCGTTTCCGCAGAGTTCATCCTTTTCGCCCGTTACATCCCGCATCAAGATTCCAATACCTATACTACAAGTCGATTCAATTACGCATTTGGAAGCAGGGAGCACACAGTCTCCCGACGGCTTTATGCCTGTGCGTGATCTCTGTCCCCATGACTTTCCCTCCTCTCTCTCCTCATTGCCACTGGTACTCAAAGTCTCTCATTACTACTACTCTCTCTTTAGATCGTCGCCGACTTTGCCTACTCGCACCTTTAATCAATCATAGAGCAATGTTTCGTTTCGTTTAGACTTTGAAGGTACTGGGAACTGAGGCCGGTAAACATGAGCTCCACCGCTTGAAAGTAACGTAGTAGGGTATTGTACAGCAGACACATCGAAAGATCTACAAAGCTATTCATGAAAGATAAATGTTCGTAAGTTCGTTTGCCTCATGCCACTTCCCCGATAATTTGCAAGGCGATGCTGAGGTCTCTTTCGTGGCCGCCCTCCTGCTCGGGAACTGAGCGTGAATTGATTCGATTGCTATTAAAGAGTACTAATAAAGGAAGATCAGCTGAAATCATACGAGGAGAACAAGTAGGCCTTCACGTATATATCTTCGACCAACTTTGTATGCTCTTTGACCAGACTTTCTGCTGTTCGGCCGGGGTCACGGACCTACGAAGATTTCAGTATGGATACCTGCTCGAAAAGAATCGTTCAACATACGGTGGTATAGAAGCCAGAATATCGGTCGAGCGTTAGACGTTCTCATTTCGTCTTCGATGATCCATAGTTTTCCTCGCATACTTGAACAAAAGCGTGACTCCTGCGGAAAGCGTGGTAGAGTATACGTTTCTGCTCGCTCTCGAATAGCAGCCTGTCTTGACGCGTCTGGTTCTGGCGTTGAACTGTCTCGATGCCGGCACTACCGATGGCCATAAGCTTCTCGTTCGAACGCTTGCGATTGAGTTTCAAGTAAAACCATACGAACACGAAGACGCAGACGGCAAGCGTAAGAACGGCAGGGATGGACCAAGAAGTGAAGGGCGAGGATAGCTCAGGCGAAGAAGACATGGAGATCAGATTTGAATATGGTAGCGAGAGAAATGACGGCGAGGACGACGGCGGGAACGGCGAGAGCGATGAGGATATCATACACGAGGGAAGCCGCGGGGTATTTGACAAAGGCGTTCGATGAGGGCAAGAGATTGGCGAGCACAAAACGATAGGAGAGGTGTTGATGAAAGCTTGATCTTCCCTGAATCAGTGTAGCTGATGTAAGATGTTGGAGAAGTAGCAAAAGTATACAGGCGAAAAAGATCCTTGTGTTGGTAGAGCGGAAAGAAAGCTGTTTGTCCTGCAGCTGGCCATTGGGCGATCGAACGTCAGTTGCACACAACGACGGAACCAATTTGCGACGCGTGAAAAAAGAAAAACACTCGTAAACTATTTGTCCGAGAATCCAGGGAGACTACCACTGGCAGTAGGCCTACAACAGATGGCACACAACAGCGCACAACGTTGGAAGAACTTTTAGAGCAACATTTCAACTATTTCAAGTTGCAGCAGCAGCTGCACAATGCACCATCGATGCAGCACGTGAGTCCATAATTTAGCGCCCATTTTGATTTCTCGGGGATGTTCCATTTTCAGCCAGTGGTCGAAACACACTCAATACTATTACTGTTGGCTAGATGGAAGTGCTTGCACTTCTGTCGTGGAACCCCATGGGATCCAATCGTTGCTGGCTGCTGATTATCAGACACAGACTTAGATGTTCCTCCCAGAACACACCTATTATTACAGTTTACATTACGCTAGAGCTATCGCTACCATACGCTACTGCGCAGAGGCGAATAAACGGGATACAAAAAAAAAAAACTATTACTGTTTCTATTACAAGTTCCGAGTTTCTGATATCTTTGGATTTTATTCTTGTAGGCTAACACATTGATCGCTGGCCACCTATAACAAGGAATAAGCAGCTTGTCACTTCAAGTCAACTTCGAATGTATTATCAAGGCTTGGCTTGCACCCCCACTGCAATTGAGGCTTTATGACACAGAACCTCCCAGAACCAGAAACATACTCATACTCAGACTTGCGAGTGTGGGCCATTGCGCAAGCGCATGGCAGGTACAAGTCCTGCAACCTGCAGCTGGGCATAGGATCACAATTTTCTGAGCACTTGGCAACGACGATGGATAAGACCCAGTCAAAAGTCCAGATGGCCAGGCTGGACCAGAGCATGTAAAAATGAAAATGTTGGCACGATCTGCTGTCATCCGCTCTGGTCTGAAAAATTGTACACTTGACTGAAGTCAAGATTTGAAGATGCATAATAGTCAGCATGTTGTATGCAAGGGATGGAACCAAAAACAAGCAGGGTAATAGAAGACAAAGGTGCTACTGATAAAAGCAATAAATACGGTGAAGGAAACAGAGGGCAAATGAAAGCTCACGCTGAAGACATTGAAATACCGAGGAGGTAAAGAGCAGAGTCTCAAATAGGAGATAAACACCGTGTGGCGAAAGAACATCACACACATGCATCAAACCATGAATCCATGCTGCAGACTGGAACAGAGACGGTGTTTAGCACAAGTGAAGAGAAGAATGAAATATCAGCAAAAGCAGCAGTATGCGAAGGAGGTTTCATGCCTTAGTCCTTCTGGATATAGATGGATATCGCTGTAAACTTGTAGTTCAACTCACCAATATTGCAGCGAAAGAACAAAGAAACCACAAATCCCTGAACTGCATATGCACGGATAGAAAGTTGCACTTCAAGTAGCACATAAAAGGTAAACAAGAAAACAAGAAACAAAGTGGAATATCGAGAAGCTGGAATTTGGTAGGAATCTGAACGCGGAGGAGATGAGCCAACCCGAGGTCACATGGCAAATGCTTTGACATCCCAAATATATCGAAACTAATCTCCTTATTGGGTCAACCCGATTTAGACAAAAGGAAGCCTAATTCGGATAAATTCCCACGCGAAACCGGCCATAAGGACGAGCCTTCATTACATTCAGGACTCGTAACTGCTCTAGCCTTACAGCGAGTCCTCCCCCATACTCCTCTTAGCCTTTTTTGTATGGCCGGAGAAGCTCTTACGGAAATGAACTACACTAAACAAGTTGCGCTGGTAGATCTACACGAAAATCCCATGCGACCAAGATAGGAGGCTGAATACAATATCCGTTTTTCTGCAAGTTTCCACTTCTGCAGTAAAAATGGTGGCTAGAATTACGCTTACTTTGACTAGTCTGCTCGACCAATAACACTTCGGAGGGCAGGAGTGTACTGTTGAATGGGCCTTTAGTCAAGAGGTTATAATAGAAATCTTCCAACTGAGCTCCATAGCACGCGGCCTTCAGACCCTCACTCGGAAATCATGTAATTTCATTCCGTATTATCGACATTCGGATTGTCATTAATTCTTCGTTCATGATCAACCTCTTCCAGGTACATCTTGGTGGCGCTTACTATGACTTTTCCAATACACGAAGGATCTTTCTTGCCCTCGGTAAAAAGCATGTCAAATAGCCAAAGCGCATCATCAATATCAATGTCCTCCAAAGAGTCTGGCATCCAAACATTGGAGGGTCCGGATTCAGGTAGGTAGCATCGATGCCATCCATTTTTATCTGCATGCAGATTAAAAGGTAATCAATCGAAAATCCAAGTAAAAATAGCGGCAAAACGGAGTAAGTACGTACTGGGTAGAAGAACCACTTTAAGTTTGGGACATAGCGTATGGAAATCGGTGACAAATTTATGGCTGTCTGGTACTGACAGACCGGTATGGCATTCACCGAATGGTACATGATTGAGGATGAGTCGCTCTAGCTGCTGGAACTCCGGTAGAAGGAGTTTAACGTCTTCGCATAGGTCTTCTGCAGAAAAAATATATGGCTCCATCTGCAAAACGTATCAGTCCAAATTTACCTACTCAGAGAAGGACCTGACATTACCTCATTTACCAACGTATTCAGATGTACAAAGCCCAAATTCCTGAGACTGTTCAAATATTTCGCGATATATTTGGGTAATGGGTCAGAGCATGCACTCCCAATGACCGAAACGCATTCCAGCGATTCACCAGCGATTTCCCGGAGATGGTTTACAACGTTAGAGGCTTCCGTATCGGTCAAGGTGAGAGTTTCGAGGGCTGAAAATTTTACCGAACAGAGCTTGGGCTGTTCCTGTTGAATATAATGCACAAAGACGGGGTTGCCTGAGAACGAAGTGAGCAGAGGAAGATTCACTGGTTCTGGAAGAAACGACAGATGCTCCAGAAGTTCTCCGTCTAGATGAAGTCCAGTGATGGTAGAGGAGTGACGATAGATAAACTCGGTCAGGGAGCTTATCATGCGCAAACGCGTCTGAAAGTAAAAAAGACATGGAAAGTGACAAGCGCTGAGAATAAGCTGAAAGCCGAACTCAGAATTGTCGATCCTAAGGTCCTGAAGTTTGGATGAGAGACGCAGGGCATTTTCAAGGATTCGATAAAACGCGAATAAAGGGTAACCTAAACTAAAGACAAGTTAGTCTTTCATCATCGGCTACATGGAACAGACTTACTCGTTCAGCTCTATGCGGAATGACCTGACTGAATTCGCAGATAATTCTCTTTTGATAAGTGCACGACAGCACTTTAGTAGAAGAGAGACCTTGTTGAAAGAGAGATCTCTATAAAGAGTACGAGTGCTGAAAACCTGGATGGCTTTGGAGACGCGACAAAGAGTAACAAGGTCATGGATCGAGCAACATCCAATAATGTGACTTATCACTTCGGGTGGTAGTCGCAGAAGATTAAACATGAGCGCTTGAGCCTAAGAGCTTGGCCCGCTCCGGACCGTGACTTCTTGCCAGCTTTGACCGATCCTTAAAAGTCTTAACTCGATATAAAGTGGTAAAGGCAAAACTGTGAAATCGCTTCGAAGCAGAGAAGTGCGAGCTCTGAGTATCGGGGAGCGCAATGAACAAATACAGCAACCATAATTCATACCTGTAACTACACGTTCCTAACTATGGCCTGGCAAACACCCCCGTCGGTTGGCATTGAGTAAAAAAACATAATTCAATTCTTGAATAAAGAATTGAAGTATCTGTGAACTAGTTAGGGGCCGACGCTTCAAGAGTGATAGTAGCTCCTATTACTATTTCTCTCCATGCTCGAACGACTAACAAGAACCAGCCGCTTTGGATGTACTGAAAAACCCCTGGCCCGAGCCTTCGAATCATTTATTTATCCAAGTCTGGGGCGGTGGAGTGGATTATTATGCTTTGGACAGCCCGTGTTGAGCTGAACTTCGATTTGATAGTACTAAATATTGCAAGTGGGTAGGGTGGAAAATATTGTCTAGAAAAGTTTTATCACTTTTGGTGGGAGACATATGTTGTTGCTAAAGGAGTGAGGACCGCTGACTTCATTGGATTATTCTTGCTACTGGACCGATACCGTGACCAATGTCAGTGGATCCTAGTTTTTCTGCCTAAATTAAACTCGCTTGAGTCTACGGGAGACAACAAGGTCAAATGTTCAAGCCAACCGAGAGAAGCCGAGAGAGCGGTCAAGCGAAGGAAAGTTTAGATTGGTAGTATTAAGTGAGTACATCCGTAATTTTACACTTGAGATTACAGCACGTATTAAGCAGAAGAGCCTAGAGTTTGTGTTTGGTACTATCAAATTATAGATCATTAGTCGGTCATTTATCATGGAAAATAATGTTGTGAAAGAAGGTCAGTAGTTTGTGGAAAGCAATGCGAATAATTCGATAGCGATAGTGTAAAGTGTCAGAGGGATTACCAGAATGAACCCTTGGGAAATTGAGAAATCAACAGCTTTCGCTGACGGTAGACGAGGAGCAAAGCTCCTTTAACCTAGGCACAACTTGTGTCATCTGGATCCTCTTTGTGGGATCAGTGATCCAGCAGTCATTTAACAGCTTCCAAATACCGCCCTCGCCACACAGCCTATCATTTTCTACACCGGGAGGTTTTACACCGTTCTGTATATCACAAATGATTGCAGGATCACGAAGACGAAAGTAATATGGGACGTTTCCGGTGAGCAACTAGAATAAATTGTAAAGGTGAGTGGGAATCCTTCAAGAGAAACTCGATGAATTGCCCACCTCGTAAGCAGTACACCCAAAACTCCAAACGTCACCGGGAAGTTGAGGCCGACACGTCTCCGATATGTCTGAAATGAATTCGGGACTTTGCCATCGAATGGGCCCTGCTTCGGTATTGGAAGGAGTTATTCCTGTGGGGCCAACGAGGTCCTCAATTACTTGGGAAAGACCAAAGTCCGTTAAAGTAGCGTGGCCGTCGTCTGTTATTAAAATGTTGTTCTGAATGCAAAGCCTGATGTTAATGCGAGTCATGAAAGTGAAGAAAATATGAACTGACGCCTTTGAGATCTCCATGGACAATGGGGGCGGGCTTGTAGGTATGGAGATACTTCAATCCCTCCGCGACATCGAGAATCTTGGAATCGTTGTTAGTATTGTACGGCTTTGCATTGGACCAACAACGACATCACTCACAAGTCTTAATCTATCAGCCGAAGGGTTTCGAAGCTTTAGGTATTCTGATGCTGATCCGTTCTCAAACCAAGGTAAAATGAGAGACGGTCTGCCCGACATGTGATACGAGGTCCCAAGGAAGGTAGCGATGTTAGGGTGGTCCAACCTATGCCAAACATAAACTTCTCTATTGAGACGTTTTCTAGCTTTGAGTTCGTCATATCCCTTGGATGATAAGACACGGAGGAGCTTGATGGCGACCTGGTACGAAACGAGGAACATGAATCACACAGAAATCAGTAACGAGGATAGATTGGTGGATGGCAGAAACGCACCTCGATCTTCTCTATCTTTTCTTGTTCTCCATCACTGGTCTTGATTTCTAGCTCTCCTCGATGGATATCAGAATACCCTCCATGACTGACTGGGCTAGATGAAGTTGTCTTCACGTTCCTGGTCAGATCAACGACACCAACGATGGGTGAGTTGAGTGAACTTGTGGGTGTTGCAGGAGTTGAAGCGGGTGGGTGGGAACTAGTCGTACTAATAGATGATGTAGGCTCTGAACTTGAAGCTGTTGACTGGTCATCAACGTCTTGGCTATCAATATGTTCCTTGGCCGCAGATGAGATGAGCTGTGCTTTCGGGTTCAGAGGAATGGATAGCTGGGGAAGGCCCTGGTATGAGCGCTTCGAGCTGAGAGCACGAGAACCAGACGAAGATGGCTGAGCATCCAGTGATCCCCGTAGGGTTGTTTTGGAATCTGTGTCGCAACGCTGTACATTAAGCATTTCAGACTCGGACTGTGAATCTAAAGATGCTAAAGGCTGTAAAGTAGGCAGCGAGGCAGCCAGAACATGGGTCGCGGCAATAGGTTCATCACTGGGGCGACCAGGACGCAGGCTAAGGGGTGTTCCATCGATAGATAGTATGAAGAGCGGCGAATTGTCGGTCAGCAGAAGACTGTAGAGAATGAGATTAGCAATGAGATATGGTCATGTCAAGTAGAGCGGGCTGAGAGTGCTGAACCAAGTTGTCAGTACTTCAGTCTTCGCTTGAGCAATGATTGATGAGGACCGGGAGGAACGGTTGGCTAAATAGAACAACTGCCACAAGGTTATCTTCTTAAATAAGTACATAGCGCCTGAAGAGAAGGGGAATCTATTGATTAGGAGAAGAGCGTGACTGTACCTGTGTACGCAACAGTTATGAGTATCACATTGAATGATGGTCTATGAGTCGTATATAACTTTGAAAAATTTCGGACAGGACGAGCGCTTCCAAAAACTTCACTGATAATAGGACAGTAGTCGTCGGATATATAACTCGGAGGAACGATTGAACGAAACCTGTTGAAACCGAAGGTAATCCAAATAAAGCGAATGCCGACGAGTTCTCACCTGTTTGAAGTTTACAGCTTTGCTATTATTGGGGCTGTATTGAAAGGACGGCGTGACCATCTACACAGTGTCAAAGATCGGTAACTAGACTCGGTAGCTTCATCTAAACATACGAGGAATCAAGATTAATCAAGTACCACTTCAAAGGAAAGAACTGCGTGCGCAGTACATACGTGTAGTATTGATTCATGATAATTTTTCAGGGCCTGGACAGATAGGAACACTCTCTGGATAAGTAGAAGTAGACATGTACAACTGAAAGGATAATGAAGTTCAATAATGAAAGATAATAGATTAGATAGCACCCACGTGGTTTAGATCGAATTTTTTGTCCATCGCGCACCGGGTGCAAACTTGTTTTCCCTTTCCTATGGCTTCAAATACTCAAAATGGCTCTGCTGATCCTGCAGCAGAAGCCTCCAACATGAATATTCCTGCTCTCGTTGGAATCAATTTTGGAAACTCTTTTGCGTCAATTGCCGTTTTCACAAAAGTCAGTTGCTGCAAATTTTTTGTGTTTTTCCCAACAAGCTGAAGTTTTCTGTTGTTTAGGATGGACTAGCCGAGTGTATCGCAAATGAAGATGGAGAGCGACAAATAGCTAGCGCCTTGTCGTTTTTCGGCGAAGAAATGGTTAGATCGATTTGCTATTTAAGTTGGGAGGGATAAAAGCAGATCAATTTATCTATCGTTTTATCTGCAGTACATCGGGACTCCCGCCAAAGCTCAACTTGTGAAAAACGCCAAGAACACAATTGTTGGTTTCCGCAATCTCCTAGGCAAAAAGTACGTTATTTTCGCTGTTTCTTAGCCGACGCTAAAATTTCATCGTCGGGTAGATTCTCGGAGATACCTCAGTCACAATCACCAACATCTGCTCCAGTTATTCAACATCCAGATCTTGCTGACGAACCCGCGTACAAGGTAGAAATTCTTCAGCCTGCACCGGCACCTCTCCCCAAAAGTGCTTCTGGTACTCCAGCAGCGTCGTCTGCCCCTACTCCAAGATCTGAACCCATCCCCGCCGAGCGCATCCTTACCGTCTCCGAGGTAACCACAATATTTCTGAAATCGCTCTTGCAATCTGCGGAAGATTTCTTGGGTAAAAAAGTTCAAGGAGCTGTTATCACTGTACCATCGATTTTCACCGATACTCAAAAAGATGCCCTTGAAAAAGCGGCCGCTGATGCTGGCATTACCGTATATCAACTACTAGAAGAACCTGCTGCTGCCGCAGCAGCCACTACCACCGAAGCCTGGAACCCCTCACTCCCTGCTGACCGAACTCAACTCATCGTTGACGTTGGTGCATCATCTCTCTCTCTTTCCCTACTGTCACTGCGAGAAGGCTTAGCCCACCTTCTTGCTTCATCTTCTTCGATTTCTGTCGGTGGTGATGCCATCGACTCCAAAACCATTGCTTTCTTCGCCAACGAATTTACCAAAAAGACGAAAACTCCCTTGACCGTCGGCTCCGAAAAACCATCTACAGCAGACGCTCGTGCAGAGGCCAAACTCCGTCTCGCCGTCGAGCACACCAAACGCACGATTAGTGCCTCGCCTGGTGCTGCTACCTGCTCCGTTGAGTCTCTCAAGGATGGAGTAGACTTTACTGGTTCTATCAACCGATTGCGATTCGATATGATCGCCCGGCCGATATACGACTCTATCGCCCGTGCTGTGGTTGATCTTTTGGAATCAGCCAAGGTCGACGCTCACCAGGTTGACGAAATTGTGTACGTCGGTGGTACGACGTGCTTGCCTGGCCTTGACGAGCATCTTTGTCTCACCGGTGGCTTCCGCGAAGATATCGACACACCATTTAACACGGGTACTGTGATTGGTGGAGGAATCGGAGACCCCACCACGGTTCTTGCCCGTGGATGTGCCTTGCAGGCTGCTTTGATTGCCTCATTGACAGAGGAAGATGCTGAACTTGCGAAGGCGTTTGAGCGTGGTTCCGATTTGACCGAAGTAAAAACCACCTCGAAAACACTGGGTCTAGTGTTCCCTGACGATTCAGGGAACGAGACTGGTGGAACTTGGGTACCTCTTTTACCGGCAGAGACTGCTCTTCCTGCTCGACGAACGGCAACATTCGACATCGGTCTTTCTGAAAGCTCGAAACGATTCGCTTATGAGCTGTGGGAAGCTGTAGAAGGTATCCGTATAGAAAAGGTTAAGCCTGAGAGGATAGATGATGAGGAGGAAGAAGAGGAGGACATCGAGGTGAAGCACAAGACAACCACAAAGGAAACGCTGTTGGGTGCTGCTCAGGCAGAAGCGGCGTTGGGCATAAAGGTGAAAGGACCTTCAAAAGATGCTGGCAAGTGGACGACAACTGTGGAAGCTACGATTACCGTTAGCGCCTCTGGCAGTGTTGATGTATTGGTGAAGGAGATTGGCAAGGGTGGGGCAGTAGCTTCTATCAAGGTTTCTGCATCGTGATGAAGTAATTCGTTTCGCGTAGCCGGCAGTGTGCAGTTTACAGTGTTCATAAACTAATTGTTATAGACATGTTTAGACTAATATCTGTCTGGATATACATGTTAATGCGAATGATATGTCCGGTAAGCTTCAGCATTACACCACTACGGGGCAGACCAGGCCGATCGCGAGGGTCAACCGCTCTTATCGGCTTTCCTTTTGTAACCCTTCCTTCCCTCCTTCTAGTTCCTTCCCCTCTCTTTTGTGGTGCGCATTTAAGAATATGTATCTGGTCTGTTGGGTGTCTGAGCATGAGCACGAGCCTGCCTGAGCCCGAAGGGGTGATGTAAACGCAAAATTATGGTACATTATCAGAGGTTGTAACGCCTTGGGGCCAGAAGTGTAATTAAAGGGGTGTAGTAGTGAGTAGTGTAAGGGCTTGTAAGGGCTTGTAAGGGTTGAAAAAGGAAATAAAAAGTAGGGTCCATGTTCGTCGAGCTCTCCAGAGTCCATTTGGTGGTTCTCTGACCTCCTAGCTGTCCACTTCTTTGTCTCCGTTCCTTCGCTTCGTCTTCTTCCTTCGCGATTGGGGGGAGTACCCCGATATATGGTGGAATCTGCGGGTGTCGTTGATGAACTGGATGACCCTCATGACCATGAACCGCACGGAATATCGTGAGCGGCCACCGGATCCGACCACCAACTCTCACTCCAAGTTGCCCATTCTAATCACTCCACCTTTATAAGAAATAAATGGGACTCAACGCTTAAGCTTATAGGCGATCACCTCAAACAACTGTCAAAGCCCTTCAAAGCCACACAAACACATCAGCCGTAAAAATTAACTGTCGATCCGAGAATAAAGAGCACCAGCCAAATTTGAAATTTGCGATAATTTTTTTTCGGATTACACTCAGATGGCCGATGCTCATCGAAGTACACAATGTTATGTCTCTCAAAAAATCTCTCTATAGTGGTCAACCACAGACACACATTGGTGATTAAACAGAGCAAAGACTTCGCCATTCTATGGATATATGTACATTTAGCGGCGAGTCGGGGGCGGGGTGCCGCTCTCCTCCTCTCTCCTCTTGGGGATACCTCCAGATCCGCGTAAGGAAATGATACCCGAAATTGACAGAGAAATCAGGCAAAACCCCATCAAAAATCTCCCAGAGGATCAGGAGGGTCTGCTTAGGGTCTGCTAGATTTTAGAATCTAGGAGAGGTATCGAATCTCAAACCTGAACTTGAAACGATGGTGGCTCGCTTAGGCCAGCTTAGGCCCCGACCGTTATATTAGTATACCGCCAGCTTCTTCCTTCCTTCAAGTTCCTTCCTTCCTTCCTATTTATTTCTACGGAAAGTCATCCACTCACTGCCCCCACTCATTTTACTACATAACACAACTGAGGAACTCGAGGTCTGTTTGGTAATCCCGCGAGAGTTGGAACCACACTTATTTTATGCTGTCGCACAGGTCATGAAGGTCGCTGTCATCGGAGCAGGGCCGTCGGGTCTTGTTACACTGAGGTATCTTCTCGCTGCGTCGCGACAATTGGGTTGCGAAGAGGTTGAGGCTCGTTTGTTCGAGTTGCAACCACATGTCGGCGGTACTTTTGCGGCGAGAGTTTATGAAGGGGCCGAGGTTAGTTCCCAACAGAATGTGATCATCTGTCAAGCTCTAATTTGGCTATAGCTCGTATCGTCCAAGCAACTCACCACCTTTTCGGACTACAGAAGCCCCTATCCCGAGGATTTCCTCAGTGCTGAAAGATACGTTGAGTATCTTAACAGCTATGCAACGCACCACGATTTGTGGCCAAATATCAAACTCCGCACCAAAGTCATTGCTTTGACGAGAAGACGCAATGGTGGCCATCTGGTGACCTATACAGACGAAGAGACGGGAGGATCAGAACTCACTTGGGAATGTGATGCCGTAGCTGTTTGTTCTGGGCTTCATGTGGAGCCAAACGTTCCGTTCATCAAGGGTATCGAGAATGTCCCGCTAGTTTTTCACTCTTCTCAATTCAAGGAGAGGAAACAGTTCGGTGAAGGCAAGACCGTACTCGTCGTTGGGACGGGTGAAACCGGCGCCGACCTGGGATATCTAGCTGTTACAGCCAGCACAGCGAGGGTCCTAATGAGCCATCGCGATGGTATGCACTTCGCCCCCAAGGTTTGTGATTCCTATTTCCTACACCACCTCAACGACAGTTGCTGACATTGATCATGAAGCGAAATCCCGGTCCTGTGTTGCTGCCAATTTTAGGCCGGAAACCAAACCCCAACGAGCCTGGTATCCCTATCGATGTCAGTCGGGCGAATCTTTTCGACACCACTTACGTTCCCTATATTCTTCGCAACAGTGATTTGCTGTGGGAGTACTACAACATATACATCAAATCGTTACTTTGGCTATCGTCCGGTGCGACGGCGGGAATGGACCAGTGGGCTGGAGAGATCAGCAAGGCTCGACACCATCCATCAAAGATTTTCTTTAACAAATCTATGAAAGTCTGCCCCTATATTAGCGAGCCCTACCGACCCAAACTACCAGGTTGGAGACTTTGGATATATGCTCTACGATCGGCCTTGGTGCAAACTCCAATCCCCGACACTTGCGGAAAGCGCATCGACTTGGCACCGTGGCCTGAGGAGTTTGACTCGGAAGGCGTTGTCCGCTTCAAAGACAACGGACGTGAAGAATACCACAGGCTGAAAGATGAAAAGATCAGGCCAGATATCGTTGTACTTTGCACAGGATACAAACAAACCTTCCCTTTCTTGCACGCCAATGACGGACAGACTGGACAAGAATATCCTACTCCAGATCGAACCAACGTCCGAGGCATCTGGAAGGATGATGAGCCCGACATTGGCTTCGTTGGCTTCATCCGGCCGT
Organism: Rhodocollybia butyracea; assembly: GCA_015501585.1. Taxonomy (NCBI): domain Eukaryota; kingdom Fungi; phylum Basidiomycota; class Agaricomycetes; order Agaricales; family Omphalotaceae; genus Rhodocollybia; species Rhodocollybia butyracea. The sequence goes on from JADNRY010000040.1 coordinate 48,894, forward strand.
CGCTGGGGGCGATCCCACCTCTATCGGAATTGCAGGCTCAGCTCTGGGTACTAAACCTCCTAGCACCCCAAAAGATTCCTCGACCTCTGATCCCTCGCGACGAACCACATTATCGACTTCAACACCCACCTGGCTCTAGGGTTACATATGGTGTCGATCATGAGAGCTATGCATACCAACTTGCTCTCGATATGGACTCGGCTCCAGGCATTTCTGACATTTTTGGCGTTATGTACAGAAAATATGGCGCGAACACCTGGCGCCTGCCTATTATTTGGGCTTTGGGAGCTCACTTTACTACGAAATTTCGTTTACAGGGTCCTTGGCAATGGGATGGCGCGCAGGATCTGCTAGTGACGGGAGAATTCTGGGAGACTATTACCAGACGCCCAATCTTCTTTGGTAAGTCATGAGCCTCTCATTCTGCCTACATGCTCACTCTGCGTAGGACATTTTGCGGTCAATATACTGCCGATCGTGATTTTTGGCCCAGTTTGCCTGTTGTTTGCCATCTACGGCATTTTATTGAGCATCTGGGAAGAAGTCGTGCACGTAGTTGCAACCGCTTACGAAGCTCTTGAGGTCGATCATGGCGAATTGGCCAGTAAAGCGCGGTACGACAAACGCGACAAAGCAGAATTTGTTGGAGCTTATGTACTTTCCGATAGTTTGAACCCTTGAATATATCATAGTCAGCGACAACACCAGTGAGAGTGAGAGGGCGACAGCAATCCAGTCACAGCCAGCCGGCACTTGAAGCGCCGAGTCGCCGTGAACGCTGACCGGCCCGCAGATTCAACTTCTTTCTCTCAGAAATCATGCGAGTTGTACTTTGCTTGACCGCTTTTAACTACCACCATGGCAAATCTGTCTACAAAATGGATCAAAGTTTCTGAGCCTGCTCGTCATGTTTTGCTCGTAGAGCTAGCCCGGTACGGAGAACGACCTGGTTACTCGAACACTTATTGAATCATACTTTTGCTCAGGAGTCCAGTCAACGCAGTTTGCACCGAGTTGGTCAATGTAGATACCCATAACCCTTCCATCATTGAACAAATCATCTAGGTTCTGGCAAGAGTACGGCAAGCTCTTCGAATCTATCTCGGCGGAAGTCCCCGATGTAAGAGCTGTTGTTCTCTCCTCCGTTTTCCCGGAAATCTTCAGTGCTGGATTGGACTGTATGTCATCAAAAACCTGTCCAAATCCTTACTCTAATTGAATTTACGTTTCCAGTGCTCGAAGCTGGAGAAATCGCGAAGGCTACTGCAAACTCTGACCCAAATACTACGGATGCTGCACGGATAGCTTTTAGATTTCCACAAACAGATCATCCCGTTTCAGAAGGCAATAACAGCCCCAGAAAGGTGCCTTTTTCCTGTAATCGCAGCCGTCCATGGAATGGTAGTTGGGCTGGGTGTGGTACGTCTCATTTCAACTCGGCCATGCTCCAGACCAGGGTACGACCAGTGATTACAGGACATGATATCTGCCTGTGATATTCGTTATGCTGCATCAAATGCAAAATTCACAATCAAAGTATGTTATTGTTTTTATACCACTTTCGTCTCAGTGGAATGTGCTTTTCCAGGAAATAGGTTAGTCCTTTCGTGATGAACGAACGCGAAGGCACTGGATCCTCTTTTTAGATATCGGCTTGGCTGCGGACATGGGATCCCTGGCCTACCTACCAAAGATCACGGGAAACATGAGTTTCATACGTGAAATGGCATACACTGCGCAATGGTTCCCTGCGTCCAAGGCGGAGCAAATTGGTCTTGTGTCCAAGGTGGTAGAGGGCGGAAGGGACGAAGTTGTTGCGGCTGCGCTGGAGGTAGCTCAGCTTATTGCTACGAAGAGCTTGATCGCCGTCACTGGAACAAAGAGACTTCTGAGTCACGCGAGAGATCACTCTGTGTCGGAAAACCTGGAATATACGACTTTATGGAACTCTGCTATGCTCCAGACCAAGGTAGAGTTTGATGACTATAGTTTTGCTTATGCGGTACTAACAAACGACCAGGACATGATGGAAACGCTAGAGTCAACTAAAGCTAAGCGACCAGGCAAATTCTTACCACTCAATTTCAAGTTCGGCAAGTCCAAGCTTTGAGAAAACTTCAGTCTCGGAGTCGTTGTAGATCACTCTGATTTCTTGTTGAGGTCGTTGAAATAGAGGTAATAATAATAATAATGATTGAACCAGACAAAAATCGCAATGCAACTAGAGCGTCGCTACTACTACGGGCCCGTTGAATTGGGGGAGATGCAGTGACTATGTGCTTTCCGCTTCCAGATGCGCCATTGGATTGACTCGTAGTATCGATATTGAAATCTCGATGTGCGAGTGACGTGGAAATCATTGGGGTGGATGAATCTACTACGGATGTGGCAGATTCTCGCGCGGTACTTTGAGTGTATATTGAAGCATTATTCGGGGGAATGAGACTCATGAGAGGATATGATAGCGGAGATGAAGGCGGAGGTGTCATGGAATTTCCGAATTGTGGCAGAATCTCGTGTATCGCTGGAAAGCTGAGGGCCGTAACCGCAGATTTAGATGTATCGGGAAGATATTTTGGGTATGGGTTGTCAAGCCTGAACGGTTTATGGTCGGAGTGCTGAGGCATGCCTATTGAATTTTTGAGATTCAACGTCGCCGTTGAAAGTAGGGTCGAGTATCTTTTCAACTAGTTTAGCAGGTTCCAAAGCAGGAGCAAATATCGCGTACCCTGTTGCATTCTCGAGATCCCCTGCAACAAAACTCTTAGCCATCTCAGCCCTCATATTCCGTTCAAGCATATTGCTCCTACCCCCACACCCAAACAACATCCGATACCTCCTCCTCGCCTCGGATGTAAACCCAAAGAATAGGAAGAAAATCAAGCCCAATCCCACGAAAATCCACCGATTAGCCTCAAGCAGTATTTCTTCAGCCGTGTCTCCACGCCACTCATCCTCTGTATACCCATTCACAACCCCGCGCATCTGGTCCCACGCTCCCCACACTTTGAAAGGCGACATAAAACTATCAGAAGTCGCAGTACTGGTTGCACTGAGCTTACCTACTTGAGATTGTTAGACATTTTCAATGGGTCTGATTCTCTCTTATCATGGATATATAGTACATGCGAGCCTATTACCAGCATATGAGAGCAATAGGTGAACTTGTTCTCTCTTGAACTCACTGTTTTGGGTTGTAAAAGCGAGTTTTGTGACCATGTCTCTGTTAGTCCTCCTAGGATAGAGATGAATATCAAATTGTAGAGTGTGGAGTGGAGATGGGGTTAGGAGTGGCGGTACAGCACAGATCTAGAGTCCCACACAAAAGCATCTACTGGATGCACGTGCGTAACAGCATTTCTCCAGGTGGACTATTACCAGTTCAGCTCCAGCTGAACATTACAGAGGCCCGATGCTGTACGACATTGTCGGCACACCGTAGGGAGATATTACTCTCCACAAAAAAAAAAAAAAAAAAAAAACATGGATAGAGTATTTTATGCTACTATAAGGATACTTGAATAAAATTATGACTCGATGGCACTCCCTCATTAGATTCCGTGATGTCCGATCCTAATTATAATTTATCTCCTTGCTCTGTACACTGTCTTGAACCATGAGCGGAAACACCGGCAAGCTTTTCCGGTACATTCCCACGCTTCCATCCTCGGTTATCCTCATCGTTCCAGACAATATTCTATTAGTATATAGCCTCGAAAATCTTATAGAAAGTCTCTCTGACTGGTATGCACTATAAAGTATTCAATACCTATAGAATATATGAAGTAATACCTTAACTGTGACTATGGAAGACGAGATGTTGAGACAGTATATGATAGTTACGAGTCCTGAATGTGTCCTTATGGCCGGTTTTGCGTGGGAATTTCTTCCCGATTAGGGTTGATCTTGCCCAAATTTGGAAGAATCGTTTCCCCATATTTAGAAATGTCAAAGCGCTTGGCATGTGACTTTCTGATGTACCCACTGTATATCCCATGTTACCCAAAACTTTGCCGCATCTACCTTTTTACTCTTAAACTTCTTGCATCAAATGCCGTTGTGGTTGCACCTCTAATGCGTGCATTATCAGTGCTGTACATTCTTTTCGCCACACGGCGTTTATCCATCTTAGTAAACTTTACTTCCATTTTTGTAGCCCCCACACTTACTTCCTCGGTTTTTTTACATTTCATTGGCGGTTGTTGCAGTGCACGATTCATAACTAGTGTCTTGCAGGACTCGTACCTGCCACGCGCTTGGCGCGGTGGCCCACACTCGCAAGTACAATGCAACAAGGAAGGCTCCAGCAAGACATATAGTAGTATATTAAAGCTCAAGGCACCGGGTACCTCTGTAGTGCAGACCCGTACCATCATTAGCTCCCTTCAGGAAGCTTAAATCCATCGGTTGGAGGCATGTGCCATCTGCCCACTGTTTCTCATATTTTCTATGTGGTTTGTGTATGTCAGACATTGTCTCGTGTTTCAGAAGCCCATAAACATCTCAAAAAACCCCAAAAAAGTTAATTCTTATGATGATTACTTTGAGATATCGGAGAAAAATGTAAACCACTTATCTACAAGGCCATCCGCGATAAGTTCTCGAAGGGGGCTTATCTTCGGATAAGATAGCAAGGCAATCAAACCAGCCGAGCACGTGGGAGCGTTATCTTCTTTGCTCCTGGCTGCCATGATGTTTGTCTCCCCTAGGCAGACTCTATACGTTTGTTCACAGGCAGGCAGTGCAAACTTGTATAGAGTCTGCTATTAGTCACGCCGCGTATACCGTACTGCGGCAAATTTCCATATACCCGATTAGGTATAATAGTTATGTAAGCTCAACGAAAGCCGTTTTCTACAATCAACGATATTTCTGACCCATTATCGACGCGTTTCTCCTCGCCTACTCGCTCATGAACAGCCGTAAACCTAAGGTATAATGAACATATATAATACCGAAGTCCAAAATGTCGCGTCGCACTCGAATAATGCCACTCCCAGGCCTTTAATTCACCTACTTCCTTCCACAGACATTGCAGGTCAGACACCTGGAATACATCACGAACTTCAGAAAGGAAGTAGCGGAGACATCAACGCTCCTTATCTACCCCTCGAAACTGACGTTCCAGTTCCAAAAACACTTACCTTCACACAGTCCTGGTCTTCATCTGAACCCCCTCGAAAGCGTCATCGTGGTCCCAATCGCGCGTCTACCTCCACTACAAAGGAGAATGCAGTGCAGATCAATACTCCCGGTACTCCTTCGCGTAGTTCCCGCCTAGCAGAATCTCGAAAACGCGGTCGGAAGGCCAATAACCCAACGTAGGTCTGGGAAATTCAGAGCATTGGTTAAGGAGGAAGTGAGGATTGTGGTGGTGACCCGGATTTCTCGTCGAAGATTGGAGCGGCGCAAGTGAAGAAAATTGCCCATGGTGAGATCAAACTGCTTTATAATGTCATCGTACATGGCACCTTTGCGAAGGGTTGCTGTGAGAAGCAGAAGACGGGTACGACTGGGTAATCGGACCCTTATACGCCCAATTCTTCCATATGCTTTACGAAAAAATCTCGACCATGAACTAGCAAGGTGCGCCTCATCAACCACAAGAGCATAAACATGTTCTGTAAATTTGGGATGGTTCAGGAGTTTTGCAAACCCATTCCCTTCGAGTTGCTCTGGTGCCAGAAGTATTACATTTGGGGTTTCTATTGCCTGTTCCCAAAGGCTCCTATCTTTTTCGAGCTCGTCGGAGTTGATGACCATGGTTTTGATATCGTAACCTTTCAGCTTCGCAGCCTGGGATACGGTGAGATTTTTACATTATTATGAGACAAAGCGACAGACCAGATCAACCTCAAGTGCATCAGTCGGACAGGCTACCAAAATAACTGGATTCCTCACTATTATGTCATGGTATTTGGAAGGAAGCAGGCTTCTATCAAGGCCGAAACGGACCATGCATATTACAAGAAGTGCTAGGATTCCCGTTTTTCCTGATCCACAAGCTGAAGTGACAAGGGCGTCAAGACCGACCATGAGTGCAGTGACAACTAGGAGTGAATAGGAGTGAGGGTCAAAACCCAGTTGTGGATGGGCAGTTTTGCGACATAGTTCCTTGCCGGATTGAGAGTTAAGCTCAAACTGCCCTTCAGACGCGTTCAATTCACTCATGAGTTCGAAAAAAAATTACGCGTCAAATCGTTAATTAGGTGTACAGCCACTACACATGATCGGCACATGATTGAAATTTGGCAGTACGGTTTAGCCCCATCAACAATTTTCAGACTACCATGATGTGCCATCGCGTCTCTCGCATTCGTATTCGTATTCGCGTTTACTTCAAACAATGGAACAAAATTCTTTCTTTCCTAGATCGCTCTCGCTCGATGACCCAGACTGAGATCATAGAACACACGCGAATCCAGCGGCTATCGCAGCCATAGGAAAAATGTCGCCGGAAATGCGCATTAAGAAGAACTTCTCTATTGAATCGGCGAACAACACCAGATATGTTAAAACATATGACCATGCTGTAGGAGAGACTTCCAGACCGGGCTCACCTACAGCTTCTTTTATGACTGTAGCCTCAGCAGACTTACAAAGGATCAGGAAAGACCAGGGCCTCCTCAAAAGCCTAGCAGACTTTCTAGGGCCTTGGCCTCGTAATTGGCTGAAAGGAAAAGAAGAAGAGGATGCAGAAGCTAGAAGGAATAATGGCAAGGATAACCGTGCCCCCAAAAGGCTGAAACTCGCAGCAGATGTTGTCGAAATCCTTGACGATCCCACAGCTCGTCCTACAGTCCAATTCCCAGACACCCTCATATACACAGCCAATCTCAGCAGCTCACCTCCCTTATGCCTCTTCACCCTTCCTCACCTCCAGACAATCCATGCCTTCCAAAACGAAATCAAGACCAAAAAAAAACCTACATCCCTGACGACGAAGGAAAAATCATCTCGATTGGTATCTACGACATCGCAAAACTACACGAAAGACTTGGAATCGCAGCAGACACCGGTAAATCAGATGGTCTGACGTTCTCCCAATTCCGAGACGCCGCCCAGAACTTCTATAATTTTGAGGCTGAACGTACTGAAGGCCACGGGCAGAGTATCCGGGCCCAGTGGACCTCAAGCCATTTCATGTTCTTTCTGAACCAACCGGATGCCGAAGAACTTTATAGTCACTGGAAGCCTATTGAGTATGACCTCCGCCTCCAACATCAGCTGAGGTTGCTCAGTTTCAACATTGAAATATACCGTGGAAGCTGGTTAAAAGCTGAGTGAGCAAGGGATATCCAAAGGACACAGGACGCTGCTACAGCCTCTGCAAACTCAGCTGCCTCCTTAATCTTTTAATCTCATCCTCATAAGCAAATTTCCATTCTTCCCTATGATACACCTCTGACACCTTTACATCTTTATACCTTCAGGCCTCTTCATGCTTCTAGATCTTTACACCCTTGTGGTTTTTCATGCCTTTGGACATCTTTATGCATCTGGGCACCTTCTTTATGCATCTGGGCACCTTCTTTATGCCCTTGGGCACCATTACACCCATTACGCTTACGGACACCAATTACGCCTATGCACTATGGGCACCATTACGCCTACGGGCACCATTACGCCTACGGGCACCATTACGCCTACGGGCACCATTACGCCTTCGGGCACCCATTACGCCCTCGGGCACCAATTACGCTTTCGGGCACCAATTACGCCTCCGGGCACCACTACGCCTCTGAGCATCTTCATGCCTTTATGCCTATCTTCCCATACAACAACTAGTTGGCCTCCCTCCTCATTGAATCCGAACTCAGTTTAACCATCTTGACTATTCGCCTCACTCTATTTGGGGCTTCGGCCCACCCGCCAATGTCGAGTTTTCTGAGATGGAGCTTTGGCTCATTTTGGGCTTTCAGTATACTCTCCATCTCCATATACGGGTGGGAGCGCCGGCCCAGGCCCAAGCAAAACACCTTTCATAATCTACCTAACTTTACAGAGTTATCTCTACTTCAGACACATCACACAACTGTGTGATTACAGAAATACCTTGGCTGGTGCAAGCCGATAGCCTTTCTTATCCGTACATGTCCTTATGTACAAGGTCATAATGGGGCTGTACAGGTGAAGAATAACGGCGTATGTCTGCCACTCAACCAATTGGACTTAACGTGACCGCCTTCTTGGTTAGCAAACCGAGTAAAAACAAACTGCAAAACGATATGAATCATTGGAAAACACTGACATCGTTTCGCTACCGAAAAATGTCAATTGAATAGCAATCCCTGCTAATCGCTTCGGTTTGACCGACTTCTCACCGCAGATTTCAACTCAGAAATTATGCGAGTTATACTTTGCTTGACCGCTTTTAACTACCACCATGGCAAATCTCTCTACAAAGTGGATCAAAGTCTCTGAGCCTGCTCGTCATGTTTTGCTCGTAGAGCTAGCCCGGTACGGAGAACTTGAAACTGGTTACGCGAACACTTATTGAATCATACTTTTGTTCAGGAGTCCAGTCAACGCAGTTTGCACCGAGTTGGTCAATGTAGATACTCATAACCCTTCCATCATTGAACAAATCATCTAGGTTCTGGCAAGAGTACGGCAAACTCTTCGAATCTATCTCGGCGGAAGTCCCCGATACAAGAGCTGTTGTTCTCTCATCCGTTTTCTCGGAGATCTTCACTGCTGGATCGGACTGTATGTCGTCAAAAACCTGTCCAGAACCTTACTCTAACTGAAACACGTCTCCAGTGCTCGAAGCTGGAGAAATCGTGAAGGCTACTGCAAACTCTGACCCAAATACTACGGATGCTGCACGGATAGCTTTAGATTTCTACAAACAGATCATCCCGTTTCAGAAGGCAATAACAGCCCCAGAAAGGTGCCTTTTTCCTGTAATTGCAGCCGTCCATGGAATGGTAGTTGGGCTGGGTGTGGTACGTCTCATTTCAACTCGGCCATGCTTCAGACCAGGTACAACCAGTGATTATAGGACATGATATCTGCCTGTGATATTCGTTATGCTGCATCAAATGCAAAATTCACAATCAAAGTATGTTATTGTTTCTATACCACTTTCGGCTCAGTGGATTGTGCTTTTCCAGGAAATAGGTTAGTCCTTTCGTGATGAACGAATGCGAAGGCACTAGATCTTCTTTTAGATATCGGCTTGGCTGCAGACATGGGATCCCTGGCTTACCTACCAAAGATCACGGGAAACATGAGTTTCATACGCGAAATGGCATACACTGCGCAATGGTTCCCTGCGTCCAAGGCGGAGCAAATTGGTCTTGTGTCCAAGGTGGTAGAGGGCGGAAGAGACGAAGTTGTTGCGGCTGCGCTGGAGGTAGCTCAGCTTATTGCTACGAAGAGCTTGATCGCCGTCACTGGAACAAAGAGACTTCTGAGTCACGCGAGAGATCACTCTGTGTCGGAAAACCTGGAATATACGACTTTATGGAATTCCGCTATGCTTCAGACCAAGGTAGAGTTTGATGACTATTAGTCCTGCTTATGCTAACAAACGACCAGGACATGATGGAAACGCTAGAGTCGACTAAAGCTAAGCGACCAGGCAAATTCTTACCACTCAACTTCAAGTTCGGCAAGTCCAAGCTCTGAGAAAGCTTCAGTCTATAGATCTGTATCGTTGCGCACTCTGGTTTCTTGTTGAGGCCGTGAGGTCATTGAAATAGAGGTAGTAATAATAATAATAATTGAACCAGACAAAAATCGCAATGCAACTAGAAACGTCCATCTATCAATTCACTTGGAGCAGCTAACGCTAAATGTCGTTCCATACTTCGACCACGAGAAGGCGCTCGACCACGTCGAGCAAGAAGATCTCTTGCCACAGCGGAGTCACCATCAGGAGAAGCAACTGTTGCCCTTCTCTTCAGATTGTTCTTCAAGAGTTGGCTTTGGCTTTCAGCAACTGTCGATGGAACTTCGGAGGGTGGCGGAGGAAGAGGACCACTTGGAGGCGCGGTTACGGAGGTGGAGCGACTACGCGACACTGATCGACCGCGGGCAGAAGGCCGCCGTGAACGGTTGAAAGCGTCGCTACTACTACGAGCCCGTTGAATTGGGGAAGATGCAGTGACTATGTGCCTTCCGCTTCCAGATGCGCCATTGGATTGACTCGTAGTATCGATATTGAAATCTCGATGTGCGAGTGACGTGGAAATCATTGGAGTGGATGAATCTACGGATATGGCAGATTCTCGCGCGGTACTTTGAGTGTATATTGAAGCATTATTCGGGGGAATGAGACTCATGAGAGGATATGATAGCGGAGATGAAGGCGGAGGTGTCATGGAATTTCCGAATTGTGGCAGAATCTCGTGTATCGCTGGAGAGTTGGGGGCCGTAACCGCGGATTTAGATTTATCGGGAAGATGTTTTGGGTATGGGTTGTCAAGCCTGAACGGGTCTTCAGGAGGTGATTTTATGGTCGGAGTGCTGACAGGCTGAGGCATGCCTATTGAATTTTTGAGATTCAACGTCGCCGTTGAAAGTAGGGTCGAGTATCTTTTCAACTAGTTTAGCAGGTTCCAAAGCAGGAGCAAATATCGCGTACCCTGTTGCATTCTCGAGATCTCCTGCAACAAAACTCTTAGCCATCTCAGCCCTCATATTCCGTTCAAGCATATTGCTCCTACCCCCACACCCAAACAACATCCGATACCTCCTCCTCGCCTCGGATGTAAACCCAAAGAATAGGAAGAAAATCAAGCCCAATCCCACGAAAATCCACCGATTAGCCTCAAGCAGTATTTCTTCAGCCGTGTCTCCACGCCACTCATCCTCTGTATACCCATTCACAACCCCGCGCATCTGGTCCCACGCTCCCCACACTTTGAAAGGCGACATAAAACTAGTCGCAGTACTGGTGGCACTGAGCCATACGACAAAGCCAAAATAGACGAGGCTAAATAACGAGGCGAGCCCTCCCAAAGCAAGGAACCAGAGGAAAGACGCGGAGAGCGTAGTGCGACGGTGAAACGTGGGTGAAGGATGCGTGTCGAGCATGAATTTGTATATGCGGTGATAGGCGATAATGGTCATGACTGAAACAGAGAGCAGGTTGAGAAGTCAGAAGAGGATAAAAGAGGGATAAAATGAACACGCACAGCAGAAAATTATAGATACAATACCAATAACGAGCGGAGGTGCTAACAGAAATAAATATGTTAAAAGTACATTGTCCGAGGCAGGACGGCAGCCAAATCCTTCGTATATGTCGAAACGACGCTCTGGCCAGAAAGTCAGAAATATGACCTTTGTTCATCAGATGAGATGAGAACGCGGTAGCTACCTTGAACGATGTATTCTACGAAGCATGAATCAGTCTGACCTCAACAGCGAAAGACTGGCAACTTACGAAAGATCATCTCCACTATCGGAAAGCCCAGGCCCAGCAAAAGCTCGATGAACAATACGAACTTTTTCTTTTGCACATTTCAGGCACTAGATCACCGAGCGACTACTAACTATACACACCTCCAATATCCTGACGCGATCCGTAGCAATGAGCCAAAGACGAAAGTTGATGCATAGTGAGATGGAAGACACCGATGCACCTGCCCCGACCAGAAACTTCGCAGCTTAACACACGATAATCAATATATCGCACGAGTAGAAAGAGTAGACTAATTACCGATATCACACCATATCGGCGCAAAGTTTGAAGTGCTGTTTCTCCACAAAAACGAGTCGATTGAAAATACAAGACATGCGAGACCTGTCCAAACGATGAAGAGGCAGGTCCCAGTGTTCCTGGCTAAAAGGAGGGAATCAGTACTCGGTTCCATAGTCCCTCTAAGTATCATGATCAACAGCAGGAGTCCGTATCGCATTTGATTCCCTCGCTTGTGCCTTTCATTGTACACAATCAACCATATGTTATCCAACATCGACTTTCGAAGCCTATTTTCCACACACAATCTAAAAGCTCCTCACCTTTCAAGTGCCATGGGAAAGGAATAAAGACCAAAACAAACGCGAGAAGAGAGAAAGCGAAGAAAAGAGTGTCGACGACGAAGTTCATAACCTCCTTTGTTGCTTGTAAAATGATAACGGAATCCAGATTCGTTTTTCTTTTGCTCTACCGCCGTCAATGAAAGATAGAAGCGACCTCGAATTAATGGCACAGGGACATGAAGAACAAAGTGATAATCTGGGTGTAAGAAAAGTGGGAGGAAAAAAACCAGCCTCTGCCGGACGAGTGCCAAGCAGCGGGTTTATATGATCTTTTTCCTGACGCGGCTACAGTCCACTGTGTATCACTACGCACTGCAGTGTAATGTAGAGTGCTGGGGCAACGAACGAAGGGCTTGGGAGATGGAAACGGATCAAATGAAGACAGACTGGCTTTATGAGATGGTCCATTCCAGGTGTACCAAGTCCATGATATAGGTATACGCACGCTGGTGGAACAACAGTTGGGTCGATGATCATTGAATTGAATCCCTGGGTATCAGAGTAGGTATGCGTATACTGTCATTCATTCACATGAAGCTTTGAACCATATCTTGGGATGCGCCGGGAGATGAGTTGATTCAAAATCAGAGGCATCGCCTGATGTCAACAGAGCGACGGCGATTGGAAGGGCGTCTTCATTGTAAACACGGTAACTATGTCCACGTCCGTGACTGATTATCTCAGTTGGAACAAGTACAAGGACAGCATTGGAAGTTTGTCTTAGACGGTAACAATAATGATCACAACTCAGTTCACTACAGATGCAGAGTCAGTTGAGAGCAGGCGGGTCACCAGAAGACTTACTGAATGTTTTCCTTGATTTCGACTTCATCAAAAGTGACCATTAGAGACAAAGCTGGCTTGAACTAGTCCATTATCTTGGTCCTCTGGAATGTAACCATTCTCACGAACTCCAGGCTTCAGATCTTCAGAGTGCAGATGACTGATGAGAGCAAAAGTTAAAAGCTTATGTAAATACCATATGTTTAATCTTCTGCGACTACCACCAGAAGTGATAAGCCACATCATTGGATGTTGCTCAATCCACGCCTTGTTACACTTTGTCGCGTCTCCAAGGCCGTCCAAGAGTTCAGTACTCGTACTCTTTATAGAGATCTCTCTTTCAGCGAGGTCTCTCTTCTACTAAAGTGCTGTCATACACTTATCAAAAGAGAGCTATCCGCGAATTCAGTCAGGTCGTTCCGCATAGAATTGAACGAGTCAGTCCGTTCCATGTAGCCGATGATCAAAAACTAACTTGTCTTCAGCTTAGGTCACCCTTTATCCGCGTTTTATCGAATTCTTGGAGATGCTCTGCATCGCTTATCCAGACTCCAAGACCTTAAAATCGACCATGCTGCCTTTGGCTTTCAGCTGGTTCTCAACGCCTGTCACTTCCCAAGTCTCTTTCACTTTCGGACGCGTTTACGGCTGAACAGGCCGCTGAGCGATTTCATCCACCGTCACTCCTCTACAATCACTGGACTTTACCTAGACGGAAAACTTCTGAAACATCCCTCGTTTCTTCCAAGACCAGTAAATCTTCCTCAGCTCACTTCGTTCTCAGGCAACCCTGCCTTTGTGCGTTTCCTCGATACTCACAAGGGAAAGCCCACACTACATTCGATACATTTCTCGACACACGAAGCTCTCATCATGACCGATAAGGAAGCCTTTGACGTCGTGAACCATCTTCGGGTAATCGGTGATGAATCGCTGGAAAATGTCTCGATGATTGGGAGTGCATTTTCTGACCCACTGCCCAAATATATCGCGAAATATCTGAAAAATGTTAAGGTTTTAGGCCTTATACATTTGAATGTGTCGGATAATGAGGTAAAACCGTTTTTCTGCCAAAATTCTTCCTGGGCAAGTAACTTCCGGCTGATGCAGTTTTGCAGGAGCCATACGTTTTTTCAGCGGAAGACCTATGCGAGGACATTAAACTTCTTCTACCAGAGTTGCAGCAGCTCGAGCGACTCGTCGTCAATCATGTACCGTTCGAGGAATGCCACCCCGGCCTATCGATGGAGAAGAACCATAAATTTGTTACAGAGTTTTATTCTTTATGTCCAAAACTTGAAGTGGTTCTGCTACCTAGTACGTACTCCCTTCTCTTCTTACTTGTATGTTCGATTGTCAACCTTTCAATGTGCACGTAGATGACAACGAATGGCACCGAACGTACTTGCCTGGATCCACCCTTCATCTTTGGTTACCAGACCCGTTGAAGGACGTGGCTCTTGATGATGCTCTTTGGCTAATCGACATGCTTTTTACGGAGGGCAAGAAAGACCCCTTGTCGCGGACTGGGAAATTGGTGACAAGCGCCGCTGAGAAGTATCTGGAACTCATTCACCGAAGATTTAATTACGGTCCGAGCACAATGGAAGCACGAAGAACTGCCTAATTTCCGAGGACTGCGTGTTGTAGCTCAGTCGAAAAAATTTTTTGTATACCCTCTTCGCCAAACCGGGCCCATCCAGCGATACACTCTTACCCTCAAATGTTATTCATAGACCAGACTGCTTAGTAAAAGTAAGCACAGTTCGATTCAAGGACCATTGTCCGACTACAGAACTGGAAGCACGACTCAGCAGAAAAATGAATATCGTCCTATCTCTCGGTCATCGTGGTGTAGATCGCACCAGTACAATTCGTTTACAATCATCTCTGTAAAGCCGCGGATTTCAACAACCAAAAGAGTACTACGGGTCGTATCGAAGAAGCTGAGTCCGGGTCTGGTTCTGGTTCTGTACATTCAATCTTTGGCACCCAATCATCACCAGGATATCTGGAGAATGGGTATGGCCTTGATTGTAGTGGGGGAGTGCAAGTGATAATACATTCGTTCACACTCGAAGGAAAAGTGACAAAATGACTGATCCTTGTTATGGGTGGCCAGCGACGAGCACAATAATTCGATTGAGCAGCGAGTTCTGAGCGTAAGTTCCATTGAGAAAGGGTAGCAACATCGTCCAGGCCTAAGTGTCGGGGCCCCCACTGTGATATCCTTCCGTCACTATAAGCTCGTTCACATCGCTAAAATTCGGTACGACTCGTATATTGATATATAGGCTAGTAGAGGACTCACCTTGTAGCAGTTTATAAAGTGTCTGTTATTTCTTTGTGAGCTTGTGATAAAGCGGGACGTCCCACCAATATTCGTGGGTCGGCCTTGGGTCAAAAGCTTTCCAGATTCTGAGGCGAGGCAGCGCTCTCGATTCGGAGGATAAAAATGATCATAAAGCTTTTGCCTGCATTTCATGTATCTGATTATTATACAGCGTCAGCTGGTTGAAATGAATAAAGATGAAATTGCTCTTCAAGCTTCTTCGAGGGCCTCCAGGTCTTGCATAGTTGAACTGTCTCTTCAAGGTGCAAGCCTCCCAACGATAAGATATCCCCAAGCATTCGAGGCATAATATAATGGATCACCCCAGGGGGTGTTCAGTTCATCGCAAGAGTTTGTTTCTTGTAGTCGTTCGAGCATGGGAGAAATAGTATTTGAAATAGGAGCCTATCAATAAGCGCCCTGAATAGTTCGGACCAGCGTTTACTTTATTTTGTTTTTTGTTTGTTTGTTTTTATCGTCGACACCGTACGTGTTTCAATTTGGGAGCGGGGCTTTGAGCGCTTGAGCTTTGAGCTTTGCACCTAAGTCTTGTGATTGCTGCGCTGCTCATTGCGCTCCTCGATCCTTCTCGATGCTTGCCGGTACCACTACCTCTTCCATAATCCAGCCATAATCTCAAGTCGTCCATCGAATCATTCACATCTTCTGTGCTTGCTGAGATTTTTCTTTATTTACCAGGTACAGGTTCTACCTTGCTTCTTACTTGCATCAACGCTTTTCCACTCTGCTTTACATTTTCACCACTGCTCTTTTCCAGGCTGTGCACCTAAGTCTCGTTGCGATCTCATGACCGGCGCAAGACGCGAGACTGAAATTTGGTTCCGTCGCGGCGACGTCATCCTTCGTGCACGCTGATAATGGCGAGAAAAGAACTTGAACTCGTACCACTATGTCGATGTTGACGCTGCGCATACATTTTCTGCCAATATCGGGCATCCTCGCCGGCACATATCTGACTTATGCATTCATGGACTCGAGGCTCTCTCCCTGGTTGCCACCAGTCTCTTTCTTGGGGTTGGGGCTGTCCTCCTGGCTAGCAGCGGTCGCTTTTGTTCTCACCCTAATGCTCGCTGCACTCTGGTTCTTCACCACTAGACACTACACCGAATCCTACCGCGCCTACCTGATCGAGAAGAAACAGCCACTACAGTTAGATCTGATTCGAACTCGCCCAGATGTTTTCGAGGAGTACTCGCGTGGAATCAAGTCTTGTCTTTTCGTTCACGCGGTCGAGCTCTACCTTCCTATTCTCAAGGCCGCGGTCGATTGGAGGGTATTGTCGAAGGAGGTTAGAGAGGAGTATGAGAAGACAGTTCAAGAGCTTCGTGAACAGATTGATCTACACAAGTCCTTTGACAACGTATGTTGTCAACTTTTCCAGCTCTTTTAAAATACTCATCCTGTTTTGGATTCTTCTAGGTCGTAGTGTCTCCGGCGTGCAGCTTGCGCGACGTGCTCGCAGGACGTATCCTGGTAAATGGTCTACATGTTTTCTCGTACAATTTCCACTAATTTTCCTCGATTAGGAACTCATGACAGCCCTCGCCGAGATAAGTTATAGATACGCATGCACGCAGCGGTCGGATCAGGTTACCCTCGTCAAGATATTTATCCACGTCGGCGAAATGATGGGTTCCTACATCGATCAGTAATTATAATTGAATTTCTACTAGATTCTCGATATTCGATATTTTGTTCTAGACGATTCTTTCTTTGTATACGAAGCGCATAACCTCATACTGTTTATTCTTCTGTATCTAGGGTGTAATGTGACGAGGCTATTGATAGCATATATTCATACGCTGAGCTGAGAACAACGAGACGCTTGTGTGGTGCCTCAATATGTGCTGTAGAAGACTGCAACCTTTGAAGAGGTTTGAGACAACACAAGGGGAAAGATTGGATGATCATGGCGCGAATATCTGCATGTTTCTCTTCTGTATCTTATCTCGTTAAGCCACCAATAAGTACTACTCATGTATATCCCGTCTGATAATAACTATTGACCGAGACGAGCAAGAAATCTTCGTTTTCGCCCGCTTCCATCATGTCACGCTTCGTACTGATGCCGACGTAAAAAAGAAGTTGGATCTTGAACCTTCCTGAACTCGTACCACCACCATGTCGACGGACAACTCGCATCCTCCCGAGTCAAAAGCCTGTGGCTTGGGATTCTGAGCTTCATAGCTATGGCTAATACGCTCATGAGCTCAACGCTCGCCAAGTGCTCGCCAGTCTCTTTCTTGCAATTCAAATCATCTTCCTGGCTAGGAGCAACTGTTTTTGTTCTCTCGCTAGTATTCGCTGAGCACTACCGTCTTGCGCGAAAGGCCTACGAGACCACGAATCGGGAAATTATGGCGCTTCTTCCGCATCTTATATGCTTTCTGGCCTTGGTATATATAGCTTATTGGTTCAGATCTATGGAGCATTCGCTCGCCACCTGCTTGCCAAACGGTTTCGCGAAAGGGGGGGCTGAGAATGCCGCCCTTCTTGCCCTAGTGGTTATTACACATTGGTTCTGCGACGCTAAACACTACGTTCTTCCACCTAAAATGGGATACCAAGAAATGGCGCTGTACCGAAGTTGGGTCGGCTTGGGTAGTTTCGTCGATGCGTCCGAGTTCTATCTCCCAGCTATCGAGGCCGCGGTGGATCTGAGAGATCTGACGGCTGCGGCTAGAGACGATCACGATAGGGATGTTCAAACGCTTCGCGACAAGATAGGTGAATACAAAACGTTCTACAGAAAGGTGGGTTGATTAGCTCTTTTCTCGACCTGTGCTTATCTGTATCGATTTTTTTCAGGCTGTGGAAAGTGAAGCATTCGGCGAAGATTCTGATAGCAAACTCACGGCATTGCAGAAAACCATCACCGTAGGTGGTTTACTTATTTCCCCGTGATTTCTACTGATTTTCCTCCATCAATATTAGCGGTCTGTGTCAAGGCTCGAGACGATGAATACTACGTACCCGTGCCCACAGCAGTCGGATAAAGATAGGCTTGATAGAATGTTCAGAAAGATTTTTGAAGTGTTTAATCCTTTGCCAGGAGTCCACTAGTAGTTCGATGGTCTTCTTGATATCAGATCAGATTATTACCTTGATTATTACTAGACTCTTTGTATACGATATTCGTTTTGTATAATTCTTCTACAAAGTCTGAAATTTTGGTTGCGTTGTGGGTATGTTGGGCGGTTAAATCATCGCGCCATAGATTCAAGTGACCAAAACGCGAAGTTTAGTATGCATATGGCGACACGAGACACGAGAAACTTTTGTTTTCACCTGCTTCCGCATCTCACGCTTCGTACTGAGGTGCTGACATAAAAGCAGTTGGATCGCCAGTTACTTGAACTCGTACCACCACCATGTCCGAGTCGACGATCGACCTCAAGGCGAAAATCCCAAAATCGATGTACGTTCCGATGATTGTGAGCCTCCTCTCTTTGGCTGGTAATCTCAGCACGAACACGAGGCTCGCCTCCTGCTCGCCAGTCTCTTTCTTGCAATTCAAGCCATCCTCCTTGCTGGCGGCGGCTGTTTTTGTTCTCGCCATAGTGTTCGCTATCCAGCACCCTCTTATGCGAAAGTTCTACGAGACTAAGACTCAGAAAATCATGGCGCTTCTTACACATCTCGTTTGCTTTTTTGTCCTCGTATATATCGCTGGCTGGCTCATATATATGAAACATTCGCGCGCCTCCTGCTTTCCAAACAGTCTCTCAAAATGGACCTTGACCTTGATGGCAATGCACGCTTTCATTCTCGTCGTAAATGTTACTCTAAATTGGATCTTCCTCTCTGCGTACTGCGCTCTTGTGCGAAAGTCAGAAATTGGATACCAAGAAATGAGGCTGTATCATTGTTGGGCTCGCTTTGGTGCTTTCGTTGATGCGGTCGAGTTCTATCTCCCAGCTATCGAGGCCGCAGTGGATCTGAGAGATTTGACGGCTGCCGCTAGAGAAGATCACGATAGGGATGTTCAAACGCTTCGTGTCAAGATAGGTGAATACAGGCTATTCTACAACAACGTGCGTTTATTGTGTCTTTTCTACTTCTTTTCAACTCGTTCTTATCTGTCTCCAATCCTCCTAGGCCGTGGGTAGTGAAGCATTTGACCACTACTCCCACGGGAAACTCATCGTGTTGCAGGAAACCATCGCGGTAAATGGTCTACTATTTGTTTCCTCATCACTTCCACTGATTTTCCTATGTTAGCGCTCTATGAAAAACTCAGGACGATGAATACTACTCACCCATTTACACAGCAGTCCGACAAAGATAAGCTCGATGGAATGTTTTTCAAGATTTTTGTAGTGTTTGATCCCTGGTTTCTAATGTTCTAGTTCGATGGTCTTCCCAAATATCAGATCGCATTATTACCTTGATAAGTTGATTATTACTAGACTCTTTGTATACGATATTTGTTTTGTATAATTCTTCTTTGTATAAACACAAAGCCTAAACGCGTAACCAGGTATTCTTTGCGTCCACAGCCGTAGTCGCGTGATGTCACGGCATGTGCCTGCATCAATAAGCGCCCTAATTCGCTCTCAGCGTTACTTTCTTTATTTTGTTTTTGTATCACCGACTAAAGGCTGGGAACGGATAGTTGCAATCGCAGCTATGTCTTGTAACTGCTGCATTGCTCATTACGCTCCTCAACTCTCATATCTCGGCGCTCAGCAGTGATGCACTTGTTTCCATAACAAGTTCCATAATCTCAAGCTTCAAGTGCGTCCATCGAATCATTCATATCTTCTGTGCTTGCTGAAATTTTCACTCATATACCAGGTTCTACCTTGCTTCTTACTTTTTACTTGTATCAACGCTTGGCAACTCTGCTTTACATTCTTCAAAGCTTCACGTACTACTCTTTTCCTGCGCCTAGTCATTGCGATCTCACGACCGGTGCGAGACGCGAGACTGAAAATTGATTCCGCAGCGTCAACGTCATACGCTGATATAAAAGAAATAATGGCGAGGAAACAACTTGAACTTGGACTCGTACCATGTCGATGTTGCCAATGCGGATGCATCTTCTGCCACTCGTGCATTGTGCTCCCCTTGTATATGACTTATCGTCTCAGGGACCCGACGCCCTCCACCTGGTTGCCACCTATCTCTTTCTTGGAGCTGAAGCTGTCCTCTTGGCTTGCATCGGTTACTTTCGCTTTCGCCCTGGTGGTCGCTGTACGCTGGTTCGAGCTCACCAGATACTACGCCAAATTCTATCGTACGAAGCAGTTGGATCTGGTTCGAGCTGACCAGAAAGCTTTCGAACTGTATTTGATGAAAGTCGAGCTTTGTCTTTTCATTCACGCATGCGAGCTCTACCTCCCAGTTATCGAGGCCGCGGTCGATTGGAGAGTGTTGTCAAATGAGACTAGAAAGGAATACGAGAAGACAGTTCGAAAGGTTCGAAAACAGATAGCTTTTTACAGGTCCTTTGGCAACGTGCGTCGATGAATTCGGTCTGGTTCCCATCTTCATTAAGCTCTTCTTCTAGGTTGCGGTGACCCAAGTATCCGCTACAAACTTCCGCGATGGGGCGAACATCATCGTAAATGGCCTACTTGTTTCTTCCTACGAATTTCCACTGAATTTCCTTGATCAGAGACCTATGACAACCCTCCTCACGATGAACTATACATACCCATGCACGCAGCAGTCGGATCAGGATAAGCTCGATAAGATCTTTGAACACATTGGCGATATCTTGCATTAATTATGATTGAATTTCTACTAGAATCTCGGTATTCAATATTTTGTTTTAGATGACTCTTTCTTGTAGACGCGCATATTTCTTATTCTTCTGCATCCAGGGTACAGTCTACAAGCCGTTGAAGAGGTTTGACGATGTGAGATGATGGTCGGAATACTTCTATCTGTCTTAATGTTGTACATCACCGCGAAAAATGACCATGGCACAAATATCTGGAAAGCCGTTTGTCTTTCTCTTCTGTACCCCGTTAAGTCGTCCAATCCAAGTATTGACCAAATTAGAATGTTGAACGTTGAACGCGAACTTATGGCCATGACGCGAGAAACTTTCACCTGTTTCCGTACGGAAGCATGTCATGCTTGCGCTGACATAAAAGTTGGATCGCCAGCTCCGAGTCCTTGAACTCGTACCGTCACCATGTCCCAGCCGACAGTCAAGTTCAAAGTTCCATTACTGCTGTATGTTCCGATGATTGCGAACCTCTTATTATTGGCTGGTACCCTCCTTGACAAGAAGATTGCCTTCTGCTCGCCAGTCTCTTTCTTGCACTTCAAGTCATCCTACTGGCTGGCGGTAACGGTTTTTGTTCTCGCCCTAGGGCTCACCATACAACACTCTCTCACGCGAAAGCCCTACAAGACCAAGACTCAAAAATTCATGGCGCGCCTTCCGCATCTCGTGTGCTTTCTGGCCCTCATATACATCGCTTGTTGGCTCATATATATGAAGTATTCGCTTGCCTCCTGCTTTCCAGACGATTTCTCGGGATGGAGTTTGCCCTTGGGGGCTGCGAATGCTCTCTTTATCGCCCTAAATGCTATTATACACTGGTTCGTGTGCGCTAGACACTACGTTCTTGCACGAAGGTCCGAGATCGGAGACCAAGAAATGATGCTGTACCAAAGTTGGGTCGACGTCTTCGTTGATGCGTCGGACTTCTACCTCCCAGCTATCGAGGCCGCGGTGGATCTGAGGGTATTGACGTTTGCGGCTGGGGAAGATCATGATAAGAATGTTCAACGCTTCGTAACAAGATCGGTGAATACAAGGCATTCTACAACAACGTGCGTTGATTAAGCAACTTCTGTTTTTTATTTTCGGCTTGTTCTTATCTATATCCAATTCTCCTAGCCCGTGAAAAGTGAAGCATTTGGCAACGACTCCTACTGGAAACTCACGGTGCTGCAGAAAACCATAGCGGTAAATGGTTTACTTGTTTCCTCATGAGCTCCATTGATTTTCCTCTGTTAGCGCTCTATGACAGACCTCAAGACGATGAATACTTTGTACCCATGCACACAGCAGTCGGACAAAGATAAGCTCGATAGAATGTTTGAAAAGATTTTTGTAGTCTTTGATCCCTGGTTTTTAATGTTCTAGTTCGATGTTCTTCCCAGGATCAGATCGTATTGCTACCTGGATTGTATTAGACTCTCTGCATACGCGGGACTTTGTTTTGTATAACTACGTGTTCTTCCTATTCGTGTCCACAGGTGACATTAGTCGCGTGATGTCACAGCATGTGCACACTAGTTTGTTCTTTCAAGTTGAGTTTATCCACCGAGCAAGAAGCCTTGCCTGGGTCTTGGAGCCTAACAGACAGTGGCGTGGCATCCATCCCAAGGCTCCAGGTAAGCCGATTTCTTGTTCTTTTTTCGGTTTACATCGTTTCAGTGGATGATACTCAGTCTTTGGTAGCACGGTAACGACGCGAATAACTTTCTTACGAATAGCATATTCTTTATTCTCTTGCTTCCAGGATGTATTCCAACGAACCCATGCATAGCATATATTCTAGATTCAGAGAGTAGGGTACATGCTGAAATAAACTGTGTGCCGTAGTATAGAACACTGCAGCCATTGAAGATGTGAGACGGGAAATTGTTGTATCAGGAATTTTTTATGATACTTGAGTTGTTTTATCTATCTTGCTGTGGGATCGTTAGGTGTTTATGTAAATCATCGCACCACATATTCAAGGAAACGCGACCTTATGCTACTATAGCGCGGGAAACTTTCGTTTTCATCTGCTTCCGTTATGTCTGACGCGCTGACATAAAAGCAATTGGATCGCCAGCCACTTGAACTCGTACCACCACCATGTCCGAGTTGACGACCAAGCTCAAGTCGAAAATTCCAATATGGATGTACGTTCCAATGATTGTGAGCCTCCTCTCTTTGGCCGTTACGCTCATGGACACGCCGCTCGCCTCCTGCTCGCCAATCTCTTTCTTGCAATTCAAGTCAACCTCTTGGATGGCTGTCACCGTTTTTGTTCTCGCCTTAGTGTTTGCTATCCAGTACTCTCTTGCACGAAAAGCCCATGAGACCAAGACTCAAGAAATCATGGCGCTTCTTCCGCATCTTGTGTGCATCCTGGTCCTCATATACATCGCTTGTTGGCTCATATATATGAAGCATTCGCTCGCCTCCTGCTTTCCAGAGGATTTCTCACCGTCAAACTTGTCCTTAATGGCAGGGCATGCTTTCATTCTCGTCCTAGATGTCGCTCTTCACTGGTTGATCCTTGCTGCGCATTGCATTTTTTGTGCGAAAGCCCGAAATTGGATACCAAGAAATGACGCTGTTCCGTAGGTGGGCTGGCTATGGCGATTTCGTGGATGCGGTCGAGTTCTATCTCCCAGCTATCGAGGCCGCGGTGGATCTGAGAGATTTGATGGCCGCCGCTAGAGAAGACTACGATAAGCATGTTCAATTGCTTCGTGACAAGTTAGGTGAATACAGGGCATTCTACAACAACGTGAGTTGACTAGGTCTCTTCTATCTCTTTTAACCCGATCCTATCTGTATCCGATCCTCCTAGGTTGTGAATAGCGAAGGATTTGGTGGTGACTCCTATCAGAAACTCACGGCGTTGCAGGAAACCATTTCGGTACATGGTCTATTTGCTTCCTCATGATTTCTACTGATTTTCCTACGTTAGCGCTCCATGACAGAGCTCAAGACGATGAATACTACGTACCCATGTGCACAGCAGTCGGACAAAGATAAGCTCGATAGAATGTTTGAAAAGATTTTTTGTAGCCTTTGATCCATGGTTTCTAGTCTAGTTCGAGGGTCTTCCCAATATCAGATCGTGTTGTTACCTTGATTATCTTAGATTCTATGTATACGCAAGACTTTGTTTTGTATAACTACATATTCTTCCTGTTCGTGTCCACAGGTGACATTAGTCGCGTGATGTCACAGCATGTGCACGCCAGTTCGTTCTTTATGACTCATGAGTTTATCCACCGAGCAAGGAGACTTGCCTGGGTCTTTGAACGGACAGTGGCGTGGCATCTATCCCAAGGCTCCAGGTAAGTCAATTTCTTGTTCTTTTTCGGTTTACATTGTTTCAGTGGATGATAAATCGATAACCACCTATAAGTCAGTGAACTTTCTTCGGCAGCACGGGTAACGACGCGAATAACTTTCCTACGTATCGCACATTCTTTACTCTCTTGCTTCCTGGGTGTATCCCAACAAAGCCATGGATAGCGTATATTTGTAGATTCAGAGAGTAGGGTACATGCTGAAATAGACTGTGTGTGTTGTAGTATAGAAAGCTGCAGCCATTGAAAACGTGAGATAGGGAATTGTTGTATCAGGAATTTTATATCAGGAATTTTATATCTGTCCTTGAGTTGTTTCGTCTATCTCTGTGCTCGTTGGGTGTTTAAATCATTGCACCATAGATTCAAGGAAACGCGACCTTATGCTATAGTGCGGGAAACTTTCGTTTTCACCTGCTTCCGTTATGTCTCGCTTCGCACGCGCTGACATAAAACGCAGTCGGCTCGCCAGCCACTTGAACCAGTACCACCACCATGTTCGAGTCGATGATCAAGCACAAGTTTTCAATATTCATGTGTGTTGCGATGATTGCGAGCCTCATATGTTTGGCTCTTGGGCTCATGGATAGGACAATCGCCTCCTGCTTGCCGGTCTCTTTCTTGCAGTTCAAGTCATCCTCCTGGCTCGCAGCAACTTGTTTTGTTCTCGCCCTGGTGCTCGCTATCCACTACCCTCTTGCGCGAAAGGCCTACGAGGTCACGAATCAGGAAACCATAGCGCTTCTTCCGCATCTTGCATGCTTTCTGGCCCTCATATACATTGCTTGTTGGCTCGTATATATGAAGTATTCGCTCACCTCCTGTTTCCAGATGGGTGCTCTGGTCTGGGCTTGCTCTTGGAGGCTGGATGTGCTTTCCTTCTCGCCCTAGACATTACTGTACACTGGTTCGCGTACGCTAAGCACTACGTTCTTGCGCGCAAGTCCGAAATCGGAGACCAAGAAATGCTGCTGTACTACAGTTGGGTCAGCTTTGATGTCTTCGTTGATGCGTCCGAGTTCTACCTCCCAGCTATCGAGGCCGCTGTGGATTTGAGGTATTTGACGGCTGCCGCTAGAGAAGATCATGATAAGGATGTTCAGATGCTTCGTGATAAGATAAATGAATACAGGATATTCTACTACAACAATGTGCGTTGTCTTTTCTACTTCTTTTCAGCCCGTTCTTATTTGCATCCAACCTTCTTAGGCTGTGAAAAATGAAACATTTGATAAAGATTCCGTCGGGAAATTCACGGCGTTGAAGGCAACCATCGGGGTAGATGCTCTACTTGTTCCCTTATGATTTTCACTGATTTTTTTCTGTCAGCGCTCTGTGACAAGGCTCAAGACGATGAATGCTGTGTACCCTTGCACACAGCAGTCGGATAAAGCTAAGCTTGATAGAATGTTTAGAAAGATTAATGAAGCGTATCATCGTTCGTATCTACTCATCTCTGAGATATATTTGATTATATAAAGTAGTGCCTTGATTATTAAGTACAGAACTGTATCCGATATCCGTTTCATATACTTAATTCGTATAAGCACAAAGCCAAAGGTTTGAGACGGAGAGATATCTTTTACTTCCACCATCGCCTCCCATCGCCCCAACTTGAATCCCACCTTGCCATGCTACTCGAGTCGAGACCATTCTCGGTCGATTGTATGCTTCTCCAGTTTCCTCACTAAACTCTCGTCAGTGCTGGTACAGTGCATATCTCGATCCCGTCCGTCAACTTGGATTCAGCTCTAGACGAGCATTTAGCAATCCTCTTATAATTTACCCCAACTTTACCCTGACAGCTCAGCTGCCGGACCAAGTTATTCCTCCTCCAAGTTTGCAAGTTCGGAGTTGACGGCCGAGGAGCAGTGAGGGTCTCAATATGAAGATGTTGACTGAGAGGACATTAAAGGACGAGGCGGAGGATACTGGAATTATGAAGAGGTTGAATGATGGGATTGTGAGGGCAGGGCTACGGGACCACCACAGCCTTAATAAGGTCCAGGACCGAGAGGCAGGGGAGGGGATATAGGTGGTGGGTCTGTACTTGGTTGTATGTTGCAATGATTTGCACCGTTCTATTGCAACCGATCAGCGAGAGGGGAGAGAGGGCTTTGTGTAGGTAAGGGTACAGTAACGTTTGAGGTGTTTGGAGGGGCAACGATTGCCATTGTTGGGCAACATGAAGTTTGGCCTGGTTGTTCACACCTCACGTGAATTGAACGTGGTCCGTGTTTGTGGCGTTATATACTTGAACTTCATTTCGCTGCTGCCAATGGAATAGAAAAACTTGCTTTGGATTGCCAAATGAAAAAAATCTAGAGTCAGCGTATAAGTTTTCCAACATCAGTATCTTTGCCAGGACTGTCTTGTTACAACGTCGTTTCGAGCCTCACCCGAAAACCTGTGGCTCATGTGAGTTGTGTACTTCCAGGTGAATGTATGTATTAGCCTGGGCCACATTGATCCTCAAGGGACCGCTGTCACCGTTGCCGGTAACCTCCTCCGATTATTTGTTATCATTACCATCGATTACTTTACCTCACAACAGATATTTCACAACTATCAGTACAAATACAAATTCTAGCCAACGGTGGAAGGTCAGACGGAGTATGGAGGAGGGAGAGTCAGTGGGAGACTAAGGCTAGAACAGTCCGAGTCTGAGACTGGTTCTGGTATTGGCCGCGGTCATGAAGAGAAGGATTATCACATTCGATCTTTGGGAACCAGTCGTCATTAGCATGCTCGCGTTTTGGGAATTTACGTCGTCGTAGTGGGGGAGTGCGAGTAATAAGCACACATTCATTCACACCCAAAGGAAAAGTGACAGAATGACCCTTCCTTGTTATAGGTGGCCAGCGATGAGCACAATCATGCGATTGAGCAGCGAGATGTGAACAGAGGTTCCATTGAGAAGCGGTGGCATCTTCTGAGCCTAGATGTCGAATACCCCACCGAGACATCTTTTGAGTCTCAGCATTCAAATAAGTTTCGCGATATTTCTAGAATTTGCTGAATCAAAGTAAAGGCGGCTGGTATAGTAACGAGGACTCACCCAATAACAATCTCCAAAGTATGTATACTGCTTAATGTACTTTTGATAAAGCGGAACATCATTCCAAGAAACTTCAGAAACTTCGTCGACCAACGGTTGACCAAGCAGTTTCTTCCATATTCTGAGGCAACGCGACTCGGAGCGCTCAGGCTCTTGCTTGCGCTGACTCTGCTGAGAATCATAATATTCTTGGAGCTCCTGCCTGCATTTAAGGAATCTGGGGGTTGAAAGTTAACGAATCTACATGTATGGAAAGAATAAGATGAACTTGCTCTTCAGTGGCCTGTTCCAGGTTCTGTGTAGTGGAACTGTGCCTCCAAGATGCGAGGCGCCCTACGATGAGATAACCCCAAACCTCTGCCATTATTAGGGACGAGCATTCAATAATAAGAGGATCGGGCCAGGGAGTTGTATCGCGGGCTATTTCTTGTTCTTCTAGTCTTTCGAGCATGGAGAAATAGGATTAGGATTAGGAGACACTAGCAAAGAGTTTCACATTACACAGCGTATTAGTAAGTTGGAAGTCTGAAGGTTACGCGTAGTCTCATGACCGTGGATATCGTCAAGCGTGCAAGTCGCATGGTCTTCAATTCATTCCTCTACATCCTCCATCTAGTTCTGCAGTACTCCTTCCCAAGCAGCCTAACCAGTCACCACACAAATTGTAGAGTTCACTATCATGCAACTTTTCGGTCGCGGAACTACCTCGTCAGACTCGCGACTACAAAAAGGCCCGGAAATACTCGCCACTGTGTGTCTTGTCTAATGTCTTGAATATTCATCTGACTGTTTTCGTTATTGTCAGACCCAGCCAGTGGCAACCACCGCTGAAAACTTCTCGGATACAGAGTCTATCGAGAGCGGCGAATCATCCTTAGAATTCTCAGACTTCGCATATTCAGCTCATGAAAATGAGGGAGCAGAGAATCCATGGACTTCCCCTCCTCATGGCCAGAATGACAATGACTCGGCTGATTCCGATTCTTTCAGCGAAGTCTACACCTCTTTTGATGACGAACCAACGGATCTGAGGAACAACTTATACATTTCGGATTCCGAGTGTCAACGCCTCCATGTTGTCGTCGCTGAGCTAGAAAATAAGCACCGGGATGACATGCAGGCTCATGCCGTTGAGGTGCAGGCGCTGCGTGATGCGCAGGAAGCTCTTACGAAAGAGCTGACTCGCACTTTCGAGTCGAGGGAGAGTGACCTGCTGCGAGAGAAAGCAGAGATACAAGCACGACTGGACGAGGTTTCAGATGCGAATACCACGCTCTCCGCAGAGTCTGCTCGTCTTTCGCTCGAGGTAGACAGTTCGTCTCATGAGGTCCAAGAAACACAAGCGAGGATCACCCAAGTGGACCAGGACTATGCTGATATGGTGCACCGAGTCCATAGCCTTCAAACAACTGAAGCCAACTCCGCGGAGGACGTTTCTTGTCTCACCATAGCTCTGGACGATGCGCTTGCCGAGGCTGACCGGCTTCGTCAAGAGCTGGACGAGCTTAACGCTTCTGCCTCTCAAGAACGTAGTGATCTGCTTGATGCCAATAACACCCTTCGCAGCGAACTTGATGATGCCACTCAGGAACTCGAGATGGAACGTACGCGATCCCAGTCCGCAGCAGCACGTTTCGCCGACGAGACACTTATCTTGGCGGAATCTCGTGACAGCGCTAGGGCTGACTTTGAGCAAGTTTGTCGTGACCGAGACGAGCTCGTGAATACTCTTTATCTTGAGCTGGAGAGGGAACGTGCTGAAAGTAGTCGGCTATCCGAGGAGATCCGTAGCCTTCACCAGGACCGAGACGACGCCTCTGCGAACGAAAAAGAGGAGACACAAAGAATTTCCAGTGCTATGGAAAGTAAAGAGCAAGAACTCAGCGTCGTTCAAGCCCAGTTGGCTACCGCGCAGAGCGATTTTGAGCTCAGTTGTACGTTATTGACGCAGGATATCAGCAATCTTGAGATGGAGAGAGATGCTCTCCAAGTGACTGTCACGATGCTAGAGGAAGAAGCTCGGGATGCGCAGCGACAGAAGGAGAGCGATCTTCAGGCCCTCCGCGACGAGCATGACGCACTTTTACTGAGACAGACAGAAGAAGTGAAGGCAGAGATGCAGACTACTATAAATGACCTGCAAGCATCCTTGATTGCCCAGATTGACGACTCTCGTCAACTCAGGGCCTCGGAGCGGTCAAAGGAGCGAGAGATTGGGTCTTTACGGAGGGAAAAGGGTGAACTCCAGCGAGACCTAGAGGCCACCCGCACTGGAAGAAATCAGATGTCATCCGATAACCGTGATTCGCAAGCTCGACCGAGCGAATCGCAAGTCGAGCGGGACGGGCCCAACCCGGACATCCTTGGAGAGCCAGTCCTCGCCAGGCTATCCGATTTGCGAAGGCAGTTGAATGACGCAAAAGAGACCATCCTTTCCAAATCCACACAAATCGAAGTTCTCCGGGGCGAGAGCCGTGCTGCACTCAGGCGCAAAACACGAGAGACCGAAACCTTGAAAACAGAGATGCTCGCACAAGTGAAGGATCTTCAGGCGCAGAAGGGCGAACTCTCCCGTCGTGTATCCGAAATGACAACCACTTTGGAGAGCAAGGAAGAGAAGATTAAGTCGTTGTGTGAACAGAGAGATAATCTGCAAGTGGAAAGGGATAGCTTGAAGCAGGAGTTGGAGAGCATTCGGGGTCGAACGGAAACATCGAAATCGAGACCGTCAGCCTTGCCCATTGGATCACACAGACTCGGAGGGAGTGAGTCTGCGGGACATGCAATGCCTGAACAACCTCCGCTGCCTCGACAGCCTCCAATGCCTCGACTACCTCCAATGCCTCGACAGCCTCCAATGCCTCGACCACCTCCAATACCTCGACAGCCTCCGATGCCTCAGCTACATCCTACGGCTAGACCACTATCCCAAGTACAGCTGGTGAATCCCTTTTTCACGCTAGAAGCAACCAGCGGGACGTCTGGAGCATCCTGGAGAGCATCCAGTAGCAATGCTGGCGGGCTATCGTAAGGCACTTCCTTTCGAGGGTGAACTGAGATGAAGCTATTGAACCGAGTAGTAAGAACAATATGATTTTTCAGTCTATGTAATGGTATAATAAATATTCACCTTCTATTCAGTGAACGAGATATAGGTCCTTTGCCAAACCGGTGCCTGGTCAACGCTGATCTTATCGAGTTTTGTCTTGTACGAAAAGGATCGAAAGTTGAAAACAGCGATATGAGGCTCTATCTCGAGTAGTTGAAGCTGTTTGAACTCGTTCAAACCAACCCCAACTATTTCGCCTACGGGTCCTCCGTGTGCAATTCAAATCAAGAGCTCGATGGCAAACAGGGTATTTTGCGTAGTAACACTAGTCTAGTTGTCGCCAATGATACGCTACATCAGTAAGGGAACGTCGTACAATGTACAGAGAACTTACTTCCGAACCTTTTTGTTGAAGTGTTCAAACAAATATACGGTGTCGGTGTCGGTAATGGTCGGTTTGCTGCCGCTTGTGCGATGAAGATCGGTGAGGACGTCGAGTGGAAGTATCTTCATGTTCTTGAAGATTGCGTTGGGTTCAGAAAAGCCCGTTTCGAGCAGACCACACAGACCTAATGTATCGTAACAGCTGCTGGATGAGCATATCTTCCCGAAAAAGATGAATGTACGGGATTACCAGTTGAAGTTTCTGCAATCTCATTCTCTTTCACTTGGTTTCCCGAGCTAAAAAGTACAGCTGTGAGAGGTTCAAAGAAAAAACTAAAAATCTCGCACCAGGCTAGCAAGAGATCAATTTTGCCCCAAGCATCATCATTCATCCCAAGCTACAGTCAACTGGCACACACATAAATCGACTTCAGCCGGGAGAGCAAAGGCGCGTGTACAACTTCTTTGAGACTTTCCGGTCCTTTTGAACCTCTATTAATCCCTTTCTCGCAGATATCCTGTTGAAAATTTCATTTCAAGGGGTCTTGATGCACCTCAGAAAGCGTTGCGAGAGCAAACGAAAGCGAAACGGATTGGAGGCGGAGGCAAAAAGACGCGTTTGTTGATCTGAGACTCTTGACTGTTGAGTGTTACGTTGAACGTTGAAGAACAATGTCACGGTATCATGCTAGTCCATTCCCAGGCTTCTTAATTCTCCACAATCCCTCAATTATCTCCCCTAGGAAAATCCTTGTAGAAAATCGCACCGAGAAGATTACTGTTCCGTCGCATATTTGGACTCTAGATCAACCTTACTTGAAGGCGTTCTCATTCGCCAGGAATACGTTGAACTCATCCTCGCTGAAATCGGCACAAAAGAAATATTTGGCGTACAATCAACGACACGAGGAGTTCATTAAATTCTGAAGAAAGCCCAATTGTGGACCAGTGAGTCACTTCTGTACCTTATAAATCCATTTACTGATCGCTCTCTACGTAGCTCTGGCGTCGAACAAGAGGCTCATCAGGAGTCGAACGTCGCTCATAACCAATCCGATCCTTCATCGAATGACGCGGTACCCGATATAAAATCCGAGGAAGTTGACCTCTCAGGCCCTTTTGCCATTCGCTTGGTTCCTGCTCCGGATATCAACACCTTGGATGTCTTTCCTAACCCATTTGCATTATCTGAGAACAAGAATGTCGCCATGGGCTTCGGGCTCATCACCACTGGTCTTCCTGGTATCGGTGATTGTCTTTTCGGGCGTAATTGTTCGTTGTTGCTCATTGATCTTCTCTACAACAGGAAAAACGTTGTTTCTGTTTCTCATTTGGCATCTTAGACGCGCGGAAAATTTTCCGACGCTGTTCATGGTCCACCCCGACTCTGCTTTGCTGTGGAAAGATAGTAGACTCATGCTCTCTCAAGTGGTTCCCGAAGATGTTCCGGCCATGATACCATCTGAAGCATGGTGCCTTGTTGACTCAAACCGCAGCCTCATCGACGTTCCAGAGTTCTTGACGGCCAGAGGATGTTTTATCATACAAGCCGCTTCCCCTCGAGAGCCCAGAATGGAATGGAAGAAGAAACATACAAACGTTGATTATCTGGTGATGAAGCCATGGAGCGCTGAAGAGCTCGTATCTGGGTATGTTCTCATTCAAGTTGTTCATGTCATTAGACGAACTACTGATTGGGATCTATAGGCTTCAACTCCAGGATATTTCGCGCACCAAGACCACTGCAGATTCGCTTGTCAAGTTTAGAGACCGATCTGGCGGCTCTGCTCTGGATGCGTACCGTTACGCTTCTGATATGTCCCTGTGCGAGGCGGTAATCTCTGGTGCTGCTCGGCGCATAAACGGGGATATGGTTGAGCGTGCGTTTACCTCATCCCCTTCTTCCTTGAAACTTCCCACAGATGGACATAAGTTGTCGGTGTTTCCGCTCAGCGACCGTGACCGCCAGAAATATCTCATTACTTCCCCTTCCGAATGCCTGTATGAAAGAGTCCTCAGCATCATCAACAAGGATCGTGAGGTTGCGAGTCTAAGACTCTACAACCTCTGCGTCGGCTGGCCAACTCCTGGACCCAGGGCTTTGGCCGCTCGAATCTTCAAGCGTTATCATGATCAAATAAAACACAGTTGACTCTTCAATCGTGAACAGTCGATTCATGAAGCACTCGGGAACTTCATCGAATGCAAGCATCAAAGCAACCTGGACGAGGCTGGAAAACTCATTCTTGGCTCAGAATCGATAGCGCAACTTCTTTTCTCCATGTCGATGGCCCGCTTAGAATCTACAGTCACTCCGCTCATGCATCGAAAAAACCTCGAGCCGCTCCCACGTATAACCTTCGCAAGGGTGAGGATGTCTCCCTTCGAAAAGGCATATGCTATTTGCCTGAAGATCGAACTTCTCAAGGATTCGATCTTCCAAGTAGCACTGAGTGCACCTCCGAGTCACTTCTTCGAGTGGTCGGAAGATGGCATCACTGCAATTACTTACATTTATGTTACCCTCCTCCCGTTGAACCAAGTCTTGCGTTCCTATCCAGTCATGTTCTCGATTCCGTAGTTTAAACCTGGGACGTATAACCTGTTTGCCATTCCTGATGTATTACAACGTACTTATAGTGACGAAAGCGGATTGGCCGAGGTTACTTTTTGATTTTTACCTCCCGCATGTGACCTAGGTTTGACTCATTTATTTCCATGACAGAATTATTTCATTGGCTTGATTGTCTTGATTGCCAAACCGAAGCCAAACTACTTATTATTTTGCTCTCTATCTCTATCTGTGACCACATTCAAGGAATATTCAGCCTATGTGTGGTATGTATTGACTGACTTTGCACCCCAGTTGAATCACTCGACACATCCTGGGGTATGATTCTCTCTTACTTACCCGGTAGTTTCAGCCTGTCCCAAGGCAACGAGCATCAAGGATAAGGCCTGAAGTTCAAAGTAGAGATGAATGTCACGCTGCCTCATGCATTATTGGGATAGGCATCTCAGCTAAGAAACATTGCATAACTGCAACACCAATTACGAGTCCTGAATGTAATGAAGGCTCGTCCTTATGGCGGGTTTCGGCGTGAGAATTTGTCCGAATTGAGCCTGATCTCGTCCAAATCGGGTTGACCTAATAAGGAGATTTAGTTTCGATATATTTAGGATGTCAAAGCGTTGGCCATGTGATGTTGGTTGCTCATTGTCCTCCCTTCTCTTTTCTCGTTTGTTTCACGCGACTAGGTTACTCAACCATCTTTCTGGCTAATCACAACAATAACAATATGCGTGTTCCTGATAGATGTTCAGATCAATAACTCTGTTTACAGCGTGCGCGCGCAGAGCACTTATTTCTTAACATCTTCTTCTGTCATTCATCATTCAAGCTTCAAGTGTGGGATTGCTCCAACCCTCAGCCAACACGGGACCCAATCAAATCCGGAGATCAACCATGGACAGGCTGCAGTGCTTTTCCAGCACACGGCATTATTGAAGCATCCAGATTGTATGTCACAACTGGATTTTACCCCTACGCCCTTCTTGGCCTTTCTTGGCACTTGAAAAAAACAGGAGAACATCCTCTTACTACCTTCCCAAACTGTACCAGTTTATGTTGATTTGGCATCATTTATGGACATGCCTGAAGCTCAACCATCTCTTGACTTTCATTGCCTTCCTTTCCCTCTATGTTTCTTCTCTGCCCTTTCCTTCCAATCACTGGTCAGGACCTTAACTGCCATGTTCATTTACAATGTAGTACCTGCTTAGCAAGTCATGTCTCATCTTTTGGATCACATTCCTCACAACTGCATAGGTCACAGGTTGATTTGGAGATTTAGGACACTCCGGGATGGTGTTGAAAGGGCAGGAGGATTAGCAGATGGAATATGGATGGGCTTTCATGCCTCTGGAGGTTGCCGAGTAGCTGAACCAGGCTCTTGATGATTTCACGAAGGGATGTATCTGCCGTCAGAATTGAAATTCTCAACTTGTTGGCTGGCCTTTCACAAAGGCTGTTGTATCATCCGGCTCCACTAGTCTCATTGACGTAGCTTGCTACGTTCTTTCTACACGCATTTAGTGGGCATGTTAGGATGGTGTCTGAGAAGGTCCGATAGTGCTGGCCAACAGTACCTCAAAATTGCAGTGTTACAGTCTCGTTTTGTCTGTACCTTTGGCAACCTCTTGGCTTTCGGGTTCGACTCAACATTTACACTCACATCTTGTCTGTGAGTAGATATTCCATCCTTTTTCTCTTGACAACTGTCTGACACAATCCAGTACCAACAGACACCATTCTAACATCTGCATCCATGCCTTCTCTCAACACTTGTCAAGCATCCAATATCTATCCACCTTCGCAATGTCCCCTCCTCACATGTGCCATCTTTAAAATGAACAGATAGTATATCAGAACTGTTTCCTTCACGCGCGGCTTCTGATTCAATAATTTGATTGTTATCTTACTCAAATGACTTGTGGTATTTGTCAATATCCATGGAATACATGGTTTTCTTTTTTGGCCTGAAGGATGTTAAACTTCCGAGAAGCTTATCCAGCACATTCTCCAATGTAAGCTCAAATTACTTTATCTTTTTTATAATCTCTTTTGAGTACAGGACTCGTACCTGCCACGCGCTTTGCGCAATGGCCCACACTCGCAAGTTCTTGTTGGATTTGAACTCTAGAAGTGATAGCAGCTTACTTACTTGCTGCCTGTCCACACTGCCAGAGCTGTAGCCTGGCCAAATATGGTTTTCTGCCATTCCTCAAAGGACTGTGCAGCATGGTGATCAAAATATATAGTCAAATTGTGAACTCAAGTAAGTGATCGAACTTTCCTCAGCAGTACATGAGTGTACAATGACTCTGTATTGATAAAGATAAGTCCCTGTGAACTTAAGTAAGTAATCTAATCTAACGATTGTCAGTACGAAGAACACAAGTATAAAGATATTGAATAAACCGTGACCTCCCTCAGCAGTACACGAGAGTACACACAACAACTGAGGGAATAAAAGAAAGTATCGAAGTATAGATAAAGTATCAATGCCGCCCACCCGAGGAGGCCTCTCGATGAGCGAAGGAAAGTAAAGATTTTGTCCATATTGGAGGTAAAGAAAGGATAAACAACTGTGAGCGCCGTAAGCGGAGAAAAACCTTTCCTTACTTATATGGTAAGGAATCATGCACTTACCTGTACAGGCTACTACTTACTAAATTCTAATCTTGTGTAGCCTGCGCAGGCTAGGAATGGTACGAAGCCTGCACTAGTAAAAACCTACCTACCTACCTACTACCACCGATGAAATAATCTCTAGTAGTATAATTACTATTGAAGTTCAATATATATATTACGAGTCCTGAATGTAATGAAGGCTCGTCCTTATGGCCGGTTTTGCGTGGGAATTTCTTCCCGATTAGGGTTGATCTTGCCCAAATTTGGAAGAATCGTTTCCCCATATTTAGAAATGTCAAAGCGTTTGGCATGTGACTTTCTGATGTACCCACTGTATATCCCATGTTACCCAAAACTTTGCCGCATCTACCTTTTTACTCTTAAACTTCTTGCATCAAATGCCGTTGTGGTTGCACCTCTAATGCGTGGATTATCAGTGCTGTACATTCTTTTCGCCACACGGCGTTTATCCATCTTAATAAACTTTACTTCCATTTTTGTAGCCCCGCACTTACTTCCTCGGTTTTTTACATTTCGTCGGCGGTTGTTGCAGTGCACGATTCATAACTAGTGTCTTGCAGGACTCGTACCTGCCACGCGCTTGGCGCGGTGGCCCACACTCGCAAGTATAATGGATTCAGAGGAATAAAACGCCAAAGCCACCCGTAAAATAACCGGTATGACTTGTTGCGCCGCATTTTGGGTATCTCACCATGTTTGAAAGAGTTTTGTCCTGCACGAGTGGAGTTCTTATCTATATTCTAGTGTGGTCCCCGGTGTTTGGAGAGATATCTGGAAAACTTTTTTTTTTTTTTTTTGCTTTTAGCAATATTGTAAGCAATATGAGTATGAATATCTCTGAATGGATGTTTTACTTTACACAGTCTGCAGCGATTGATGAGGGGATGATTTCTACGATCTACCAAAAAAGGGGAGGTATCGTGATGCATTATCCCATGTCAACAATTGGCAGGAAGGTCTTCGTAGGATCTAAGTAATGGGGTGATTTGGAAAGAAGAGTGACTAATATTTGCTGGTAAGAGACTAGTGAAATGAGAGGGAATTTGTGAGACGATATGCCTCTTTATCTGATTAGAGTCAGCGGACAGCCGAATAGGGATTTCGAGGTCAGACACAATGATCCTGAAGCCAATGGTGGATATTTCGAGAAAATGCTGCAAGAGCTTGTTATGTTTACTCTAAGGAGCGGCATAAAGCGATATTGTGTAAGCAATGAAGACACATGAAAGGGTCTCTCATACCTTGAAGTGAGCCTGGACTGTAAATGTTTTTTCCAGAAAATTAACAAGTGGCCGGATGAAAAAAGTTATTGCAGCTGAGTGGAGAGTGGAATGTCGATATAGAGTAAGAGAAGCGGAGTAAACATTGAAAGTGTTGAGCCGTGACAGAAGTTGAGCGGTGCCACATGCATGGGTATGATGAACTGCCCAACACAAGTGAGCATATTTCAACATATAAAGAGAAACAGCGCTCTCGTTGTCAGGTTCAAAAGCAAGTGATAAGCCTCCAACTTCAAATACAGATAAGCAGCACTGTGCAAGATAGTCATGGCCATCTGATTTGTTGATATAAAAGTGCAATGACCTTTTGTGGTCTGATAAAAAATCCCCAAAGGAAGCATGACAAAAACGAAGGCCAGATTCAACAGGGGAAGGGTCATTGAACAAAGAATGGAGACCAGATAATGCAGCGTGGAGAGCACCTAGGGATTTCATTTCACCAGCAAGTAGATGCACCAAGACATCCTGTGAGAACATTGTGTAAGGCAGGTCCA
Source organism: Rhodocollybia butyracea (assembly GCA_015501585.1). Lineage (NCBI taxonomy): Eukaryota > Fungi > Basidiomycota > Agaricomycetes > Agaricales > Omphalotaceae > Rhodocollybia > Rhodocollybia butyracea. The sequence continues at coordinate 86,567 of JADNRY010000040.1, forward strand.
ACATCATGTCTTTGTACACTATGATTGCCCCAAGAATGTGGACCCAGTTGGTGTTCTTTTTGTGCGCAGTTGATAAGATTTGATGGTAAAGAGCATCCAGCTCTGCAAATGGTGATTCTACCCCCTCTGGTGGTTGAATACCAAGTACCACATCGAGACGGTCTGCTGGGACTGCACTATCATCATCAATGTATTTTAGTACTGTTGATGGGTATATGAAGTGTCCTGAAGCCTTTCTAACCAGGATATCAATCTGGTTATCAGTTGGCCAAGGACGAGAAACATGTTCCATTGTATGCGAGTGACATTGGAGTATTTCTCGGAATTTGTCCTGGAGAAATACTCGAATTTCACGATATGCTTGAAATAAATGATCATCGAGAGGCATCCAACGACAGATAGACTCGAGGTGTGGGTTGTTAAAGGACTGTTTGATGCGAGGTTCTGGTCTGCTGGCAATTAGAATTCGGAATGGAAGAGGGTGTTTATGCATCGCATTTTCGAGAATGGAGAGGATACGTTGTTGATTGCGACTATCAGAGCATTCATCGAGACCATCGATGATGATAATTCGGGTGGGCGTCATAGTTTTGGTGGGTGTCATAGTTTCGGTGGGCGTCATAGTTTCAGTGAGCATCATAGTTTGGATGGGTATAGTTCGATTAGCAGATCCCCACAGGCGCACGAAACGAGCCATCATAATTTGGATGACAAAGGTGGTGACGAAGGTGGAGAACATATCCAGAAGCGCGCGCAATGATATAGATGAACCTGTACCTGGCGGCGTAGATGAAAATAGAGATGGCGTAGATGAGAATGGAGGTGGTGTAGATGACAGCGGAGGCGGCGTAGATGAAAACAGAGTCAGGCGAGTCTTTCTGTCATTTCGCAGATGTGAAGAGGGAGGTTTTCTAAGCAACTCCTGGTGCATCTGGACCTTGAACCAGGGCTGCAGGATAAGGTCATTAAACTGAATCTCAATTGTTGATGTGAGGATAGATGGATTTCTAATGACCACTAAGTTTATGATCGAGCGAAACTCATGGATTGCGCTAGCGATCTGGAAAGCAAGTGTAGTGAACAGCCGCTCAGGGTTGTTTCGGGATGGATCAGAGCGCCAAAAGAAGAAACTCCCAGCTAAGATCCCATCATTCGCACAGGCCACTGCAATAGTCTGAGCAATAGCCGACTTTCCTGCTCCAGCTGGTCCACAGAGCCAGCGGATGCTTGAGTCATTTGGGAAGACCTGGGGTGCATCCTGTTTGATCCACCCTTCAACTCTCTCAAAATATCTTCTCGAGTTCCTGGATGGCACAATGGTGGAGGAAAACGAGCTTCTGCATTAAACAGAGCAGAAGTGGATATATACCCATATAGTATGTGAAGGCCTTTCAATGTGTTAACGCTGTTTGTCGATCTGTGAGGCAAGTGACCGACTCACCTCTTTCTCCATCATTCGTAGAGGTATTCATATCGCCGCTGACATTGTTGAAGGTTCCCCCCTTGATAACAAAGTTGTGAGATCCACTAAACATCCCAGAAGTGTGATTGGCTTGATTTCTGTTCGCAAAGAGGGTAGTTGAAGGTAGATAGTTGATAGGTCTTTAGTATTTACCATACAACGTGTGCATCGTTTGATAAAACGTGGATTCAAGATAAGATAGGGAACTTTGAAAACTTACATAATTATAAGTTTTCTTGTCCGCATATTAAAATATTAACGTTTCAACTCCCAACCACCTGTTGATCTACAATGTGTTCACTACGATTCTCTTGCGATGCACGTCAAGAAACTATCATGATAATGAAGACGATGTTCACAGAGAAACTTCTCCGACCCTAATTTTACGAGGTGGAAGCTGAGCGCTGAGCTGAAACGGAAATCCTGATCCATCAGAAAACACAAGCTCATCTGCTCCTGGACCCGGCCACGGCTTCTCTTCTATGCACAGACGAAAACAATCTGCCAACACTCTCGCTTCTCCTCTTCTTCCCGTTCTTCCACCAGCAGCCTCTTCACCCTCGTCCAGCAGCGCCGGTCCTTTCCACCTCCGTCTCAATGCTATCACATGAGACATGCACACCAGAGGCCCACTTCTATGCCTCGGACGCTTCGCAGACCGTAGCGACAGTAACACCACACCCAACGGTGGCATGAACGACAATAACCAGTTCGTTCAAGTTGGCGCTCAGAAGTAAAGTTGCCAGCAGAGCTCTGGGTTGAGGCCAGCCCTGCTGGTTCTGGCTTTAACGCTCTTTTGAGTTCCATGCCAAAATGTTTCATCCATGATACGAAATCATCCTCAGGCACGTTTTTCAACCATATCCGGCTTGGACCCCCTAGTGCATCACCCAAGTATGAGATCAAGAATAGGGATTTGTTGCAGCTTGGGGTGGATTATCAGGGAGGGAGTGAGGATATCTGTAAGAGTGTGAAGATGAGGGTGGAGTTGGGCCGGGAGTGGCAGAGTGGGGTTAATAAGTTTTAAGTAAGTCTTGAACATCGTCCGAGTTGTGTGTCTTTTGTACTAAAGTTGAGTTGAACTAGTTCGAATGCGATTAAGAATCTTGAGTCGTTTGCGAAAGCGGTCACTGGTCCTGCGGCTAGCGGTGGAAAGGCTGCGTCGAAGAAGAAGAAGGGTTCGAAGGGTGTGAGGTTACCGGATTGTTGTATATGTAAGTTTCCTCATCTGCCTATTCACTCTTCCTATCTCTATTTTTTCCCTTCATCATTTGCATACCATTTACTTACCCCGCTACAGGTCTCTTCCCCCTCGCCATCTGCCAATCTCTATTCATCTCCGGCTCCTGCTGCCACTCCTTCCGCTTTAAATGTATCCGGCCGTTATTGGAGAGGACGTATTATAGGTTCGTTCGAACCCTTTCTGTTTTTATTCGTTCTAATAAAACCACAATAAACTCGCAGGAGCTTCATGTGCCCCCTCTGCAGAACCTACGTCGATCTCGACGAAGATGTCGAAGTCGAGATGGACGAGGAGGACGAGGATGTTGGAGATGATTCCTGACGTAGGAATCAATGTGGAAGCGGACGGGGATAATGCTCATGGTACCAGCGCGGCCGGAAGAATCTGCTGTGGACGTGGACGGTCATGTCCAAATCGACGGCGGGCGACCTGGAATCCATGACGGTACCGATGATGCAGGTATATCGTTGACGGCCCCTCACTCGGCTGGGACTGCTACCGCCAAAGCAAACGTCAACATTGCTTGATCCCATCTCGTCGTCATCGAAAAGGAAACGCGAGCATGGAGATATGCTTATCAGCCAGCAGAACGTGGACCCTATGTTCATAGAGGGTAACTACGTGTCTGCGGATGAGGGGGGAGATATTCATATGCTTGATGGACATGGACATGGACACCCTGATGTTAGGTGGCGGAAGACGAAATGCATGTAGATCCGGTTGGGGAGGTCGGTGGATGTGAGGTATGGAGCGATTAGATGGTTCTGCATGAGCTCTGGACTGATTAGTGGGTTCTGCGATGCATGGCGATGCAGTCATGAGGGATTTACGATGGTGTTGCGGTGGTGTTGCGGCGGTGTTGCGGCGGTGTTGCGATGGAGGTGCAATGGAGTTGCAATGGTGGTGGTGGCATTGGAAGCACTGATTTGGACGGTCAATATACCATAAGGTTTATCGTATTTTAGTAGCTATTGTAAAGGCTGGTGTAATGCATCTAGTGCTACATCTTTGTTGTTGTATTTGGGCTTTATAGGATTTTTCGTGTATTCTCTACTCTATCTGCTATCTATGTTAATCAACTTTGTAATTTATGTAGACTCGGACTCGGGAGGAGGTGATTATCTGTGTGCCTAGTAGTTGGGGCCAGTATACTGTTTAGAACTTGCGTCTCTACTAGTTACACGGTCTCGCGACAGCCACGAAAGCACTCAAAAGAAAGATCGAGTACACGGTAAGTAGGTAGGGGCACGGCCCTTCTGGGAACCCGGGAGCCGTATCGCTCTTAAGTGAGAATACAGACAGATATGACTCTAGAAAAGGCAACTGCCCTGGATACTTATTCCCAGTGAAAATCGACATGATTGAAATCGATTGAAATCGAGTGAGATTGAGTGATATTGGTTCAAATTGAGCGATATCGGTTCAGATTGGAAACTGTCAGCAAGTGACAGGTGTATTTACTTGTGGCCAAATGCTCTGCCGCGACCACGGCGGCAAGGGGCATTGCAGGCTGTGACCTGTTGGTCGGCTACCATCGGATGCCCCCGCAAATTGCGAGACAGTTGTACACCTCGCTGGTGGACCCTCACCTCATCTCTGCTTGCGAAGTTGCCCTCGATGTTCATGGGCCTAACATCCGCACACTGGAGGTGATGCAGGTTCGCTTCCTCCGGTGCATGCTGGGCCTCTCCCGCTCGTCAATTGTGTCGGTCCTCTTCACGGAGACTGGCATTATGCCAATTCGCCCTGAACGAGCGATCCTGGCTCTAAAACACCTCATCTACCTTCTTGAGCTCCCCCCATCCCACTATGCCAGTGTAGCTCTCCACCAGAGTGAGCTCCTCCGGACCTTGGGCCACCCCTGTTGGCTCTCTGACCTCCATCTGGTGCTGGCCAACCTCCCGGGTAGCCCATCGCTGCCTGAGCTTCATTATCTGCGCGGGGATCCAAAACGCCGGGTGTCTGCGGTGATTGACACGATCCGCCGCCTGGTCAATGCAGACCTCCAATCAAAGGTTGATGGCTGGTCAAGACTAGCCCTCCTGCGTGGGAGACGGGAGCCGCAGAAGGAGGGCCCTTCAACATCGCCGGTACGGTGCCTCCGGCACTACCTCACACGTGTCACGGCGGCGTCACACCGCACTTCATTGACTCGCCTGCTGTGCGGCGACACCACCCCAGTCACCTTTCGTGCATCCCCGGCGAGTCGGGGTCCACTCCCTGACGTGGAATGGCACCGCAAGAAGTGTCGGTCTTGTGATAGGCATATCGAGACGCCGGAACACATCCTCTTGCAGTGTGATTTGGGTGGGGCTCCCGAGATTGTGGCGGCGCGCGCTCTGTTCCTGGATGCAATGTCTCTTCACTTCCCACTGCCCAGGGATCGTGAGTTTTCAGACACAGCCGCACTGCACTACTTGAAGCAATTTATTTTCCATTGGGACCAGGTGATCCCGGCGGCTAAGTTCATACACGACGTGTTGGGCCGTTGGAAGGCATTTGTAGGTGGCAGGGATGAGGGCCAGGACCATGGGTCCTCAGGAAGCGAGGCCGAGAGCGGGAGGGACTAACACTAACATTAATTTATACACATTCATACCGTAGCCTCTAGCTACCTTGTATTACCTCTCTGGGAGAGCTTGCAGTCTACCATCCCTTCGTGGGTTGAGCTCGCTGCTTCTCTCCCCTAGAGTCCGGCTGTTCCCTCGTGGGACCCCGCTGTAGAGCGGAGCCGAGTATATTACTACTACTACTACTTGTCACTGAGGAGAACCGATCTCCTTCGAAAAGTGAGACTTTAACCGATTTTTTTTGATTAAGATTGGATGGAATTGGTTTCCATTGTTTCACATTGTATCATATTGAAAGAAATTGGTTCTTATTATTGCAGTTTTTTTTTGGCTTTCAAATCTGTTAAAATCAATTCATGTTCATTATCATTGGTTCAAAATGGTTCATATCTATGTACATCGATTCTATATACATATACACCACACCAGGCCACACCATACTTGCAAGCAAACAAATCAGAGAAATTGCTGCCTTTGAAGCGAGTTTGAAAAGACTTAGTTATCTCTTGAGTTATCTGAAACTGAATAGCGCGTATTTGCAGTCGGTTCGGTGACCTCGGCATCTCCTCGCTACGTCACACAGCGATCGCGGATGACGACCGCAAGCTTGTCACGCCGTCTCATCGGCGTCTCCTCGTTACATGTAATGAACGAGGTAGAACTCACTGAGTCTGCTTCAGGTGTGTTGGCTATCTGTGAAGCGTGAAACCAGTCATTAGTAGGTTAATTGAATGAACAGCAAATGAAGAACACACCTGAATTGCTGTCTATACACCAGTTCTTGACCAGTTCAAAATGTGTTAAGGATAGTTTTTGGAATCTTCAGATGATTGAGCAAAGAGACAGAAGTAATTAGTAAGATATCTTCAGACAGAGTAAGGACAGAGATAACAGAAGGGTGATTGTGGTGGTCTGTAAGAGAAATGCCTTTAGTGTTTTGACTTGCATAAAATATTTTTATGGCACGGCGTTCTCTTGACGTGTCGACGGGGCAAATTTTTAATAGCTTAGATTGTTCAGAACAGCGTAGAACCAATGTGGTTCAAAACCAACAGATTCAGTATGTATTGATTTGGGTAAGGGATTGACAGCTACCAATTTCATCCGATTTCACTCAATCTTGTCCGATTTCACTCAATTTCATCCAATTTCATTCAATCTCAACCATTTAAACCATGTCGATTTTCACTGGGACTTATTACTAGTAGATGCCCTACTTACAGCCTCGTAGCATTACTCAGTGTGTATGTAAACTAGTAAATATTTGGAACCCTAGTAAACTATCAGTTCTAACAGGCAAGTAAGAGATAAAAATATCATTACCCTAGAAACGGGTCAACTCGGAGTGGTTTAACTGGAGTACAGAGTTGGCTAATATGTACTGCCCATAGCCTAGGCTGAATATTCCTTGAACGGGGTCACAGATAGAGACTCAGAGAACGAGCAAAATAATGGTCTGGCTTGAGTTCCCCGACTCTGACCGAAGGGAAGAGAGGGTCTTGTACTGTGCGATCGAACTAAAAAAGCGTGTGAAATATCAGATAAAGAAATAATTTCTCATCACGTTATTTTAAGCTCCCCTGTAGTGGGACTATAAGGGCTTGCAAAGTTGAAGTCTCCTCGCTCAACGACCACGTCTAAGATCTAGAGCCTGTTGAAAAAATAAATAATCTTGCTTTACTGTTTCAATCGTTACAATGCACAATTCCTATTTGGGCACAACCTGCGTCATCAAACTTGCGACAGGAACAACTGCAGAAATTGCCAGTATCTGATTTATTGGATGCACCATTTATGCACATTACTGATACTACACCGTTGATTACGCGTAAAGCAGCTATTCATGCAGTGGAAACACGATGTACAAATATACTTGTTCCATTTACTGTTCTGCCACAGAACTCAGATTTGTTTAAGAATGTAGTTTCCAGTTATCAAAGTGAGTTCGGAAATCCATTAACATCAGCGTTGATGAACGCAGTACCTATGTCACTTCCAGTAACTACTCATATTCTTTCGCAGCCTGATATACTCAAAGATATTCAGCAATTAATTGCTTGCAGTGAAGAAGGTGAGCAACTGCAGTTCATCCAAGCTGTAAACTTACAAATGCGATTGAATGATGGTGAACTACTGTATAGTACGACTTCAATATACAGTGCTATATATACTCGTTCTAAGTTTCGCGATGTATGCCTCGCGAAAAGTTTTCAGCGTGATTTTACATCACTTTATTCGATATCTGTGTACAATTTACTGACCATGTACCTCAGTAAATGCAGTGAACATGGTATTGACGCAGTGAATACTGTCGAAGATGTTTTGATTTGTCCAAATTTTATTCCTTACACTAAGAAACTCATTAACCTATATAAACCCAGTAACCTATGTAAACTTTGCAACTGTAATCAAAATTTCTCTTCCAGGCTCAGCTACATTTTTGTTAACTGTATCGAACACTGGCTCACAATACACTAGCCTGAGTCGGGGATTGCCGCACCAGCGGCGCTAACGATAGGCTATCAGGTCAACGGTAGAAAATAATTTTGTAATTGAAATAAATGGGAATCTAGGTCACATGCGGGAGGTAGAAATCAAAAAGTAGTAGTAGTAGTAAAAGTAACCTAACCTCGGCCAATCCGCTTTCGTCACTTACAGACATAGTTAAGCAATGTGTACCAAATAGCAGGGGTACTCGATTTTGAATTCAAAGAATAAATAGCTTCAAAGTTCGATGATCCTGAGCCGTGCTAGAACCATCGTACTAGTACCGTCTCTTTGAATTTCAGTCTTTTATTGCACATCGGATTTATCTCAGGCGTTCAAGTTGCTTACTTTCTACCTTTCTACAACAATGTCGTCTCGACGTACTGGCCCATTCACAGGCTCTTGGATTGGAGATACCCCATCCATTTTTTCTCCTCGGAAAACCCTTGTAATCAATCGCTCCGAAACAATTGCTATTCCGTCACATATTTGGATGCTAGACGCCACACATGCAACCTTGCTGCAAGGAACCCTCATTCGCCAGGAATACGTTGAACTCATTCTCGCGATCCTCGAATGGTTGAAATCGACACAAGCAAGAGAGCTGGCGTACCAACAACGAGTCGAGGAGTTCATTAGGCAATCGACGAAAGTAAAACAGTTGGATAGGGAGAAAAAGTCTGCAGAAAGCCCGATTATGGACCAGTGAGCCACCTCTGGACCTTAGGCTATAAATCTATTTACTGATTCGATCTCTAGCTCCAGTGTCGAACAAGAGGTCAATCAGCAGTTGAGGACCACTCATAACCAACCCGGTCCTCTATCGAGTGACACGGTACTCGATATAAAATCAAAGGAAGTAGATGGTGGCCCTTCAGATCCTCTTGCCATTCGCTTGGTTCCTGCTCCAGATATCAACGCCTTGGATGTTTTTCCTAACCCATTTGCATTATCTGATAACAAGAATGCCGCCATGGGCTTTGGCCTCGTCGCCACTGGTCTTCCTGGTATCGGTGATTTTCTCTTTTCAGGTGTAATTATCTGTTTATACTGATCGATCTTCTCTACAACAGGAAAAAACGTGGTTTCTGTTTCTCATCTGGCATCTCAGACGCGCGGAAAACCCCCCGACGTTGTTTATGGTCCACCCCAACGAAGTTTTGCTGTGGAAAGACAACGTTCAATACAAACTCATGATTTCTCAAATGGATCCTGACGATGTTTTGGCCATGATACCATCTGATGCATGGTGTCTGGTTGACTCAAACCGCAGCCTCGCTGATGTTCCGGAATTCTTGATGGACACAGGATGTTTTGTTATACAGGCTTCTTCCCCTCGAGAGTTCAGAATGGAATGGAAGAAGAAGCATACAGACGCTTATTATCTGGTGATGAAGCCATGGACTGCTGAAGAGCTCATATCAGGGTATGTTTTCATTCAGGTTGTTCATGTCATTACTGAAGGGGATCTTTAGGCTTCAACTTCAGCGTATTTCGCGCCTTAATATCACCGCAGAATTGCTTGTCAACTTTCGAGACCGATTTGGAGGCTCTGCTAGAGATGCGTATCGATACGCTTCTGATATGTCCTTGTGCGAGGCGGCAATCTCTGGTGCTGCTCAGCGCATAAACAAGGACGTGGTTGAGCGTGCGTTTACCTCCTCCCCTTCTTCCTTGAAACTTCCCACAGATGGACATATGTTGTTGTCGGTGTTTCCGCTCAGCGACCGCGACTGCCGGGAATATTTCATTACTTCCCCTTCCGAACACCTGTATGAAAGAGTTCTCAGCATCATCAACAAGAATCGCGAGGTTGCGAGTCTAAGACTCTACAGCATCTGCCTCGACTGGCCCACTCCTGGACCCAGGGCTTTGGCCGCTCAGATCTTCGAGCGTTATCGCTATCAAATAAAACACAGTTAATTCTTCGACCGTGATAACAGTTGATTCATTATGAAAGGAGGCACCTGGGAACTTTAACAAATGCAAGCACCACAGCAACCCAAACAAGACTCGAAACCTCAATCTTGGCTCCGAATTGATGGTGCAGCTTGCTTTCTCCATGTCGATGGCTCATTTAGAATCGACAGTCACTCTGATCATGCATTAAAAAACCCCGAGTCACGTATAATCTTCGCAAGGGCGAGGATGTCTCCTCTCTCTTCAAAAAGGTATACCCTATTTGCCTGAAGATCAAACTTCTCAAGCATTCGATTCCTTTTACGTCGATCGTCTCATGCGATTGCCTTCCAAGTGGCACTGAGTACATCTCAGACAGCTGCGTTCCCTATTCTCGATTCTGTTTATTGGCATATGGTTTTCGATAGTTTGGGACGTATAACCACTGTTTTTTATGCTGTATCAGAATACGGGCTTCAGTGTAATGGCAATGATATACAATGTGTAATCCCAGTTTTGTTGATCAAACGGTCAATCGTTATATCAAAGATCTACTTTCAAGAGTCTTCTCCTAAACATGGAGTTCCGTACGTTACTTACATCGACAATAGGATCGTTGATAAACAGTGTAGAACAAGACAAAATAGCCCCCATATTGCAGCCCTCTCTTACGAATCACCTCCAGCCCTTCTCACTTATAGACACAGAAAGAAAGAATACATGCATAAAATACCAAGTCACAAACCGCATTTTATCCAGTATTCAACCCAAAGTTCTGCGTCAGCGCGTCCAAGAGGACCCAACTCTTGGATACACTTGCTAATGCGTTGAATGTTCGAGGTCTCGAATACACCTCCTCCAAGTGCTTCTTGCTTTGCATCAGCGTTTTGTCCTTCGTTCGCTGCCATTGCACGTATGAAATCTACGATCTTGTAGGCAGGCTAATCCAAGCGTGGTGAGCAAAGAAGCAGAAATCGAGGAAATGCCAGAGTAACTTACAAGCTCATTAGAGACCCTTTCCGGTGAAGCATTGCTCGCATCTTCTAAAGCTTCGACCCATTTTTTGAATGTAACTAGAGGCAAGGCGTCCAAAGGGAAACTCTTGATCGAAATGAGTGATTCCCGAATGGCGCTGATGATGCTGGTCCACGAGACAGGTTTGGGGTGGACCAGGTTGATAGCCGAAGGAGGATGTTCAGACGCGAACGCTACATCAAGAATCGTTCCAGCAACTGCGTCCATTGGGATGAAGGAGACAACCTATAAAACTAGGTCATCAGAGGGCGGTTTGTCATAGGATCTTCAGCTTACCCCAGTCGTATCCGGAAGCACGTTCAGAACGAGACTTGATTTGATTATCATCGGTAACCAGTCGCTCATAGCCCAGGCGCCATTCTGACCACCGGTGATTTGTCCGATGCGGAAAGATGAAGCGTGTAGCCCGCTCTTCGCCAGAATCTGTGTGAAAATGTAGGTAAGTCTCCAAGGAACGAGAACCACCGGCCACAAACCCTTTCTGAAACATATTTGCTCTCTCCGTACCCAGGTCCGACTGCATACTTAGGATCGGAAATAACTTTCTCTGGATACGGGCCCATAATGCTTGAATTCCACGATTGGGCGGATCCAATAGACGAGGTAAACATGAATCGCAACGATGACGCATATCGCGAAGAGCGAGCCAGATCAATGAGGTTCCGAGTTCCTCGAATATGGGGCTCAAACGACGATAGCGAAAGGTTGAAGTCCAGCCTCCACGCGTTATGGATAACGAGCGTCAGTGACTCTTGAAGCTATTCATTGGTCAGAAGTTGTTTATGAAAAGGACATATGAGATAGATTCATACCTGGCCGTACACCACATCTGTTAATCCTAGCTTTGGCTGAGAGCTTTCGCCCTCGAGTAGGACAAGCTTCTTGGACGAAAGAAGACTGGAGTTGAGGCCCTTATCCTCGAACCTTTCTTTATGTCGTTGTTCGATCGACAGCTTCGAAGAAGGCCTGTTCAAAGTATACACCTTGGAGACAGATTCAGTTGAGAGTAAAGTGGCGAGAATCTGCGCCCCGAGGTTACCGGTCGACCCAGTTAAGAGGACCACAGTGGTCGACGGTACACTGTTGGCATTAGACTCCGGAAGAGGTGCATCGAGCCCCTTGGAGTAGATTGAAATCATATCCTCTATCACAGCTTCATGACTCTTAGCAGCAACCCCGTTCTCCGGGCTTTCAATGAGTGCCACAATAAACTGGGAAAGCTTCGCGATGGTTGGGTAGTTGTATACAACATTCTGAGAAATCATTCGAGAGGCCGTAGTGTTACCGGCGGCCCGTAGCGAATTGACCAGACGCAGCCGTAGAATTGTCGCAGACAAGCTAAAGAAGGCGTTCTAGTAAGTCAAGGGCCTATACGAAACTATTAACTGACTTCCCTATCGAATCCATGCTCAAAGATATCGTCAGATTCATTGACAGAGTTGTGGCACAGCTCCTCCACTTGTGTCGTGAGCCAGTCTTGAACCATTGAAAGTTCCCAATTAGTGGGGGGCTCGACGGTACCAGCGTTTGATTCAACGGTTTCGTATCTATAAAAGGGATATGTAAAGTGAGCATCATCTTCGTATGAAATTGAAAATTGAACGTACATCTGGTCAATCTCCTTCTCGTACTCCTTCAATGCCGCTTTACGCAAGATTGTGCCTTTCCCAGCTCGCGGGAGGGGTTTATTGGGTGAGGTAATGAGTATCATTTCCTTGTAAATCTTACTGAATGCAGGGAGAAGTTTATTGCCTTCTTCGATCACTGGCCTGAAGGGAAAATAGTTTGGTTAGTGAGAACGACCTGTATTGGTGTAATGTGGCTGGCTTTACCAGATTTTATTCCGGAAACTTGTCATTTGAGACTGGTCGCTGACGTCGTCGATCTGAGCTTCAGCAGAAGGCTCGAGCAAGACCCCTGGTTGGTCGCGTTGGCGCCCAAACATGAGCACACCCATTACCCTACAATGGCAAAATTGAATAAGTTGTGATACTGAACGGAACGGACGTACAGGGGGCTGGCCCTGACCATTTCTTCAAAAGGGGTAGGAACAGTTTTTTTCACCGGAAGAGTGTATGATTACATCGTCGATTCGGCCGACTCTAGAGGCCGATATGCATGAGTGGTTGTTGACAAAAGTAACGAATTTAACGCATTTGCTTACATCGACCACAACCCTGGCTTCGTAGGATGAGGTGTAAATAGATCTGAAGTCGCATAACCAGGAACATCCGGAAGATTTTCTATACCCATAGGAAACTCATCCGTGCTCTAGAAAGGTGCGATAAACCAAACCGTACGATACCAAAATAGATTTAAAAAGTTACATACCAAGAATTGAAGCTCAAAAGTCCCGTCTCCCTGGGGAACCCATCGTTTTGTCGTTCTCGGGTCGAATTGATGCCAGGCCCAATCCTCCTTGTCGTCATCTTCCATGCTCCAGTTACTGCAAGCGCCAAATTCCGTACCACCATAAATGTTGCGTAGAGGGACCCCGCATGAGACGAGGTAGTCACCAGTAGACTGAGCAATTGGCCCACCAGCAGTTACCTGAAGGTCGACCTGTCAGCTGGAAAAGCAGCACTAGGCAACAAATACAGACCAAAAGCTTCAACCCTCGCAAAACATCTATGCTCTCGGGAGATTGAGCCCAGATTTGAATCATTGCAGGGACGGAGAAGCAAGCGGTGCAGTGTGTTCGTCGTACGTGTTCGAGGACATTGTCGGGGGTGGGCATAGTGGGCAGTCCCCGGGGATGTGTGACAACAGGAGCGTACACCGTGACCGTGTATCCTAGATATATCGGTCCTAGGAATGTGCCGACAAACGCCATGACGTGAAAGGGTGGAATGTAAGCACCTAATGGATTTCCGTATTGACTAAATCGTTTGGTAGAATCTAGAGACGAACAAATAGTTTTAGTTTCTTGTTCTCGGACACATGGCGTACGCGGATACTTACGAGATATAACCCAGCTCTTGTTCAGAAATCGATAATTTAATGGTATCGGCTTGGGAAACCCGGTGCTTCCGGAAGAATGCAGAATGGCAGCAATGTCCTCTGGGCCCGGGTAAGATGAACTTGGATACGGATAAGGCTTGAACGGATCCTTTGCAGTCTCTACTCCGAGTTTCGGAAACAGGTCAGTCAGACTTGGGATCTCTTCGATAACGAGTTCATATGGTTTTCCATTATCCTTGTAAGACGCCAGTTCGGCTTGAATATTCTGGAATAGCTCTCCCAAGGTGGATTGGGTACCGAGCAGTCGATGCGCGCCGGATTTTTTCAATATGTCGACCACTGCAGCAGAAGTGTTACGAGGTGAAATGAGTAGGGGCTGTAAAAGATGTCAGGTTCGAACTCGTTCAGCCAAGAAACAGTAAGACTTACTACCAGTCCAGCTTGCATCAATCCTGCAACAACTGCTGTATAGACCAGAGTGTCTAGGAGAGCGACAACAGCTACAACTTGTCTATTGACCCCAGAACCCGGCGGTCGAATGAGATGAGATGCACGATGTGAAGCACGGATGAACTCGAGATATTTGATTTCCGTCAAATCATCCGAATCTGAGTGGCCATCGTAGATAAACAAGGGTTGTTCAGGATTATGCTCATAGTGAAATTGGAGCAAACGAGGGAGAGAAGGATATTGTTGGTCTTTGTCTGTACGCAGAGAGGGAGTAATCATGGTAGTAAAAAGGTGTTTGACCCGGGTGCCGTCGGGACATGACTTTTGCGATGTTTTTAAGACAAGTTCGAGTAAGCCAACATGCATGTGATAGGTAATATAATGTTCGTGATGCTGACGATCATGTTCGGCGACCTGGAGCGAGGGTTTTGATAACAAGGAGAAAAGCTGCTACCAAGAGGTCAGTATCCTCGTCGACGCGTCGATAGGTGAAGCTTGAAGTTGAAGAACTCAGAGTTCGGGATCTAATTCGGAGATTAATCAGTGATAACCTGGCGGCCCGGAAGTTCCTATCTCAGCTTTATCTTAGTTGACGAGAAGAGGCAAGCAACAACTTATGTATGTAGTACACATTATGATACTCTCGTGCTTGTCCTACTCCCCAGGGGAACCCCTCCACCTCTCGCAGATACAAGCCCATGTCCAAGACCAAGTCCATGTATATGATACTGCTCTCCCACAATCTCCTTCGCAGCAACCATCAACCTATCCAACCGACTGACAACACCAAAAGCAGTCGAAACACCAACGCAGAACATCCTGAAACATCTGAGCTTCGGGCATCAAGGGGAGATGAACTAAAACTCACATATACTGCTCATCCTCTAAAGTACTTTTCGTCAACATCCTAGGTAATCCGTAATCGTCTTCCTGATCTTTGTGTATTACATTCAGCCCATGAAATTTTAGCATGAACCGATCGATGAGCGGGGAGGGGGTGACTTGGGGAAGAGGTGTTCCTGTGCGAAGAGCAGTGGATATCATACCTAGAAGTTCAAGCGTTAACCGAAAGAGAGAAGTTTCAAACAAAAGGTCAAGCACTCACTAATAACGGCCAGCACATCTCCCTGGAAATTGGGATCAATAAACCTTGTACGAGTGAGCAGGGCGGCACGCCAGGCTGGTTCAAGATGCTCGATAACAGACAGCAGATGCGATAAGCAGTAGGATATCTGCCTGAACCACGTGCGAGTGCATTAGAAACGAAAACTTGCGATACGATACAGTACAAACAAACAAACTCACACTTGTAACTCAAAGACATTGCGATACCGCTCTTCGGGCCATTGGCCTCGTAATGAGATCTAACATGCATCAGCCAGAAGTTGGCTACTAGTAACATCTTAAGCTCACCTCGTACTTCACATTCACCCTCCCTGCCTTCAACCTCCCCAATTTACCCCGAACAGCAATCAACCTAGCAACAATTGCACCACTCTCTTCACTGTGTCCAAGTGCACGGCTATGCATATGTGCTGGATTAGCATCGCTCGCATACGAGACAACAGCGCAATAGATAACCCCGAGTTCCGCACAAGTAGTGGCGAGAGACGTGCGCTGATACCGCCGAAGGGTAAAAACTGGAGGGAAGAACGAGAAAATGCTGAAGGGATGTGTATGAGATATGTTTTCGCGTGCTTTAATAGAGGAACAACTTACAATGCAGCGAAAACACCGCATGAAACTAGTAAGAACCGACGCTAGAAGATAACGGTAAACCGTCGATAAAGCAGCTGTTCGTCGGTCCACATACCCAAGCAACGCTCCATCCGACTCCGGGGCTTGATGGTATTTGCTGATATTGATCTTGATAAGAATAGCCGATGACCTGCATGAAAAGTATCACTTAGCGAAATCATTCATGAAAGGAATGTAATTAAGTAGCTGACCAGCACAATGGTCACGAAAAATATCAAGATTCTCATGGGCGGACCAGGGATGTATAATCGAATATAGAAAAAGAACGGGAAACAAAATGCGAATATCCCTGCGAGCGCGTACGGAGTTGCGTGATGGCCTGTAGTCGGGGCGCAGATATACCTTCATAACAGACAGCTGTAACTCGAGATAAGAACTCAAAAAGAAAGGACGCCCACCATATACATAAACCTACTAACCCGCCAAGAAATGTACTGAGGATTCGAGTGAGGAATCCGAATGTGGTATCACCTCGAAATCGTGCACTAGTAAGTTGTGCCATAACGATTCCCCAAAGAAAACGGTTCTCTACAAAGGATCGTTCAGCCGCCGTAGAAAACTTACTATCAATGCTCACCGTAGGCAAATTGCGCCGAACCTTTTAGGAAGAACGGGAGGGACATCAATGCTATCGGGGGAATCAACGCACTGCGGAGAATAACAGTTTTCAGTGACTCAACTTGTCAACACTCCTGCCTTCACAGCGTACAGTGCATTTCCGCCAGTAATGCCCACCACACGTTTGTAAATCCAGTTACCTATTCCCTCCCATGCATTACGTGGCGGTAAAGTATCAGGATCCCGACGTTTAGGATTTGGCAAACCCATGCCATACATGTTATCCTCGTCAACTCTTGTATCGTCCGAGATTTCTGAGCCTGTATCACCTCCTCGCCTGCGATCGACATGCTGAACGCGATCTGGGTCTTCTTCCTCTCCATCATGTGCCTCTATTGCACTTACGCCGCGGTCGGCGCCATCGCTAAAGGTCCATGCACCCTTGAGCCATTCGAAACAGGCGCTAATGCTTTGGCTTTGCATTTTGGGTGTCCATACTCGCCGGTGACGACGTTCAGGACGACTCTCTAGCAGAATAATGTGTTCGAGAAGGTCTCCAAGCATACTAGCAAACCGCATGAGGTGGTACTGATAGACATAACAATTGAACAGATAACGGTGGGATGGAAGCTGATCATAACCATAGTCGCTTGGTTCATCGGGGTGTGTTTCCAGCGTGTCAGTGTAGGGTTTGATAACATTCATCCTCGAAGTTTTCTGAAATCGATCCAGTTCTTCCAAAAGCTTGTTACGCACACTCTGGAGTTGGGCGACACGTTCTTCCCATCGGATTTGCTTGGCCTTTTCGCGGCGCTGACGTTTAACTTTGGCGTTGACAAAAAACGTGAGAGTGTTCCAGTCCAGCTTCCCCGATACGTCTGATCCAGCCCCTGCGAACCACGATTGGAGGCATTTAGTAGCGCATGAGCATTCTTCGAGAAGAGGAACACAGGATTCGCTCAGAAGTTTGTGCGTTTCATTTGTATGATATTCTGTCCGTGGATCGTGCCACAGGTGTGCCTCAAGGTCGAGGTATCGTTTCGACTCGAAGACACCTACAGGTGGATGATAGCCATGAGATCGATGGCGATGGCGACTACCAAGATGTGCAAGGTGAAGAAGATTACTGAGATGATGATGGTGTAGTGGCTCATGATACCTCTCTACTGGTGAACTGGGTGTTGTTCCGATTGGCGAGCTAGGTCCTGTTCCTGACGGTGTACCAGGCCGAGTTGTAGCTGGGGTAACAGGAAAGTGTTCCCGTGTCGGGTCAATGAGTGTGAAATAAATCATCATCCCGTTTGCTCGAACTGCAATCCGACGAGAGAGGTCCTGCAGCGGACGCCAGTCTCTTGGGCTGTAGCTGAAATGCAAAATCAGCGGGATAGATTCACATTTACTTTTCATCTTACCGAGAATATACGACCTCCGTGGGGAGTAACCTGGCAGCTTGCGCTAGAGGACCAAGTGCCGCTTCACTTTGCGATACCACCCCTGCTAAAACGTTGATTTGATCCTTGAATTCTTCGCCATTATCACCTGGTCCCAAGCGAAGTAGCGTTACGTGGATCGCAGTTGCCTTTTCCAAGGGCCCAAAAACAGCAGCTAACCGCTTGGTAAAATTCGTGGAAAGTGACTCGGGGAAAAGAACTAAAGAGGCTATGAAAGAAATGACCGAATGAAAGGCCAAAGGTACCAATATGGATCTGCCGACGATGTAGTAGGGAAAAGGTAGCAGGGCTGCAGTCGTTAATGCCGAGATCAAACAGATGCATGAGAAGAGAGTGGCGAAGAGGTAAGGTCCAGGTCCCTGGTGTACGCGAAGGTACAATAGGACGGCGGTGCCGATAAAGATGAACGTAGCAAGGATGACACTGGGACCGGCTTCGACATATTGACCATTCGACGTGAGAGCGGTTAAAACAGGCACCGAGGGGTCAGGATTACTACGCGCGAGATTCGCCAAAAACATTCCAAGACAAGCCCATGCCCATGTAATACTGACGAGTAGCACGATGAGGACCTCACGCTCTAGCACGGCTAAAAACGGGTCGACGGGAGGCGATAGGAATGCAGCTATAAGTAGCAAAAAGCTGGCCTGGCCTGCAGAACATGATATCCAAACGTAAACGAAATGAGAACGAAGAATGATTGTTCCGCACGTACCGATCCAAATTTGCACAGCTGGAATGATGAAGAGCACAGATGAGACCCATGCGGCTACTGCACATCGCAGAGACAGAGAAACCTTCGTCCATGTCCAGTTGGCGGGAATCCATGAAAGATATGAGGGCCACTTCCATCTCCATTCGATCTTATTGGGTATTTTATTAATTGCGCTCTTGAGTGTCGAAGGTGAGTGCGTATCAGAAGCTTCCTCTTCCTCTTTGTTGGACAACCGAGATGGTTTGACACGAACACTAGGGAGATGAAGAGCCATTGCCGGCATCGAAGATATCTGCGTGTCACCCAGTGCGTAGCCCGGAGTCCTACTGTTCAGGAATTTGGCCGCGTCGGTTATCCTTCCTTCGATCCTTGTAAGTACAATGGGAGTCACAACAGAAAGCCACTAATTAGAAAAGCTGACGTCATGACCGGCGTTCCGGCAGTTCTAAGTTTCAGGCCTTCAGGCTTCGGCCCCAAGCTTCAAGTGTACTACTATACTCGAGCTGTACTGGTAGAAGCTTT
This sequence comes from Rhodocollybia butyracea, assembly GCA_015501585.1. Lineage (NCBI taxonomy): Eukaryota > Fungi > Basidiomycota > Agaricomycetes > Agaricales > Omphalotaceae > Rhodocollybia > Rhodocollybia butyracea. The sequence continues at coordinate 105,678 of JADNRY010000040.1, forward strand.
AGTTTACCTGTCCGTCATTGCTTCTCTCATAGAAAGCATGTCTGTTTGTGCTCGGATCGAGAAATTGGCAAATAGTTTGGGAGAACATTCTGAGTCAGTATTTGCGTTCGTGAATATTGACTCGAGGGACCTAACACGACTGTGGTCTACTTATTGCGAGATATATAGCAGTCCGTTGGTAGCTCCGTGATTGCTGTGTTCCTGAGCTAATATGTTCCTGAGTTAATATGTTGATTCAACGTCCACAGATGTAGTAAGTATCGAACCTATCTAACCTGCTGGTGCTCCTACAAGAAATTGAGGCAAGTTATTCGTTAATCCTCACTATGATCAATGATTATCGGCCTCGATGGAAACACTAAGAAATCTCGCTAGTATAGATATGGGTGTACTATCAAAACCCGATCCGAGTCAAAGCTGGCTATAGCGAACCTTTTATGGACGAGCGCCAACGCTCAAACTTGCCAGACCACAAAAAAAGTTTCAAAGTATAAGCAAGGGACATCCACGGTACAAGCCTTATGTTCTTCGATCAAGGAAACGACAATACGTACTCCGAATTTAGTATCAACAACGAAGAGGGCTGGCGCAAGAAGATGATAAGGGTTATAAGTACTGACGATTAGGCTAGAGTCCCCCACTTGGGACTCAGAGCGACTAATAATCCATTACCTCAAGCATAGGCTCAACGTAGCGTAGTCATCTTGTTTGAACCAGAACTCTGCCGCGCGCGAGTCCGTCTGGATTAACTCTCCTCGTCAAAAATTGCGACAGACGCGTAAAGCCAGAAATTTTGTTTCAACATATGCGTCATCAATAGACAAGGGACGCAAACAATGTAAGCAGTCCTCCTATAAGATCGTTAACGATAAAAATCTGGGCCAAAACGTCGAACATTTTCACAATAGGTGTCTCATCGGAGACCGTAGCTGTTTAACCATAGACTGATCTTGATTGCAGGCAACAACACACGACAAGTACTAGTTAGCGGGTTAGCGAGCATCTAACGTTCGAATAGGCACCGTCACGAGTTCCATTTGTTTTCCTAGCTGTCTTCATTGTCCTCACTGTCCTCACTGTCCTCACTGTCCTCACTGCCCTCGCTATCCTCATTGCTCTCTTCACTTTCGTCCTCAGAAGTACAGTCTTCAGATTTCCTCGCGTTCTCCATCGCCCTTGACATTCTGAGCGCGCGCGCCCGCATTGTGTCTGTCCAATCATGAATGTCCAAGTCCATGTCTACTATGTCCAGCCTACAAGTGAAACGGTGAGGATCACGAGCAATCACGTTCAAAATTCGAATCAAATCTGTGGCGCTGTCGAGGAATACCATGTCTCGCAACCATCGAGTAAGATTTAACTCTTCCTCGTCAGTGATGTCAGTCATGAGAAAACAAAAGTTGGGGAGCCAGGAACCCTTGAGAAAATGAGGAGTTCTGACCCACTGAGTCCTATCTTTCGACGAGAGGACGAAAATCAGCATTGAGCAAATATATAGTACAATTGAAACGTACCGAATAAAGCTATGGTCCGGAGGCTGGGACACATAGAGCCAAATGCAGTGACCATTGTGTGAGCCTGGTAATAACACGAAGCTTTGGCAGAAGCGCGTTTTGTTCGAACAGTAGTAAGGTATTCCAGTTGTTGGAGTGAAGGCAAGACAGCTTTCAAGTTTTCAAACAGCGTTTCTGTGGGAAATCGGGCCTATATGCGATAGATCAAATTGGGACACCATGAATGCTGAGGAAAAAAGAGATTACCTCGTCATTTTCCCGACAAATATGCAGGACTACCAATTTTGTGATATTAGGAAGCTGGCGGACGACACTGCTAAGTAGTGGTCCAGTAAAACCCCTCGTTATCATTCCAACTTCCTCTATTGAATCACCAGCCATGGATCGTAGATGTCCTACCGCATGGTCGATGCATAGCTGGTCAAGTAATAGATTTTCAAGAGATGAAAAATTAGCGGCACGCAATGAACCGGCGCCCTGGAGCAAACAAGGAGTAAGCGCTATGTTTCCGGAGAAATCGATGAGAGCAGGAAAATTAATCGGGGACACAGGTTTATAATCTGAGCTCAGATTCGAAGGAGCTTCTGCGGCCATATATAGATGCGTGATGGTAGAAGAGTGATGGAGGAGAAAGTCGGAAAGGGCTGGTGTGAGCGTGAGCTCCGGGATCTCTAGGCAGAGGAGATGTGGGAAGCGGCACGTTTGGAGAATAGAGGAATAGATATTCTTCGAGTTGCGGACCGTCAACTTCAGCTTTCGCAAGTTGATTAATCGAGGTAAACCCTGGCTCACAACACGAAAGAATGCCGACAAAAGGTCTCCACGACTGAAGTATATCGTTACTAGCATATCGAATTGCGATGGCATGAAAAATAACGTACAAGAAAGAGAGCTCAAAATGCCTGACCGCCAAAGCTACCGCGTCATTTCGGATGAGAACACGAGTACACTTCAGAAATAACAAAGGGTCCTCAAAGAAAATCATTCGGTATAAGGACTGGACGCCAAAGTCGCGTATAAACCGTGAAACGCTACAGAGTGCAACCACCGCGGACTGTGAGCAATGTTGGATGATTTGAGCAATTAATTCAGGAGGAAGATTGAGGAAATTGGCGCCATGCAAATTCAGAGTCATCACAGCTGTAGGTCTTAATTTGAGTGGCAATGAGTCTTAGCTTGGCTCTTGTAAGTTGTGGTCGTAGTTCAAGAAGAAAATAGAGGTGATTCTTTCCCACGAAACACGACAGCACGCGTCTCAAACACTCTCTCCTCTGACTCAGTTATAGTTCTAGCCACAAAAGGCTCAAAAAATCTGGGCAGCCTACTCTAATCACCTGAAGGTACTCGCTATGCATTAAAATTGCGGACCTTGCGCTGAAGTTATCCCTCAGGCGTTTGCAGCTCTCGCTGAGCTTACAAAATTAACCTACCAATATACCTACTAGGGATATATGGAAATTTGCTGCGGTGTGGTATCTCTAAAATAAGTTTGCACTGCCCGCCTGTGAACAAACTTATAAAATCTGCTTAAGGTCATCGTTGATGAATCGATGGCATCTTAGCAGGAAAACCTGATAAATAGGTTCGGGCCCACCTTTTGTGTTATATGCGTTGCGATATTACTTGAGGGTTCTTTCATGACTGTCTCTCTAACGCCAGAAGAAGTAACCAGATATCTGGATGATAGGACATTGGCATCGGTATTTCACATTACTGTTTTCCTCTCCAGGCCTGCTGGTTAACGTCGTCTTTGTGTCTCTTCGTGTTTCTAGTGTTTTCTTGGTGTGTATCTTCCATTACTATCCTCATACTCATACTCAAAAATCAAAGCAGTATCAAGCGCCATGGTTTTCTTGTACGACTGGATGCTCATGCTTCCGGTGGAGTTGGATGTTGTCTGGTCCAAGAAGCTACGACCTCTGGATATACTCTACATCATCCAACGATACATGCCGTTTGTCGACACGATTGGCATTCTATTTGTAGGAAAGGATGATGTGTGGATTGCTTGATAATATCTGATACTAGCAGTGGGCCATCGCTGTCGCGTGGCAGTTACTCGGGCCAAAGTGGAAGGTAAGATATACAAGTAATGTAGTCTCCCGTAGGCAGACTCTAAAACCTCGTCGAGGTATAGTAATGGACAATAGATAGATAGATAAAATTTTTTCTTCAAGTCGACAGAATCATATTTATTCTGGAGATAACTCTCTTTCGCGGTCATGTTCTTGAAAGTTGACGTTCATCTCACTGTCTGGTGTCGCAACCACCGCAATCCATTGGATGCCAAATGAGATTTTTTCTATATCATACACAAATAAGAGCTAACAATCCTCTTGGAAGTTCCGCAAGTTTTTTTGTTGACTCTGAAACCCATGGCAGCACTAGTCTTTTGTTCTCTTTGTCCATGTCATCTGGCTACAGCAAAAATCTCGTCGCTGACATGTTCAGCATACCATCTGTGCATAATATGTATACGGTAATGTGTTTTTCTTTTGTTTATCCTGCCGTGCATTGACAACTGTACTTCCCAGGCGCACTCCGCGCGCGCCGCTGTAATATGACTCTGAGCTTTGCTTCCCTGCGCTAGCGCACCCGGGGAGGAGCTACTCTTCTTTCGAGTTTGAGGTGGTAAGGATGGCCATATGGTCCAGCCAGTGCTCCTGATGCTGGACGAGAAGGAACGAAGGATGCATGTGGACAAAGTGAGTAAACAATGTTTATTCACCGACATCTTGGGTTTCAATCTCATCAATCCAAGGAAACAATGATACCTGATACCTGAAACTCTCCAAGAAAAATCGGGATAAATCCATACATTCTGCAACCGCTTCCAGCAAGGTAATATCTATGCTCTTGAGTCCTCAAGCATGTCAGGACAGCCTCTAAAACATAGGATTTGCGAGGATACCGAGCCATCTACTACATCTCTCAGTACACCTTCACAACGCCACAGCCAAACACACCTTCTTCGTTTGCCAGACATCTGTCACTACTTCTTTGCAATTGTTGATGGATGCTCAGGTGGGTTTTTGCTCATAAGTAGTGCAACTTGACCTATACTAAATTTTGCTCTCATTGATTTTCGATGATCTTTCGCCTATCGAATTCGTTACCACGCACGTCAACACCATTCTATACTACCTAAGCAGCAGTCAACTCTCCCCACACGCGTGCACTGACATAACGCGCTACGGAAGCTGCTACGGAGTGTCGAACGTTCAACGCAGAACAGGACATGGGGAACAGATTTTTTTTTCCTGCTTGATATTGAGCAAAGTACAAACATAAATAGTAAGACGATAGCTTTCACTTCGATATGCTGCATTCGTTCGGATTTGTTGCTAAGCTGTGTAAACACCTACGTCACCTACGTTTAATTTGCATTAATGCCCCACAATCAACGGAAGTAATTACCTTAACAGGATTAAGGTACGCTTTTTCCAGGACTAGAAACTCGGCAATAAATTGCCCTCGTAAACTGAACGTTACTTACAGCGAACTTTACGGAACCAATAGAACCAAAAACGTGTCGTATCTTGTTTACCATCAGTGGATGCAAGTGTTGGGCTTACTTCTTATGTGCCCGTTGTCTGATGTGTTCTTGATGTGTTTCACCTTGAGTAGGGATGTATATTATAGGGATAGTCCTAACAGAAGGTAGTTGTCGAATTGATTCTCGTGTCCTTGTTTTACTAGATACTTATGTGAAGCTATAGTTATCTTAGCGATGCGCACCTGGGCACTTTGGGAGAAAGATATTAGACTAACCGTTGGCCTCCCAATATTCTTCGTGGGATGCTGGGTGCCCTGTTTATACACCATGCATCTCTTCCTCAGTTCACAGACATGTAGGTTGCGCCTATGATGCGGACTACTTGTATGTTTATCCATTACCCCCTTCCTAGATATCCCTTCTCCCGTCCCGCAGGTTGGTTGTGTGATAGTGGCCGCTGAATCAACGTTTTTCTTGGTTTGGGTGATCTTGATGGTTTATGAAGCAGGTAAGTTGATGTATGTCTGACTTTGGGTTCAGTATTAATGAATGATTTTTTTTCCTTTCCAGTGATCCTGACCCTGATGTTGATCCCTGGCCTCTCTTATCGTGTGTTATTTTTCTCGCTCTTGGCCGTGGCTTTGTTCTCAGCCCCAGCCCTGTATATACTTAGTCTGTTCAGGAAACTGGTCAGCATTGACCACTGTAGTATATAGAGACGGTAAGGCCTACCTATCTTAATTATGATTCTACTAAGATTTATAGGTATCACTTACTACCTTTTTCTTTTCGGTGAATATCTACAGTTGTAACTACTCTTTCCAGTGTGATACTTACCATTCCATCCACGTCAGGCCTGTCAGTAGCAAATTTGCTCACTGTTCTACTACTGCGAGTGAGTGCTTGCATCCTGAACTTGTCACGTCAGCTCATCTGGCACAGCATGATCTCGAGATCCTTTTCCTTCTGCATCAGCAAATGATGCACACCGTGCTGACCAGCAGAGTCGTCCTCCATATACAATGGCAGTTGCACAAACCACCAACCATCTCCTTAAGGGATCCAGAACTCCTAGGGCAAAGAGTCCCGCTATTCCATTGGACCCCAGAACAAGTATGAGTAGTAGGAGTTCGGATTTTTCCTTCTTTGATCTTATTATTCTGGCTCAAGAATCTAGTGTATCAAACATATATGATAGATTCAGTAGCTACTTATGAAGTATGACCCTCAGTTATTACCCATCGGAGATTGGAGTGCTCCTCTCATTTGTATTGCAAGCAGGAGCGGTCAGCTTCAAAAACATGATTGGCGAGGCTTAACTATTGATGGACTTCTGCCACCGCATGACATTGACTCATAGATGATTGCTCATACATAAGGCAATGGCCATACCATCGATGTGAATCCTTGCTGGAGCATTCAGATTCCGCACGAATGAAAACATGTTCAATATGACACTATATCTCTACCGCTGAGTAGCGAGCGACCTCCACCGTGGACACCTGTATCATAGACGTGACCAACATCATCGGACACATCACTGACAACGTCGACCCTCAAATCATGAGAATCCTTCAGGACTCGCAGACAACCCTCCCCGGTGTGACACCTTCTCCTTCTCCTGTTTCCCAGGCAGAGAATGAAGAATTTAGGGATGTCTATAACACCCTCAGCGGTAGGCTCATGGATGTCCAAACATCCATCTAAACCAATATCTCTTCCCTCCAAGTGGGCTTAAGTGAGCTACGGGACTACATCATTAGCCTTCCTGACCAAATTGCCCCTGCTACCACCAATAACAGTAATACGTCCGTGACTCCCAACTCTATGGGAACATTGGGCAACTGGCCTGCTCCGGCTCGATGGCTCGAGGCTCTGAGCATGTTCAACCTAACCCTTTCCCTGCATCTGCGCAGGGGATCGCTAGTACCTCAGAGAAGCGCAGACTCCATGAGCCTACCTACCCCATCACCAAAAACCTAACCTCACTGCCGACACCACTGATGTTCTGTTCAAAGGTCTGCAACCCTCAGAGACTCCTGGAAACACCACCAAGATGATCTTTGCATCAATAGGCAGCAACATCCACCTTGGGATGCTCTATGCGGCATATTGGGTTTCAGGAACCAACCCCGCCCACATTGTTCTCCGCTTCAGAAACTTTGCCAACTCAGCCTACTTCATTTGGTACATCGACAGCCGATGCCCAGCTGTACTATCCGGTATGAAAGCTACTCCTAATGCAAGGCCTCCCTAAGACTCCATCACCTTTGACTCCATGGTCAACAACAAGAAAGATTGTAACTCTAACATTGCATCCCTGTGCATCCCAGGACTCAGCGCTGGCTTCCCTACTAACAACAATGGCGCTGGCACGAGTGGATGGTGAGATCCACCCCAGACTAGCACCTACTACATGACCTACTAACTACTTGAAGTGATAACCGTTTTTATATTCTAATGTACAGTATTCCTTCAAATACTTTTAATGGACCATTGGACTCTTTGTGTTCCTCCTCCGTACCTATGTGATATGCTAATCTAGTCTCTTCAGGATGACTCTTGTGTTCACCTTGATCCAATCTATTTCAGCGGTCAGGAAAAAAAGTAATCTCGGCCAATCCTCCTACGTCACTAAGCGGACTGAGCTTCCAAAGCTCGATGAACATTGTTATTGGCGCTATCCTGGGCTTTCTCCTCCTTATCTAGGGTTCAGAATCAGTTGATCATGTAACAGAGAAGCTTAACACAATAGTAGCATTCAACCCAAATAATTGCTTGTGGGGATATTCACATTGGATTAGGGCATTGTAACGTGTCGGGATATTGGTTTCCGTTTACTAGCCTATTACATGTATATTAATCATATATAACTTGCAGAAAACGACGCGACTTGGAAGCTTGGCACGACACGTCTGAGGCTAACAGGCGCTCACCCGGGGTTGGGGCATGGCAGCTGAGTTTTGGGTCTTTGGATCCAAATCCCAATCTGGGCCAGATGGCAACAAGCTCACGCGCACGGCTCGATGTATCATATACAGGCTTCACCGCTTGACTCCCTCTTTGGGGTTTGCCTTGGGTTTTCCACCAACATACGGCAAAGGTTGGGCAAAAGGCCATCGTCTGTGTCACAGGTCATGTGAAGGGTACTTGGGGTCTTGGGTCCGGCAGCATTTCGGATCAGGCCAAAACGTCGGCTAACGAAGCTGACCGTTCCTGCGCTTTACACATTTGTGTGCCTGTGAACTTTGTGCTGATTTCTAATTCATATACACTTCAGATGACAGAATCTGCTGAATGACTCCAACTCGGATCGCATCCTGCCAATTGCAAGTTCTCCCTCTGTATATATTTACACTGCGACGCAAGTTCAATGTTTTGTCTGGATGTAAAATTTATTACTCCGATGGAACTGAGGATGCTCACCGATACTGATAGCACTTCCGCTTTCTTGAACTAACACAAACACATCCACATCCACATCCACATAGTCAAAACTCCCACTCAATTATGCCTATACCCTACGCTTTCAACCTTCCACCCCCAGACTACCTCCCCACTCTCCCATATCCCCCCGCTTTGGTTCCCTCCAACGCCTCGAAGTTCAAGTTGGCTATCCGACTGCTCAACGTGCACGCTTTGCGGAAATCAGATACTAGTAGTACCATGACGATTCCGATTACCGGACTCAGTTCCTGTTAGAGTTCTGGTCCGGTTGTATGGCTGAGTTGGATATTGCACCAAAACTCTAACAGTTCCAATCCTAGTCCAAGTCCAAGTCCTGGTCCAGCTGGTAGTAGTTACCATAGCCATAGTCCCAAGTCCCAGTCGTAGTCGTAGTACCAGCCCCAGGTCCGGTTCCTTATTACCTCTCTACCCTCCTCCCCAAACTCCAACGCCTTGTGGCTCACCCAAATCCTCAACCTCCTCCTCATGCCATCCTCCCCCCAACTCCAACGCCTCATGGCTCACCCAGATCCCCAACCTCCACTCAGACTCGGCCCGCCTTCGTCCCAACATACACCACCTCCACCCCGCGTGCGATCCCCTGTTCAAGGCAGACTTCAACAACCTGGGGAAGAATACAAAGTCGTTGTATTGTTGGCATGTCGCTGCTGATGCGGATTGCAAGTCGGATTTGATGTCGGGTTTGCTTGTGGATTCGGATACAGTGGATTTGGATTTAAATGTGAATATGAATTCTGGATACGCCTTCTCGGCGGTCACAGGCGCTACAACGTACGGATTGATGTGGGTATGGGCATGGGTCATGGGCGGAGATATGGACACACTGGAGCATCGTGCGTCATTGAGGCAATTGAAGACTAAGTGGAGGGGAGGGATGGGGTGGTTCTTGAGGCCTTGAGGGAAGGGGTTTATGTGAGGATATATGATAAGGGTGCGGTATGATTGCTGCTGCTGCTGGTGACTGTTGTCGCGTGACTGGATTTGAGATGAGGAGTCCAGGTGTCAGGTAATTCTTTCCCACAAAACATGATAGGGCATGCATCTCAAACACGTCTAAAGTATATTGAGATACATTAAGAAACAAATTGAATGACATCCCACAATCAAGTATCTGACCCAGGTTCGACGTCGACGCGTTCAAGAGAACCTACGTCGTTGTTTTTCTTACTGAGATGCAAGCTTCGGAGGCGTGAATATTGGAAGCCTCAAGGACAGATCAACCTTGGAGCGGTTTCGCTCCCACTTTCACTTGCTGCGGTTATAGCATGTATAGGATCTATGATCATGTAAGTAGTAGTAGTAGTTCTGTTTCGACATTCTGAACTCGAGTTGGAATGGCTGTAGAGTGAATTGTGTACCGAGCAGTCAATGGGCACATATGTCTTTGCCAAGTTCGGGCACTATGTTTGAGGAGAAATTGAGGTAAGGACGGTCGACTCTCGGGATGGGAGGAATCTTACGAGGGAAAGAACAATCGAGGTATTTACTCTGCATACTGAACTCTTCTCTGAAAGTATGAGCTGAGTCTCTTTATCGCTCATGTATGTTCGGTTATTGTGGATCTTTAGGCTTGCAGGCAACCTTCGAGGCTCGTGAGCGGGGCAAGCCTGGGTAAAGCTTAAACAACAAGGTGCGCATACTTACAACTCCTGGCCATTACCGATTAATCCATCTTATCTCATCTGAATAGGGTAGCATTGTTTGCTGTCATGTTTAGGTGACACCATTTAATAGTTTACTATTGATGGTACACTCTACACCATTTGTACTGCCTGCCTATGAGTGAACTTCTAAAGTCTGCCTAGGGGAGACAATCGATGGTACAGCCTTGCTTTTCTCTAGTCCTAGCCTTTCAGTAAGTTTCAGTGAAGATAACGTCGCCCTCGCTACCAAAACTCATACGTTGTAAAGGTACCACTATCATCATGCGACTTATCCGAACCACTAGTGAAGAACCGGAGCTTCACAGCTTTCCGGAGGAGCAGATACCGGAATATGCGATCCTCTCGCATGTATGGGAAGAAGAGGAAGTGTCATTTCAACATATGCAGGATTCCATCTGGACCATCCAGCAGAGACTTAAAAGAACAAGAAGAAAGGGTGGTCCAAGATTGTACAAGCGTGCAAGGTGGCGCGCAGCGAGAGTTATGACTACATTTGGATCGACACCTGCTGCATTGATAAATCTAGCAGTGCCGAGCTCTCCGAGGCCATCAACTCCATGTACAGATACTACAGCGAAGCAGCCGTTTGCTATGTCTACCTGGCTGATCTGCGGAGTGACCTTCCCAGACGGTCTTTAGTTTCGGTTTCCGCAAGTGCAAATGGTTTACGAGGGGATGGACTTTGCAGGAGTTGATAGCGCCTGCGAGAGTTGTGTTCTTCGCAAAAGACTGGGAGAAGTTTGGAACTCGGGCGAGCCTGCAAGGGATTCTCACACATATTACCAAGATCCCATCGGAGTTCTGTTGTCACAGGCTTATCCGAGCAACAGCAGTATTGCGGCAAGGATGTCTTGGGCTGCAGGAAGGAGGACAACACGCATAGAAGACAGAGCGTACTCGCTGATGGGCCTTTTTTGGTGTTTACATGCCGCCAATCTATGGCAAAGGAGAGCATGCGTTCATCAGGCTACAGGAGGAGATTTTTGAAGGTGTCTGATGATCACACAATCTTTGCTTGGAGCCAACTTGAAGAACCACTAGATTACAGTGGGATACTTGCCGCTAGTCCAGATGTATTTGAAGGAAGTGGCAAGTATAAGCCTTTCGGGTCCGACAGCCAACGGCCATTTTCAATGACCAATATGGGCTTACTAGTCCACTTTCCTCTCTTACCCAGAATACCAGTCAAACGCGCGGATCGCGATCCAGAGTTTCTGGCTGTCCTGAATTGCACATCGAAGACGTCGAAGCGTCTGGCCATTTATGTGAGAAGGTCACGTCATCAGCACCAGTATGAGAGGGCTCAATCGGACAGGCTTGTTGAAGAATGACGACATACAGGCCAAGTGTGGAAAAATCAAGAGCCTACAGCCTGAGGAACTCTTCTTCAAGGCGTGGGATCTTCCTTCCCGTGAACACTTCAGCTCTTACCACAGTTTCTTCGTCTCTCTTTCTGGTGATCAAAAGCTGATTATGCCTGTTATCTATAATGTAAATGACATCTTCAATGAACCCGTTGATGGCCGCCCCCTCGCCGTCGAAAAAATCACTGATACTGGAGATCATAGCTTGGGAGTTTTTTGGGTTGACTAGTGTCAGGAAAGTCAATGAATACGCCTTCCTCTTCATACATGACCCGAGCCAACAGATGTTTGTCGTTATGGTTGGGAAAAATTCTGGCGGCTTTTGGTTGGACCTTCAAGTCTCAGATCCCAAAACAGGGCTCAAACTCGAGCGCATTCGACAGTCTTACGACACCGGCAAGGAACATGGAGATATACCGGGGAATGTTGGATAATAAAATAGAACACGATATTACCACTCGGGATAATATATAGCACAACGGCAGAATAAAGTGAAAAGCACAATATATTCCGTTTGCCCCCTACAGCACTGAGAGAGGGGCAATCGGATGATGTAGCGTATATCTAGCTACTGCTTATATACTGGTAATGGGGGTGATAGGAAATAAGTACGTGTAAGTACGTGTCAATACTCACCACTGTACACCTATTGAACAGATTTCCTTATCGACACGAAGGTCAGCTTGATATTATCCGAACGAGCGACCAAACCCCAAGTGTAAAGTGTGAGATAACTATGAGCTTGATCAATCATAACAATGATACTGATATCTTGTGATATCCAACACTTCCCCGCAAGCTTGTAGTTAGTCGAACAAAGAATAAAACAAATGTAAACAATATACCAATCAATCAAATTCTGCATTAACTCCACCCAATAATCTGTGTGCGTGCAACATAGTAGCTAACTTTCAAGCAAAACACTTTGACGTGGAAAAATGATCTGATGCAATGAATGGTCTTGAAATGATCTGTTCAACTCACGATATGAACAACAATGTATGTCCGTCTGGTAGCATGCCTCTGATGCTTGTCCGATGTCCAATGCCTTGTCAAATACACAATTTGACACTAAATTCGCGCTCCAACGCGATGGGTCTGCTCTGATCAAACACACAGTTCGATCCCAATAAGTGTTCTCTTGACACTTTAGTTAAACACACAGTTTAACAACAATATTTGATACACAATCAAATGTTGACCCGTGAATGATGGATGGACAATGATAGATGATGGTGACGTGGACAGTGTGAGTGAGTGAATAAGTGCACAATGCCGTGTGACTTGAGTAAAGACTCGTATGAGCTTCTGAGTGGCGATAAGGATGGGACTGTTCCTCAATCCTTCTATAGCACTATGTTTTACTAGCCTGCTAGACTGGCTAGGATCCGATTGTGTTGGATAATAAAATAGAACACGATATTACCACTCGGGATAATATATAGCACAATGGCAGAATAAAGTGAAAAGCACAATATATTCCGTTTGCCCCTACAGCACTGAGAGAGGGGCAATCGGATGATGTAGCGTATATCTAGCTACTGCTTATATACTGGTAATGGGGGTGATAGGAAATAAGTACGTGTAAGTACGTGTCAATAATGAGTGTGAGATAACTATGAGCTTGATCAATCATAACAATGATACTGATATCTTGTGATATCCAACAGGGAAGAATCTTGACAGGATATCGAAATTCCTGACAGATAATGTAGCCATCCTTGTTGAGGGACGACGCCAGAGCCAGAGAAAATCTGATCGCCGTGTCTACTATATCAACATCCGCATTGTCAAAAATATCGACAAGATTTATAGCAACATAACTCCGGCCGTTCTTCCCACTACTACTCACCAGTATGATTTCACTGTATCTCTCTCCAGTGTGATCAAAGCTGGTTTCTCCCGACTGGAAACATACCCTAACCATCTTTGGGAGGAGTGTGACAGTGATACCATGCATCTTTTCTTAGATGATGTCAATACCTTGGGCACCCTCTGCTTTCTACATGAGCAGAATCAGGAAAGACACAGATTTGCAATTACATTGGGAATCTCCTATTCCACTGTACGTGCAGCTCTTATTTCTTCAGCAGAGACAGAGTATAAGGGAACCGCAAAGGATATCTATAACTCGTACATTGGTGGGTATTTGCCATACAGAGCCCCAACCATATTAGGCGCAGCTCTGAGCTCGCAGTCTGCAATTGCTCACGTGCATGTGATGCATAACCAGTACAACGTTGAAATTGAAGTCAAACCTCGTTAACCAGTAGTAAGTACAAGGCTTTGACTCGGATTCACCCTCAGATTGAAGTCCGCCTCAGACCTAGATAGGATTTGTACCATATCCCTTTCTCTCATCTCAATACAAATCATTTTTGATTGCAGGAGTGTAGAATGGCGGAAAATGAATTATCTCAGAATCCCAGTTACAGGATGTTTCTCTTCTGGCCCTCGTCTTTTTTGCAACCCGTATGCAAGTACTCAATCAAGAGAGAATCTCATCCAGTAGATGGTCTGTTCCACGAACTCTAGAGAAGTTTTCACTGGGTTTAAAGTCTGACCTTTCAAGAGAACTTAGGACGCCCAGTAGTGTTTTTTGTAGCTCAAGCACACTCGGCCCATTTCTCCTAGGCGTTGATGGAAGGCCCAGACCAATTAAGACATCTGGGGTTCCCTGTTTCCTTACAAGCATTCTGCCGTTCCCATCGTTGATAAACTCAGCACTGAAATTCCTCAATGTCCGGGGCGGCATTCGATAAACTCTAATTGCGAGAGAAGCTCAAGAGCCCACCGACCCTCAAACGGCAGGTAACTAACAAGTATATTCAAAGAGTCCTACGATTTAAATTATATACAAGGAGTTGTAAATGTACAGAACCAAGTAGTAAAAAAATTGAATAGACGCGAGGGCACAGAAACTTGAGATTTAGTTTTGACAAAGGTACTTTTTACACCTTCGTGTAGTGGAACTTTGAGCTCCTTTGAGAACTCCACACTGATATGGCTCTCGCCAACCACTCAGCGTGCTGTAAGAGAACGACAAAACCCGGCCAAAGTGAGACGACGGCACCGATCCGTTTGGATGTGCTTGTGCTTCGACAAGCGAGCTTTGGCCTTCGATTTGAATAAGGGCGTTGAGGTACCCTCCAGACAAGCGGGTCGTTGTCTGGTTGAATAGCGGTGCCCAAATTAATAGTAGCCAGTAATAGACAGCATAACTTAAAAAAAGAAAAAAAAATCAATATCAAAATACCTGCAGCCACCCCCTTTTCTCCGTACTCATAAATGCTGCGTATCCACCTCCTTACACTCCTTCATCCCACCTACATCCCTCGTATCATCATCACCCTCCTCTATTTTGAGCTTCCACCCGCTGCCACGTGAACCATACCTAGGATAAATTCTGGGGTCGTATCGACGGGGAAAGAGAAAGGGCTGGAGAATCTCTTGGAGGAGGCGTCGTCCAAAGTTCACCCCACATCAGAGTTTTTCTTATGCGTCGGTCTTGAAAAAAAATAACACATTTCGTCCTCAGTTCGTCTGATGAGCGTGGGCTCAACGGAGGAGGCGAAGCATGGCTCATGGGTCATTGATATACACCATACTTAGTAGGATCAACGTTGGGTATAACACCTACACCTGCATTCCCACCCCCCCTTGCCGATGGTGCGTGATAAGCAGCAGGAGGAAAAGGAAGCAAATTCAACTCCTTCAAGCCTCAGCCTTGTCGGACTAGGAACTGATGGTTTCGATAAGGACCGTTTGAGAAACATACAGGTGAGCGGAACGGCTGCACTAGAGTTGACAGAACCGAAATTTTGAGCTACAGCTACAGAACCCGTCAGTTTCTATGATCTGGCCTCCTGCGATAAATCATATTCTGACACTCACCAGAAGAATCACCTTGAACATCATGCAAGTGGAGCCACCCGCACTCCACGTTCTCTTTCTATTTCGTTGTTTGAGCTTGATCTGGAGCCTAAAACAGAGAATCAGATTGAATGGATTCTCGTATATCACCAACACTCGCTTAGTACTTCCACTCGTCCACTGCGATTACGCCCGAGTACATCAAGCTTACCACTCAGCGACTCCACTTCCCTTTCCCCTTCTCTCTCTCTTCCCTTGTTGCTCATATGAACGAACCCAAAAGGATCATTTCACCACCCAAATCAGCTCTGTCCTTCACGAAGCTCTTGTTCTCGTTCCAATTCTCCTTCTCCAACTACATCCACACGTACATCCTCTATCTGCCCCTTCATCTCATTGTGCCTTCCCCTTCCCTTTACGACCCACCTCGTTCTGTCTCGTTTTCCATCTCCGAGCTCTCCCACCTCTCCCATTTTCTCACAGCAACCTCCAACGCCCTATCTTCACCCCCGTGCCAGCATATTCGTGATAGCGTCTACCCTGCGGGTGGCCGCCTCTTCAGCCGTCCCAGTCATTCCAGAGATTTCAGTTCCAGATGTTTTCGGTTTAAGATGTAGCGTTAATATTTTTGGCAGAAGAGACGATAGTGTCTGCTCGGCCGTTTCAGAGGTAACAGACATTTCCGTTTCGGCGGCATGTTCAGAGGTGGTAGTAGTGGCGAGGATGCTGAAGCTGGGATCGGCGGTGATAGGATGCGAGGTAGGATGAGAGGTAGGATGAGAGGTATGCGAAGTAGTATGTGGACGCCTTAGCTTCAGTAGCTTGTCCTTGTTCCCCTTTCTAAACGCGGAAACGGTACTTCGGTTCCACAGATGGCAGAATCGCATCGATCCTCATTGTCGCCATACCCGTCTCATTCCTACTCCTCCCACTAGGCTTCCTCGTTTCCGGCCGAGTCCCACCACCAAAAATCCCACTTCGGACAACATCCTTACTTGTAAGCAGTGGACCAGTGAAACCCCTCGTTATCATCCCAACTTCCTCTATTGAATCACAGCCATCGATTGTAGATGTCCTACCGCACGGTCGATGCATAACTGGTCGAGTAATAGATTTTCAAGAGATGAAAAATAGCGGCCGGCACGCAATGAACTGGCACTCTGGAGCAAACACGGAGTAAGCGCTATGTTTCCAGAGAACTCGATGAGAGCAGGAAAATTAATCGGGGACACAGGTTTATAGTCTGAGCTCAGACTCGAAGGAACTTCTGTGGCCAAGTATAGATGCGTGATAGTAGAAGAGTGATAAAGAAGAAAGTCGGAAAGGGCTGGTGTGAGAGTAAGCTCTGGGATCTCTAGGTTGAAGAGATATGGGAAGTGTCACGTCCGGAGAATAGAGGAGATATCCTTCGTGTTGCAGACCGACAACTTCAGCTTTCGCAAGTTAATTAATCGAGGTAATACCCGGCTCACAACACGAAAGAATGCTGACAAAAGGTCTCCGTGACTGAGGTAACGAGTAACTCGTTACTACCATATCAAATTACGATGACATGAAAAATAACGTACAAAAAGGAGAGCTCAAAATGCCTCACCGTCAAAGCTACCGCGTCATTTTGGATGAGAACACGAACACACTTCAGAAATAATAAAGGATCCTCAGAGAAAAGAATTTGGTATGAGGACTGGACGCCAAAGTCGCGTATAAACCGAGGCTACAGAGTGCACCAACCGCAGACTGTGAGCAATGTTGGACGATTTGAGTAGTTTGAGAGGAAGATCGAGGAAGTTGACGCCATGCAAGTTTAGAGTCATCACGGTTGTGAGTCTTAATTTGAGTCTAGCTTGGTCCTTGTAGTTGTAGGCCTAAAGCAGTCCCCTCTATGAGGTTGACGTTAAATAAGAAACCTCAATAGAGGATCGCCAATTACCAACCTCATAGAGGGAACTGTCACAGGTCTATTGTAGTTGTAGTTCAAGAAGAAAGTGGAATACCAGGTGATTTTCCCACGAAACACGACAGCTAATAGTAAACTTTGTGCGGATGTACTTATTGGAATTTGGACCGTGTCAGGCAGCTCGAACATCTGTTTTGCCTCACGTACCAATTGATATGTCGCAATGGATTGAACATGAGGTGCATAACGCAAGCAGATGCGAACAAATGAGCATCACTTTCGGACAAAGGCTTGGAACGAACGGGTTTCGTGATGTCTTTTGTCGACAGGCGGGTTTTTGAGACAATGATTATGGGTAAAAAGCTCTGTAACAAGTCAAATCAGAATGTAACGTAGAAGTTAGATCTTAGAGTTGAAAAGCACACCATCGGAACGTAAAGAAGCCCGACATTGATGAGGACGTTGCGGAGCTGCGCTACAAATCTAGATCTAGTTTCTTCAAGGGTAACTGGAGAGTAATTTAGCGTTGGTTGGTATGCACTGAAATGGCGTTTGTCAAGTGAAAGGATTAGTGCGAACCAGCTTAGGGGTTTTCGCCATCGGTACATCCAGAGGACCCTTAATCTCTGGAACCGGCGTTCAACGTTTCAACTCTTGGACCGTGCCGTGTAATAAAATCTTCCTTCCTTCCTTCCCTACCTTCTTCATTGAACCTCTATAGATCTAAGTCTTTTATCGCTCATCTATGTTCAGTCATCGATGTGGATATTTAGCAGGCAGCCTTCGAGCCTCGTGGAGTAACGGTAACTTGAAAGCACCGTCACAAAGGAACGAGGGTGCGCATACTTACAACTCCGTTGATTCTCCTGGCCATTATGTTCATCTCATCCCATCTCATCTGAATGATAGGGCAGCATTTTTACTGTCGCGTCTAAGTGACGCCGTTAATAGTTATCGATGGTACCTTGAACACCCGTTTGTACTGCCTGCCTGTGAATGAACTTATAAAGTTTGTCTAGGGGACAATCGATGGTACAGGCTTGCTTTACTCTAGCCTTTCGGTAAGTTTTATCCGAGATAATGTTGCCCTTGCTACCAAACTCATACATTGTAAAGGTGTCAGACTATCATCATGCGACTCATCCGAACCACTAGTGAAGAACCGGAGCTCGTCAGCTTTTCGGAGGAGGAGATACCAGATTACGCGATCCTCTCGCATGTATGGGAAGAAGAAGAAGTGTCGTTCCAACATATGCAGGATCCATCCAGCATAAACTTAAAGAACAAGAAAGGGTGGTCCAAAATTGTGCAAGCGTGCAAAGTGGCGCGCAGTGAGCGTTGGAGCTACATCTGGATTGACACCTGCTGCATAGATAAATCCAGCAGTGCAGAGCTCTCCGAGGCCATTAACTCCATGTACAGATACTACAGCAAAGCGGAAGTCTGCTATGTCTATCTAGCGGATCTGCGGAGCGACCTTACCGGACGGTCCTTTAGCCTCGCTTTCTGCACATGCAAATGGTTTACGAGGGGATGGACTCTGCAAGAATTGATAGCGCCGAAGGCAGTTGCCTTCTTCGCAAAAGACTGGGAGAGGTTTGGAACTAAGGCGAGCCTACAAGGGTTTCTCACAGAGATTACCAGGATCCCGTCGGAGGTTCTCTTGTCACGGGCTGATCCGAGTAACAGCAGTGTTGCGGCGAGAATGTCTTGGGCTGCAGGAAGGAGGACAACACGCATAGAAGACAGGGCGTACTCGCTGATGGGCCTTTTTGGTGTTTACATGCCGCCGATCTATGGCGAAAGAGAGCATGCCTTCATCAGGCTACAAGAGGAGATTTTAAAGGTGTCCAATGATCACACAATCTTTGCTTGGAAAGCACCAGAGCCATTCATAGATTACACTGGGATACTTGCCACCAGTCCAGATATGTTTGAAGGCAGTGGCAAGTATGAGCCTCTCCAGCCTGACAGTCAACGACCATTTTCAATGACCAATATGGGCTTACTAGTCCACCTTCCGCTCTTATCATCCGTCAAACGAGAGTTTCTGGCTGTCCTGAATTGCACATCGAAGACGTCGAAGCATGTGGCCATTTACGTGACAAAGTCGCATCATCATCAGCACCAGTATGAGAGGGCTCGAACAGACAGGCTTGTTGAAGATGATGACATACAGGCCAAGTGTGGAAAAATCCAGCAACTGTTGTTCAAAGCATGGGATCTTCCCTCCTTCCACCGCTCCAATGATAACTTCACATATAACTCTATCTCTGTCTCCCTTTCTGGTGATCAGGGGATTGTGCCTGTTATGTCCGGGTCTAACAGCCGCGATGGTCATTTGCCACTTGCCGTTGAAGAAATCACTGATACGGGAGACCTTAGCTTGGGAGCTTGGGAGCTTAGAGCTGTGAATGAAATCCACTCCTTCCTCTTCATACATGACCCAAGCCAACAGCCATTTGTTGTTGTGGTTGGAAAAAATTTCGGAGGTTTTTGGCTTGACCTTGTCCTAGATCTCAAAACAGACAGGCCCAATCTCAAGGACATCCGACAGTCTTACAGATTTGGCAAGGATGCACCAGGGAAGAATCTCGACAGGATATCGAAATTCCTGACAGATAATGTAGCCATCCTTGTTGAGGGACGACGCCAGGGCCGGAGCAAATCTGGTGATTATCTCTACAATATCAACATCCGCATTGTCGACAAAACATATAGCGACATAGCTCTGGCCGTTCTTCCCATTACTTCAAGCCGGTGTGTTTTCAGTGTATCCATCTCCAGCGCCATCAAAGCTGGTTTCTCCCGACTGGAAACATACCCTGACAATGTTTGGGAGAAGTGTGACAGTGATACAATGAATCTTTTCTTGGATGATGCCACTACCTTGGGCACCCTCTGCTTTCAACATGAGCAGAGCCAGAAAAGATTTGCAGTTACATTGAGATTCAACCTCGATTCCACCGTACAATCAGGTGTTCGTTCTCTGATGGACACAGACTCGTGCAGGCAAACTGCAAAGGATATCTGTGAATCATACAACAATAATCAGAAACAAAGTCAGGGTTTAACAAGATACCCTTACGACTCAACCACATACATTTCCAACACTCTTAAGGGCTCACAATTAGATCGTACATCTGTTAGCTTGCATGTGATCAGAAGGTCCCATAGTAGCCGGTACAACCTCCGGCATAACCAGTACAATGCCAAAATTAAAGTCATATCAGTATGGTAAGGCTGAGACTGAAGTCTGCTTAGGATTTGTACCATATCTCTTTAGTTTCTCATCTCGATACAAATCATTTGTAGGAGCGTCATGGTCTGTCATGGTAGTGGCAGAAAATGTATTATCCCATATCCCAGAGTCCCAGTTACAGCATGTTTCTCTCTTTTGATTTTTGCGAAAGCCTTCACCCATTTTGAGTTTACAGCGAATATATTATGTTTGTACTTCTGGCCCAAGTCTGTTTTGCAACCCGTACGCAAGTACTCAATCGAGAGAGCTCTCATCTAGGCGATTCGTTCCACCGACTCTAGAGAGGGTTTTCAGATTGAAAGTCTGACCTTTAAAAACTTGCACGGTCGAACAAATTGACAAGGATAAGTAATCGGTGAAGGCGTACACTGTCCTAGCTCAAGTAGCTTTCCAGGTGTAGGCGAAGGAAGAAAAACACTTTCGCGAAGGCACCCAAGGAAAATTCTCGCTCTATAGCTGCTGAGACCCTACGCATTTGAACTCCTGCCAGTCAACCAGGTGAAGCCGCCTGTTGCCGGTTCGTTTTCTTCACCTTCTTCAGGCTTCGGCGTTGATCTGTCCTCTGCGGAGACTGCAGGAGCATAGTAATTGAAGTCGCACTGCGCCCTGCGAAAGGCATCTTGTAACAGGTCAGGTTTTCCGAAACTACAGAAGCTAAAATGAGTCGAAATACATGCAAGGAGATACATCACGTACCACGGATTCCATCCATAACCGTGGTCAGCCTTTCCTCCCCATAACCGGCCATCTCCTCGTTCCTGATCCTGATTGACAGTTTCCATAAAGCGGAGGAGCTCTGGGTGGGGTGATGCATCACCAGTAGTCAACGATTGCACCATCTTGAACGTTAACGCTGGCTCGGTTGAGATGTAGGAGAACGAAATAAGATCAAGAAGCCGAAGGTCGGATATTGGTTCAGAGAAGAGTAGGACTTTTTTGAATTAATGCGAGTTCTGACGAAGAAAATTGTCCATTTTGTCGACGTGAACTTCGCAAAGTGCGTGTCTGTTGATACGAGTTCATACCAGACCTAGTAAGGGCACATTGTAAGATGGTGTAAGATCTTTTTCAATGACAGAAACTCACTTGGTGAATCATCCTGTCAAATGGACTAAGCGCTTCGTCACGTCCTTCGTTTGACAACACGTTATTGGAGCTTCACTCCTGGTACCATCTGTATTCGAACGGGATAAACATGGCCTGCGGGAATTGCCCTTTCACAAGTGAGACTGCGTCCATAATCGATTTAGAAGTGTCTTCATCGAATGCGTCTATGCTTTGCAGCACGACCACAAAGCTGACCGGCTCTTTCGGATCCGCCTCCAACCAGAGATGGAGTACATTTTGCATACTGTGGTGATTCCTCGCCGCGCTAATCTTCCAGTCTTGGTTTCCCACTAGAGCGGACAGTAAGAGTACGATTGGCCGGGCCATAGTTACGTGGTAGCGGTGATCTAAGTCTTTTGGTGTATAGAGCTGTTTGGTCAAGAGGACACCAGAAGAGTGCGGATCGATTGTTTTTAGCCAGCTGTATACGGGTGGACCCATTAAAGGTGGGATGATGAAGCTTCAACGACGCGACTTCTCTCTGGACTATATCATGGCAGATTACCGCCACCATCTTCTTCGCCAGAACTATCCATGAGGGCAACTCTTCGACAGTATATGGAGGCATCGCACTACGGAACGAGCACCGCGAATATCTGGAAAGTTGCTTGTGTGTCTCTTCTCTATCTGATTACAATAAAACCATTGACCGAAACGCGATCTCGACATGACCAGCACAAGAAACTTCCGTTTTCACTTTGGTCAGGTCACGCTTTGTGCTGACGTATAAAATTTAAAGAGGTTCGATCGCCCAAAGGGCCATGACCAGAAAACGGCTTAAACTCATACCACCATGGCGATTCTCCGCAAGTTGTATCGTCCGCCAGTCCGGGTCAGTATCTCGAGTCTGAGCTTCTCCTTTGTGTTCACCGACTGGCTACTTGGCATCACGTCAGTCTCTACGAAGTTCTCCTTCCAAGCGGCGAGGACGTCCATCCACGCCCTAGTGGCTGCTATATCCATCTTCTCGCTCATCAAAAACTCTCGCGCAAAAAGAGTACGAACGAGGCCAAGAATTCAAGCTATATCGAAGTTGGGTCAAGTTTGCTCCTTATGTCGATACATCCGCGTTCTACCTTCCAGCTATCGAGGCCTCGATGGATAGGAGAAACTTGACGGCTGCGGTTAGAGAAAACTACATTGGAATCATTCGAGAGCTTCGCGACAAGATATATGAATTCAGGCTGTATTATAAGAAGGTGCGTTAACTTGGTCTTTTCACATCCTTATCTGTATTCAATCCTTCAGTAGGTCGCGGAAACTCAACCATTCAGCCAAGAGACCTACGATAACCACACGATTTTGACAGGGGATATTCTCGTAAGTGGCCTACCTCTTTCCTCGTAGGAATTTCATCGATTTTCTCCCATTAGAGGTGTATAAGGAAACTGGAGGAGCTCGAGTACGACTTTCCTTGTGTACATCAGGTTGACCGGCATTTGCTCGATAAGGCTTTTGGGCGTATTCTGGGCAGCTTCCGAATGCTAGACGACGACAATCCTAACTAGGAACTGATTTAGCTGACTGATATGTAGACTGTTCTGAATGTTTGTAGTTTCTTGTACGAAGCGTGGACCGCATATTATCTTCCGTGACAATAGATATCGCGTGATGTCACAGCATGTGCCAGTCTGTTGATCTTTCGCCACCACCACTGACACAGCGGGCAAGGACCGTGGCAGTTGATTTGCAACTGCGTTTAACGCAGTGGAACGGTGTTGCCCTAGGCAGTGGCCGGCAAAGCATATAACCGGTCCATTGAGTTGTCGTAATGTAATGTAAACTCCGATACGGAGCGCCCACGGGCGCTCCTTTACGATCTTCGTATCCTTTCTCCGAGGGCTAGGTTCCCTTGTCCTTGCGGACTGCTGGTGTCCCCCAGGGCACAACACGAAGCGAGGAAAACATCAAAAAGTTCCTACGTTAAATGTAATACAGCATGATGCCGGTCTTCAGATACAGAACCATTTTAAAGGGATCAATGCTTAGCTGGCAAGACATTGTCAGGCTGCTAAGTACTGTCAAGTGTACGAACATAGAGACCTACCCTCAAGTTGAAAGTAACCAGTGACCACAAGTATCTTATGAACAACTGAGGGTCTTGAGAATAGCCTGAAAGAAAATTATAGATAATAATTTAATATGAATAAAAACCTCTACTACTAATTGGCACAGTAACAGTAGCCTAGGCTACACTTTGACTAGTACATAGGCATCCTGTAAGCATCAAAAATGGGAAACATGTCAGTACATGCAAATTAGTATGGTCCTAGTACGTATGGTGGAAGTATAGTAATATCCCTGTGTGGGACCCCCTTCCAACTCCCTTCCAGTCCACTTGCTAGTCCTGGTTGAGTCCTGGCATCTTTGAGAAATGCCTGAAACAGATACCTGAGAGATGCAATGTTCAAGACACCACTGATGCGGTAGTATCATAGTAGTAGTAGCAGTGTGAGCCAGATTATGGGTGCAACACCATCATAAGTGAATATTTTGAACATGGAAGACATGAGGATATGGCTCATATAGCACTTCTCAAACAAACTTAGGCTATGGCCAGCTTGTGGCCAGCAACAAATTACAAGTTGATTTTGGATTAATTACCAGCTTGGTTTACAGGGCGGGAAAAAATTAGAGCATGTAACCACACAAGCATTTACAAAATGACTGCCAGCTGCCCTTGGGGAATGTCAGCAGTAGAACATGTACAAGGGCAAAGTGCGTGAGCGGGAGACTGATTTACGTCGTTACAAATGCTAGCTATGATGTCATGCAATGTACGAGATGACCATGTGCGAGGACATGACCAACTTTACATTACGAGGTACATTACGAAAGAACTGAATGCAAGAACCGGTTATATGCTTTGCCGGCCACTGCCTGGGGCAACACCTTTCCACTGCGTTAAACGCAGTTGCAGATCAACTGCCACGGTCCTTGCCCGCTGTGTGACACTGTCCGTGCCAAACGCCTCGAAGCCAATTTCTTATTTGCAGCGCTCTGTGCGATGAAACTAGTGCTATCGTCCTCAACGATGTGAATAACTTTGCTGCTTCTAATTTGCTTTATCATTCTTTTTAACTTACACAGTGATTGGTTCTATGTTGTTCGATATACTGGAACTTGAAGCTTGAAGCTTGAAGATCCTCTATCCGTCTTTGAACCTGCTTGCCGCCAATTTCCTTAACTTTCCTTTCAGAATTAATCAATCGAATTGTCCAATGTTACTCACAGTCTGCAGCTGTTGCACTCCGTCAAGCACTCCATACAAGTCAGAGTCGTCTCGAAGTTTATACTCGACTTTGGCTCATCACGGAAGATGATCCTTTGTTGTTTTTGAACAGCGGAGTGCTCTCGTGTTCTCATCCAAAAATGATGTGGTAGCTTTGAGCTCCCGTTCGTGTGCGTTATTTTTTCGTGTCACTGCAATTCGATGCTGCAGTACTGACGGTTTTTTTTTCAGTCATAGGTACCTTCCGTTGACATCCCCCCGTTTTGTGAATCGGGCATTACCTCGACTACGAGTCAGTCAACTTGCCAAAGCTGATTCGCTAAAGTTGTTGGCATGCGAGAATATCTATTCCTTCATCCTACGAATGTGCCATTTCCTGTATCCCTACAGCCTTACCGGAGCTAATCCTCACGCAAGCCCTTTCCAACTTGCTTCCTTCGCCGCTCTTCTACTGCTCGTTGGTGCCAAAAGTACGCTGTGGCATCATCTTGTTTTCGATTGTTAACTAATCGATGAATTCAGCTTATCTGCCGCGAGAACTTACTGAAGAGAGGTGGTGCCCATCGTAGGAGGCCAGCCGGAGGCTCTGTCATTTGTTACGGCGGTGAGATAGTTAATTCCAGTCTAGTATCATCAAAACTCACGATCCCTTTGAACAGCACCACTAGAGCAAAGACTTGAGTGAGGAAGAGGGGCGAGCATTGGCTGATCCTACTGTCGGTGCTGTGGATTGCCAGCAACGACAGCAACGGATCTATTGGGAGAATGCAGATGGTGGTATGTTGTAATTACATCTCTTAACCTAGACGCAATCTTTTCTAGATACGAATCGGAAGCGGGAGCATCGGCACTAGCGGCGTTGAGCATAATCAAGATGTGCTTGAACGACAGTGGTGGAATAGTACCTCAATATTCTACTGTCATATAGCACTACAACCTCCTTCGAAAGCTCTTTCTACTGGATCTAAAGCTTCACTCAGGCCTGGGATGAGAAAGAAGTCGCTTACGAGCTCACCTTCTCTTCAGCAGCTTTCGGGAAGGTTGGATTATCTCAACAACATCTGGAGACATGGTTGCGCATGTTGCAGTTCCTGTTGATACAAACAAGGGCTCCGGGTGCTCGTTTTGCTTGAACACTCCTCCTCCCGCTGTATGTACTATGAACCCAAGTTAGTTATCATCGATCGTCTTCAGTATGTACGACAACCTTTACTGCTTTATATATTCATTGTGCATACTTTATTTCATTGTTTCCTTATTTAAGTCTATCATATCTTCTTAGCAATACGTAGCTTCAACTAAGGTAAATACATGAAGGAATGAGAGATTCACTCGACATGCGATGGGCGCCTAAAAATCTTCGCTGTAGTCATCTGTAACACTAGAGTGACGGATCACGGTAGTATCACACAAAGAGTGGGGGATTTAAAGTAGGTGCAAGAGAACCGGTGTAACTGGGGGAGTTATGATTCTGAGAACCTATCGTACTTACAGTAACCAGCGAGCTTATATACCTTTCTAAAGACTATTACTATAAGTAGATACAATATAAACGGAAACGAGGAAGTAACGAACGAGTAAACTGCGATAAGATAACATCAGCATTTCTCCACAATCGTGATCGGGCATGATTGGCATGTATACATGCGGATCACGCCTTATTATACAAATTTCGGGAGGTATGTACGGGTATGTATAGACCCCCGAGTGCATAATCGAAATGCCTCAATATAGCTCATTATGCGCATTTATGCACCCGGTTCACGTCTGATTATACCACCATTTATACTGATTATGCCAGTCATGATACAGCATTATACCCACTCATACCGCATTATACAGCCAATTTTTACCTCAATTATTGCTCATTATACATTAGGGACAGTGAAAAAACAGTGAAAAATGATTGTTATTGCTTGGGTACACTACAGCGAACTACTACTGTACATACTGAGGTACTAAGATACACGCTATCAAAGGAAGCAACCATGCTGGACAGTCTAAAATCCCATGACAGTCCCTGTAGATAGATTAACAGAGCAAACAAAAGGCATCATATGATGATAGCCTCGTTACTGCTGGGTGCAGCTATGCCAATGCCTTCCGAGTGCCCCAAATCCTTGAAAAAACGAAATTAAGAACTCGTTCGAAGGCAAAAAAAAATGAGACGCACCAAACCCCTTAGCCTCATCGTTGCTTGGGTGTAGCTATGCCGATGTCCATTCGAAGGCGAAAAAAAAACGCCTGAGCGCTTCAAAGACCTCGAAGACCTGAACGAAGACCTGAAAAAACAAATTAAAAACTCATTCAATGGGGGAAAAAAATGAGACGTACCGAAACTCCGAGCTCTTTTAACGAAATAGAGACGCACAATCATAGACTCAGAATAATATCCTGAATTACAAGAAGACAGTTATACTAGAAAATACAAGTCAGAATATTGAAGACCCATGGGGAGGGTATAAGACACACCTAGCGAAAACCTCAGAGCATCTCTATCTTTAATAACTTAATATTGGCTTTGAGGCTATTGCATTCGGCTTGATGCCTCTCCAGTGGTAGAAATAGCTGGCAAATGAGGGCTCGAGAGATGAGGGAACAGTGTCAGGAGAAAGAAACGCAAAGATGAGAAAAATCCGTGAGACTAAACTGTATAGTTGTCACGAGATTGTGAAGTGCCGGCCGCTTGACTTGTCGTTTTTAATTTTTTGTGTTCCGCCGAGTTCTCGAACAAAGGTTTATCACTTGAAATTATCACTGAAAATATTGGCAATGTGAGGCTAAAGCTCAAGGGCTTGTAATAGGTTAATTCCTGGTGCTGGTACAGCCCATATCAGCAATGTATAACTCGGTATAACTTGGTATAATCAGGTATAATGATTATACTGCGAGTATGATTGATCAAAATCTTGGCAAGTATGATGGGGTATGTATAGGCGTTTTGATTACACCGGGTATGCAATTATACCGTTTACATTTGTGTGAACTTGCTGATGAAGTATATGATAATGAAAGCGTTAGGCGCCGATGGGCGCTTTAGTCACAAATAATCCTTTCCGTTACATACGCCCTCCAGAGATCGTCCACGAGGATCTCTTTTCTTCTGGCCGCTGTCCATAGTTCTCGGGTCAAGTATTCTTCATGGACACGTTGCTATCACCAACATTGGCCGGGCCTTTGGGATCATCCGGGATGGGAGGCGGAGCAGGGTAAAACCCAAAATCATCGGTGATTTTCGGGTCGGATAAAGACTGAATCATCGCGTTCAACTGCGATTCTTCGGCGGGCGTAAATTTTCCGGGCATGGAACCAGAGTTCTGGACTGAGTTCGGCATGGTAGAGGTCGAAGACATAGGATTGGGATGGATGTCCAGGTTGGATAAAGAAGCATTGGGAATAGAGCCAAAGGACAGGATAGGGTTCGTTTCGGGAGTAGAATTATTAGGTGAGTATTCCTTTGAAGTGCTGGGGCCTTTCTGACGAACATTCTTTCCCCTTTCCTTCCTAGTATTTCTGTCTCTTATCGTAGCACCTCTCTCGGCACTGCGTAGAAGTAATTGACTAAACAGAGGTTGTTTCTCTGACCGGACGTCGGATAACCCCAGAGTTCGAAGAATGACAGACTGGCTATTGCCTCCTCGGGTAAATGTCGCAAAAATATCCCGGTTAATGGTAGGCATCGGCGCGTAGATCGTACCTGCTTCAAGATTGAAGACAGCAAGTTTTCCTTCAATCAACGGGTCGCTGTTGACTCGTTCAGCGAAGAATGAATACGCCACGGGGATATCCAGTCTCGTGAGGACGACACCTGGCTTTCGGAGTTGTGTGTCGAAATCCAAGCAGCACCGGATCTCCCCGACATCGAGGAAATATGTGTAGGTACCGCATCGAATGAGAATTTTGTTGTTTCGGACTCGCTGGAGCCATCTAAGAGGATGAGCCGATGATGGGTTGGAGGAGGTGTTGCTGGAGCTGGCCATGGATGGGGTTTCTGGAGAAAAAGTGAGTAATGGGTGTTCGTTCTTATTGCTTTCATCCATGTCTGACCCTGAATTTTCCAGGACAATTTGCATGAAGCTAACGAGCTGCGCAGGTGTAGCCACCATGCCACCGCTCTGATCCAAATTCGGATCTGCGATATCGATGCGCCCTCCATCCGTAAGTTCACTAATGTCCGAAATTCCGATTGCCTCGAAATAATCGCTAATTGCATCTAAATGGTCAATTTTTTCGTAGGGTAACCAGGTAAGATCGCCCGATTTCCACTTTATCTGGAATAGTGCATTTGACCTCGTTCCGGAGTGGGCAACAATGTGATCTACCGCCCACTCTCCTTCAGCTTCGCCAAAGTCTGCTATTTGCGTCTCGAGTCGTCCCCGAAAGAGACGATCATCATTTGGGATGTGAATTCGCAATAATGACGCGTGAAACGCGTCGTGGACACCTCGTTGCTTCAATCTAGAGGGTAGGTCCATTTTGAAGGTAGAGTTCCCGAAGTCCTTCAATATCCTGTATGGTCCGATAAATTTCGGTACTAATTTCCTCGTGTATCCTTTAGGAAATGTTATATTCTTGGTGGAAATATACGCAAGATCTCCTTCCACAAATGGAACAGCTCGACGGCGCCGATTAGCGTCATGAGTTTGCTTTACTCGAGCATTCAAGATGCTATCATGCGCCTGCATGACCGCCAGCTTCATTTTCTGGGCGTATACTCGGATTCCAGGATATTCATTCTTATCCGCGGAGTTCCATAAAAACGAACGGGGCATCCGACCCGTATTCAAGAAGAACGGTGAGTATCCTGTTGTTTCTGAGCGTGCTGAATTAATTGCAAATTCAATAGACGGGAGCTTAGTGACCCAGTCTTTCTGGTCAATAGCTACGCACTGACGAAGCATCTGGGTGACAGTGCGATTTGCCCGTTCCGTCGATCCATCAGTCTCAGGATGGTACGCACTGGACATTTTCAATTTTGTACCAATTAGGCCATGTAGGTGAGTCCAAAACATGCTCGTAAACAATGAATCGCGATCACTAATGATATTTTTAGGAAGTCCGTGGTGCTTATAGACTTCGGCGAAGACAAGCTCAGCAATTTGCTTAGCTTTGTAGGTTGACTTGCTAGGGATACAGTGTACCATTCCCGTTAGCAAATCAATAACAACTGTTATCATATCATAAGTTCCGTTACGATCTTTTGATTCGGGTAGAGGACCAACAAAGTCCATCGCAATTGACTCCCAAGGATAGCCGGGAACTGGTAAAGAATTCAGTAGCCCATAAGGTCGGGCATTATTTGGTTTGGTGCGCTTGCACGTGTGGCAAGATTCACAGTACGCGCTGACATCTGAAGCGATGTCTTTCCACCAGACATGGTCTCGAAGGTAATCAATTGTTTTTCTGGCGCCAAGGTGGGCTAGGAGTGAATGAGCTTCGTCGATAACACATTCCTTAATGTTTCGACCATTCAAGGTGAGTTTTGGAATACACAAGACCTTTCGGTCTTGTAATTTCAGATATACCAGCCCATTAGAGACCTCGAAGTTACGGTACTCTTTAGGTTTGTCAATTATCTTCTGAAATGTTGCATCGTTTCCGTACTGATCTTTTAAAACTACTTCTAGATCAAGCTTGGATCGGCTTGCAGCCAATGCAGTGAGTAACGATGGATTTGTCGACTCTTGGGGGATCATGGGTTCAGCATCTAATTCAGAACCAGATGCATTCGCGGGAATAGTTCCCTGTTCTTCGAAGATTGAAGGTAATATCTTACTAGTTTCGGAATTTTCAGGCAAGTTCGGTACTGAATGGGTACTTCCGCCCTCCTTTCGTTCTTCACGGGGACCGTGCAAGACGAAACGCTTGCCCCTCATCCGACGAGCAAATTCCCAGCTGGTCTCAACTCGCTTTCCAGCATTCCGAGTGCTCATAGCAAACAACTCAGGCATCAAAGAAGCAGCTTCAACGTCGACAAGCACAGGCATCGTCACATCATGCTGAAGCAGTGCATCGTTGTCAACAACATCATGGTACGTGTATTCACTACGCGCACACACTGTGCCAGGCTTATCATTTGAATAGATACGTGATAACGCATCGGCGAGGATATTATCCTCACCCGGAACGTACACAACCTCATAGTTGAATTCCGAGATCTTCTCTAGCCATCGGGCTTGCCTCCCAGACAAGTCCTTCTGCTTTAGCAAGTGCACGAGCCCCTTATGGTCAGTAATCCACTTGAAGGTTACGCCCTGTAGTATATCCCGGTGGCGGAGCATCGTCTCGACGCCAGCCAACATCTCTATCTCATGGACAGGGTAATTCTGTTGAGCTGGATTGAGCTTTGCCGAATAGAACGCTGCCGCCTTAGCAGTTTTCCAGTCAGTACCCTGACATACGGCGCCACCAATACCAGTTGCGCAACCATCGGTAATCATCCAGACCGGTGGGGCATCCTCGGCGTAACTTAGAGGCACCCGATGGTGGTCTCTGGCACCTCCCGTGAGATGTTTAACATCTTCAAAAGCTCGTTGCTCCACGTAAGTCCAACGAAACGGAACAGTATCACCTGTTATTGAACTTAAATGTCCCATAGGTACACGAACCAGGCCAATATCATCAGCGAGGTATCCCACAGAACCCAAAAAACCTCGAAGAAGGTCACGATTCGTCGGAGTTGGCCATTTCAATATAGCATCAACTTTATGTGGGTCCATCCGGATCCCCTTATCGTCAATAATACAACCCAATACCTTGAATTCCTTGGGCAGGAAATGGAGCTTCTCCTTACTCAGGTAAAGCTTTTCACGTCTCAAAATGTCAATTATCAATTTAACATATTTTACGTGGTCCTCCAGCGTTTCGGAGTAGATGACTATGTCATCGAGATACACATCCATGAACCGTCCAATATACTCTGAAAAAAGGTAGTTCATGAGTGCCTGGTAAGTTGCCGGGGCGTTGCAATCGCCTATCTGGATAACCAGACTCACCATATTCCCATCTGGTGTAGTTACAGCAGTGCGCGGTACATGCTCAGGGATTATTCGGATCTGTTCATAGGCATCTTTGCCGTCAATAATTGAACGATATTTTGCACGAGCAACTCGCCTTTTGATTCCCTCGATATCTGGCATTGGGGATGAGAGTTTTCGAGTATTGGCATTGCGAGCTCGTAAGTCAACAACAACGCGTAGTTTTGTACTGCCAGGTTTAGGAATTAGCAACATAGGTACGGTATTACCAGAACTGGTTATTTTCCACCTACCAGAGCATAAGTAAGCATCCCGCTTCTCGGCCCACTGGCTTCGAAATTTCTCCGGACATTTTGAAGGCCGCCAAGGCAAGATCTTCGACTCGTCAATTAGAGGTATGCTATGATTGATGGCTCTAAGAGGAGGTAAGTCCGTTTCAGCCATTGTCCTGCACAGAGGCTGAGCATATTCTACTAGCTCCTTCCGTACAGCATCAAGACGATCTTCATATAGATCCATTGCTCTGGACGATAGCTTTGCAACATTTACTCCTTGAATAGGTAATGATTCAATACTCCCAATGACCACTTTGGGATTATTAAATGCTGTCGCGACTTTATGCTGGTACAGAAATGGTGTACCCAGGATGACATCGTAACTGGACAGATTTGCGACGTCAAAGTATCGTTGCTCGATATCCCTTGATACTGGAATTGAGCCTTAATTCCCCAATTTATTTTAGAGCGGGATCCCTGCACTGCAAGCTGCAGTGGCAAAGGTTTGGTTAATTCAATCTTTTGAATACCAAGTTGATCCGCAAAGGTTGACGATACGAAGTCCCCAAGGGATCCTGTATCGATTAGTGCACGCGCCGGGTGCCCATTTAATTTTACAACTACCACCAGTGGCTTCGGGATTTGGCGCGAGAAATCCTTAGTTATTGCGGCGTTCCGCTGAACAGCTGGGTAAGTGCCCTTTGGCACCTGCACACCATTTAACTGAATGGATTCAACTCCCAAGACCTGAGTAGGTGAATTGTCAATTTGTTCGCGCACGAACCATTCCCTCAAGAATAAACTCGAGGGATAGTAACACATTTCATAGTCATCGCGCATCTCTTGGTATGCACGGAGAAGGTGTTTCTTGTACCAGCGGATCAAGTCAAAATGCATATTCTGAACATGGCGCTTTGGTAATAGCACACAAAATTCCAGGTGCGCATCCAAAATCCGATAATTCTCGGGACTGTGCAATTCAACATTGAATCTAGAGATGTTTTCCATGCCGGAATCACCAGGGTATGGCTCGCCGAGGGCTAAGCATTTCACTATACCCATTTCATAGGCTTTTTCCATCCGGTAAAACTTCAATACTTCGAAATCTCGAAGACGAACTCGGCCATCTGTCATCCGAGCGCGTTCAAGTGCATACCAATATGGCAATTGAAAGTCAGGGTCTTCGAGCTGATCCCGAGTACAATATACCCATTCAAAGTTCTCGAAGTCAGGGTGCATTTCCCCGAAATAATCCGAGTCGCTAATACAGTATTCTTCATCCGACACTTGGTAAACAAAGAATCTGCCTATGTTATCTTTGGCAAGATCCTCATCTGTGGGGTACGGTGCCGCCATATCCAGCAAATACATTGCACGTTGAGCCAATATATCCCTAATTGAGCTCGGGGGCAGCTGAGATTCGTACCCATGGTTGGGGTGATTCAAATGTCTGTACATCCAGGGCGAACCTGGAGCCAAAGCAATTTCCCTTGTTTTGGGGAGAATATATCCATATGGCAAGTCATGTTTGGGCGACGGGTAAGGAGAATAATCAATATTTATATCAAACTCCTCACTTTCAGCAGGTATGGTCTCATAGTCTGAGTCGCTAACGGACTGTAGATCTGGCATAGAATCATGATCAGATTCTTCGAGTTCAGTGAGGATGACATTACATGAGTCCCCAGAGGCCAATTTGAGGCCTACCATTCCAAGTCCAATTTCGGTAATCTCCTCGGTAGTCTCGGCGAGATTTCTTAATTGCTCATCAGTTTTGACAGCCACACTAATGTGATTACTGGACACTCCGGGAGGTCCATTATTGGTGGATTTCACCATTTTCCCTTGAGGGCATCGATTAGACATATGGCCCTGCTCGCCACATCGGAAGCATCGACCAGATGCCCGATATTCCTCTTTCTCTTTTTCAGAGAGCTCCCGACGTTGGGAATGAATTTTCTTGTTCGGGTAATGATTTCGTGAGCTCTGTCCCGCATTCTGGGTTGAGCTACCACCCTGGTGAGAAGGATTATCTCTCTTCCCGAAAGGCGGGAATTTCTTTCCCTTTGCCGAGAAAGAGTGTTTCGAACTGGTACTGCCAATTTTTCCATTACTGGAACTCTGGGCAGCTTTTTCAGATTTCTTCTTCTGTGGCTCGTCACCAGGATCAACATTCTCTATGATCTCAATGAGTTCCGCTGCATTAGCGATCTCCATATAGGTTGAATACTCTGGGTTAAGTTTCTCTCTCCAGAGACCTTTCTGGATTTTTGGTTCAACCCAGACCACAACTTGTGGACTTTTTCACGTTCGTCAATAAGTCCAATAGTATTGAACAAATCATTGAGTTCGGCAAGATAATCGCGCACAGATTTATCGTTCTGGAAGGTGCGCTTCAATTTGCGGTGTTGGTCCAGTCGATATGTCAACGGGAAGCAATAATTGTATAGCTCAGTGAAGAACTTTTTAAGTCTCCAATCAAACGGAGAGTCTGCAACAGAGGTCAGGTAAAACTGATAAGCTTTTCCTTTCAGATATTTGGAGAGCTTTAATACTCGTCGGTTTCTTGGTACATAGCCATCACGAACATAGGCTGTACCTTCCGTTACGAACTTAATGAAGGCTCGTACATCGACAGATCCATCATATGATTCTGGCGGGTCTGGCTTAAGCAACATTTTTTGTTTCTTTTTAGCACTCCGCCGCTTTCGGTGTTTATCACGGCGCCTATATTCTGAATCGGAGGATTCTGAGCTTGTGTCCCTCTCCGACTCATCTGAATCTGAATCTGACATTGACGAAGAACTAGAATCGTCGCTGGAAGAGCTGGAAGAAGAATCGGATGATCCCCCGGGATTTCCCCGATTGTCATTCTTATGCTTCACGGCTCGTCCCCGACTCTGACCGAAGGGAAGGGAGGGTCTTGTAGGTGTCAAATGAGTGTTGGATTCTTCCAAAACCGCCAGATCGGGTATTTCTTTCCCACCTGATGTTTAGCCACCATGCGGTTCATCCATTTAGCAAGTCTTCTGATCCTGATTTGATACGGTCATCGGCTTGAGTTCCCTCCTAGTATATACGCCGGCTCATGGGATAACACAGCATGTGCTTTCGCAGCGTTCGAGTCCGGGATCCCTGGAAGTTCTAGGGCTCGGCACGGTACGGCCATATCTGATACGGGTCATTTTCATAACAGATCATTTTTACCCGTACCGTAAATTTAAGGTCAGAGAACATTACGGTACAGATACGGGTCGTACACCGTATACGGACGGTATACGACATCACCATGTTGCATTGCACAAACCAATTTAGAAATCACTATTAACTGTTACAGTAGTGATTAGTACCCATAGCAGTAGCATCATCTTTTAAACTAATCATCAACCAAGAATTTTGATAATCGCAATACGTGCGATACGAAGTTGCGCTTTCACCACCATAAGTGCCTGGATTGTCTCTGCTCCTAGACTTGCACGGCGCAATGAGATTATGTCTTACCCCCCAGAGAAAATGCGCTCAACGCATACAGCAGACCCTGCAGCAAAAAACATCAATCAAAAGTTACCAAGAAAGTTACAAGCGATGCAAAGGTAGACTTTCCAGGAATACAAATAATGTCACGAGCAAACCGGTAAAGGTTTGGGAACTAGTACTACCACTCCAAGGGATCTGTTGACATGCCAATGGGGCTAGCGGTGATGCGGAAATAGTACCCATTGAGCCCTTCCTGGAGAGAAGGCGGTGCAATAGGCTGTCTCACATACCAAGAAAGAATGTCAGCGTTCTGAGGTTCTGAGGTAAGTACATAATAGAAGTTGATTTTGCTGGACCCATGGCTGTACCAATAGGCACGGGAGTGGGCTCGGGTTTTGACGGCTTGTAATTTCTGTGGAAGTGCTGCTCGAATTTGCTTTTTGATGCTTTGATATCAGCTAGTAATTCCGGCTCCTTGTTCTTGTAGTCTGCTGCCAATGAATCCGAGGGTCCAACACTAAGGAAAACACTAGAGATTGAAGAACTGAATAAAAATAAAATAAACAAAGTGCATGCAGCCCAAGTGTAATTTGATGATTCCTTTTTGCTTGCTGTTTACAGTGGAAACTGTCCCTAGCGGCAGAGAGATTTGGACGTGTTGAGAGCTTGGTCAAATGCAGAAAGCAAAACATTTGAAGGTACATCAATCATACAGTCCACTGCACACAGGACGACATTTGGTCATGTTATGAGAGCAATGAGAGAGGGTTAGCGAAACCCATTGACTGTTGATTCACATCCTCTGATCCTCAGGCTGCAGTGACTCGCTGACTATACTTGCTGTTGTATTTGAGGATGATGTCATGTCAATCCAGAACTGATACTGTTCCGATGTAGCTTACTGATATACTTACCAAGCTACTTACTAATACTTATAGACTCGGTAGACACCCCATAGAGTACCTGTACTGTAGTATATATGGCCAGGTATGAAGGCCAAGTAGTATAAGAGCAATAGAGCACTTGTATCCCCAATCTCCTGTGGGAGCCTCATGGCTCCGAGTCCCCACTGCGCCGGATACCTACGACACAACCTTTGAATTAGACTCAGAACACGAGGAAATCTTAGAAATAGCCTCAAGTATTGGTAGCACCTTGCATATGAATTGCTTATGGCAGCTCACTTGATGTGGTCTAGCTTCTCAATCTAGTACACAGACAATATGATTTGAGTTGGTAATATATAAGGTATGGCTGGAAGGGTGGTCAATTGATCTGTGAGTTCTAAGAAGTTGCAATTCACCAGCTGAATTGACTTCTTGACTACAGTGGCTCTGAACTCATTTGAGGGTTGCCTTGATGGCTAAGTTTATTCACAAATCACAATGTGATGCTATGCTGGCATGGTTTCTTTATTGAGAGCAGCTCAGAAGGTGGGGAAGATGACTTGGGCTGACTTAATAATTGGCATTGAAACTATTTTCTAAAATCTTTCGGATATTGTCATTAGTACATGCAGCATATTTTCCTCTTGAATTATTCTTGAATATATTAGATGATAATTTGAGCTTTGATATTTTACTGATATTACAATGGCTTATATCTTCTGGTCACATAAAGAAGGCTGCAGCAGGCTGAAGCTGCTGGAGCAACATCAACTCCCAAAGCAAAGTTTGGCTAGAGTGTCACATTTGATGTGCGATGGCTGCGTAAAAGAGGGAGACAGTGATTGATCCTGGAGTCGGGGATTGCTGCGCAGCAGCATTAAGGATTTCTTATTTTTGGCCAGTGTCAGTAGTTTTGCCAAGTGATTGGTCGGAGCTAAAAGTTCGCTCGGGCGTACCACATGGCCAATGCCTTGAACTGGCAGTTTCTTTGAGCTTTTCGGCCTCCTAGGTCGTTGCTCAACAATATCCCTAATATGGGATTCAACCAGATCCGTTACGGCTTCCGAGCCTGCACGGTGATTGACTCGTTTCTTAAGTTTCTTAGCCTTAATTTTAATTTTCTTAGGCTTGTTCCCTTCTGCTGGGATGTTTTCGGCATCACGAAGTGCTCTAAAATTTTCAAGAGCCTCCCTCTGCTTGTCAAGATTGACATCACTATCCGACATATCGGAGATATTGACCGCTCCCCAATTCTTTGGGTCTGGTCCCTTCCCTTTGCCTTGAGAAGGCCCTTCTCCCCTTGAGGAGACAGACTCATCGCTGCTCTGGTCGTCACCAGCAGCGTTGTTCTCAATGACCTTCATGCGTCGCTGAATGGCCTTCCGTTGGGCTTGAGAGAGCCGCATTTCGGCTTCCTTAATAGTTGCTCCTTGAGCCATGGTCAATGGCACAGGTTTCTTGGCCTGTGCCGGCCGAGTTACTTGCTTTGCAACAGGGCGCAAAGGAAATTTATTCATACTGCTATCTAGACTAGTCGCTCGGCGGCAATGTGATCCATGATGAACAGTGATCCACTCATTTGGATTTCCTTCGTCATCACCGAGGTCATTCTCCATGTCTTCGGTTGAGTTCTGCTGGATGCGTTTCACGGCACCAGCGCCGTCACCCTCTGTACTCGAGGCTGACTCAATTCCCGCTTGGGAGTTCAGACCAGGTTTAGTGGTCTGATTATTGCCAACGTTAAGCTCCTGCTTCTGGAACTGCGCAGGGCCGCGGCGGAGGTTGTAGCGACTAGAGTCGCGGGTTTGGTTTGTCGAGTTGTTGGTCATTTTGTCAGTTGTTAGTGCCTCTGTCGGTGTCCGCGTTGATCAGACAAGGAGTGTGCCGTGGAAGACGATGGAGAGAGTTTTAAAGAGTAGAGAGCAGTTGTGAGGGTTCAAAATATGTAACACTAGAGTGACAGATCACGGTAGTATCACACGAAGAGTGGGGGATTTAAAGTAGGTGCAAGAGAACCGGTGTAACTGGGGAGTTATGATTCTGAGAACCTATCGTACTTACAGTAACCAGCGAGCTTATATACCTTTCTAAAGACTATTACTATAAGTAGATACAATATAAACGGAAACGAGGAAGTAACGAACGAGTAAACTGCGATAAGATAAGTAGATGATAATGAAAGCGTTAGGCGCCGATGGGCGCTTTA
This sequence comes from Rhodocollybia butyracea, assembly GCA_015501585.1. NCBI lineage: Eukaryota > Fungi > Basidiomycota > Agaricomycetes > Agaricales > Omphalotaceae > Rhodocollybia > Rhodocollybia butyracea. Next base: position 144,377 of record JADNRY010000040.1, read on the forward strand.
GTCACAAATAATTCTTTCCGTTACATCATCTTACCGAATATGCCTCTCTGTTCTTCATGCGGTAGCAACACTTTCATTCCTCGCGTAGTTGTGGATTTTTCTGGATTACACGACAAACTGCGTACGCTATCCGGTCCTGCCTTTGTTCTACCAGAAGAAGTCGCCTCGGTCCTCCAAAACATCCAATGAGACCTCGAGGACTACGAAGCTGAAATCTATCGTCTAGAATGCCTCAGACGGGAAAAGGAATGCCTGGAAGACTATGCCACTCAATTTAAGTCTCTCCTTTCACCGTTTCGCAAAGTTCCCGACGAAATTTTACAGTGCATCTTTGATGATTCTTGCGATATGAACATCTTTCGCGTTGTCGATTCAAAGCGCAGGCTGCCCATGCATACTTCTCAGGCTCTCAGAAGTAAACCTGCGATGGTCATTAGCTCGGTTTGTTCGCGCTGGCGCAGAAATGCCCTTTCCATGCCTGCCATATGGTCTCGGATATCATTAAAATGGATGATGGATGTGCACAGTGACTACTGCAAGGATGAGTACAGAAAAGTGTTCTTTCCATTATCTAATCTCCTTGATTGGTCCCAGGAATGTCCGCTGACGGTCAACCTTGACATACAAAAACACCCTTTTTTGAAGCCAGGAGTACTCCACCCGTCGTTAGAGCAATTTTTTGGACACATAGTCCGTTGGCAGGACTTGTCCTTCAACTGTGCTACCTACTCCATCAAAGACTTTCTGGAATGCGACAAGATCCCGGAGCCAGCTTCATTCCCAGTTCTCAGTAAACTGTACCTGCCTATAGGTATGGTTGCGGATGATCTTCTTCCGTTCATTGATACGACACCAAATCTTCAAAGCTTGAGCTTGGATAATGTTGATGACCCCTCTTGGAGATTCAAAAGTTCAAACTTCAAGTTGTTGTCTCACTTGGATCTCGTTCCTACTCGGGCTGACATCCAGGACTCATTTGATCAATGTCCCAACCTTTTTTCCTTGGGGATAACAGGATTTTGGCAAAACTTCGGTGCTGGAGGTCCTATGAAGGGCCTCTACTCTTCCAGATTAGAAATTCTGACTGTACGCCATGGATATTGCTGGTCCGTATCTGATGCTTCAAACTCAGTATTCCCTCTCCTCAGACTTCCTTCGTTGAAAGCACTCCATTTGGAAAACCCCGAGTCTGAGGAGGATATCGAGGACAACAACGATATTGATGGAGAGTCCTGGAATAACCTTGAGCCTTTCATGATGTTCGTAAAACAGTCGTTTTTCCAATTAACAACATTTTCAATCCAACAATTATCCGTCTTCGATGCCAACCTGGTTGACATCCTTGTCCATCTTCCTACTCTCCAAAATCTCACTGTCGACGATGTTGGCATCTCCCCCGAATGCAGCCCCATATCATCGGATTTCATAGAAAGCCTCTATCGCTCTAGCCCTCTTCGTCCGCGAACAGGTTCTATCATTCCACGACTGCGGTCTCTAAGGCTGTTGAATCTTGCGGCGACAACTTTTAGCGATCTGTCAGTGTTGGAGATGGTGCAGTCTCGATGGATTCCTACCAGGCTCCATGCTGTGGGCACATCTGCGCTGGAGGTGGACTGCTTGCGAGAGTTTACGCTGACATTTCTGAATCGGTTGGAAGCGGAGGCTGGTGGTGTCTATCGTTTGTTGGACCCTATCGAGAGGAATGGAATGAGGATTGTGGTACAAATGTTGGTGGTGGAGGAGGAGGGGGAGGAGGATTGAGTTAGGTTGGAGTGAGAATCCAAAATGATGTGGTAGCTTTGACTATCTTGAGCTCTCGTTCCTGTGTGTTATTTTTCATGTCGATGTTGCAGTACTAACAGTTTTTTCAGTCATAGGTACCTTCCGTTGGCATTCTTTCGTGCTGTGAAGCGGGCATTACCTTGGCTAGCAAACTTACTAAAGTTGAAGTTGTTGATCTGCGACTCGAAAATATCTACTTCTCTATTCTACAAATGTGTCATTTCACGTATACCCTCAGGAGAGCTAATCCTCGCGGCAGCCCTTTCCAACTTGCTTCATCCTTCGTTGCTCTTCTACTGTTTGTTGGTGCGCTGTGGCATCTATCTTGTCTTGGATTGCTAGCTAATCGATGATTTCAGCTTATCCGCCGTGAAGAGGACCTACTGAAAAAGACTTGAGTGAGGAAGAGGGACAAGCATTGGCTGATGCTGCTGTTGTTGCTGCGCGCTACCGGCAGCGACGGATCTGTCGGGGGGGTGCGAGGGGTGGTATGCTGTGATCGTTTTTCTCAGCCTGGCCACAATCTAATCTTTTCCATGTTGCAACTCCTGCTTGAGATAATACTGGTCATGCAACGAGAGGAGGGTTTGAGCATTGCTGGTACACGGAACCTCTATCATATTTGTACCAAGGTCATCGCAACTGTCTTCAGTACGTAAGTACGACAACTTTTACTGCTATATATGTTCAATATGCATATTTTATTTCATTGTTTCCTTATTTAATTCTATCGTATTTTCCTCTTTGCAATACGTAGCTGCAATTCAGGTAAATACATGAAGGAACGAGAGAACGATTTTCGAGAAATTATGGCATGCCAATGCCTGGGCGCCTAAAAATCTTCTTTGTTGTCATCTTACCGAACATGCCTCTCTGTTCTTCTTGCGGTAGCAACACTTTCGTTCCTCGCGTAGTTGTGGATTTCCCTGGATTACACGACAAACTGCGTACGCTATCCGGTCCTGCCTTTGTACAACCAGATGAAGTCGCCTCGGTCCTCCAAAACATCCAACGAGACCTCGAAGACTACAAAGCTGAAATCTATCGTCTAGAATGCCTCAGACCGGAAAAGGAACGCTTGGAGCAGTATGCCATTCAATTGCGATCTCTCCTTTCACCGTTTCGCAAAGTTCCCGACGAAATTTTACAGTGCATCTTTGATGATTCTTGCAATATGAACATCTTTTGCGTCGTTGATTCGAAGCGCAGGCTGCCCGTGCATACTTCTCAGGCTCTCATACGTAAACCTGCGATGGTCATTAGCTTGGTTTGTTCGCGCTGGCGTAGAAATGCCCTTTCCATGCCTGTGATATGGTCTCGGATATCATTGAAATGGATGATGAATGCGCCCCGCGATTACTGCGCGGATGAGTACGCAAAAGAGTTCTTCCCACTATCTAATTTCCTTGATCGGTCCCAGAAATGTCCAATGATGGTCAACCTTGACATACCAAAAAACCCTTTTGTGAGGTCAAGCGTACTCCACCCGTCGTTAGAGCAACTTTTTGGGAATGCAGGCCGCTGGCAGGACCTCTCCTTCAAAAGCGCTGACTATTCCATCAAGAACCTTCTGGACTGCGACGGGATCCCGTCAGCTTCGTTTCCAGTTCTCAGGAAACTGCACCTGCCTGCAGGTGCAATTGAGGAAGACCTTGTTCTGTTTGTTGGTACAGCACCGAGTCTCCAAAGCTTGAGCTTGGATAATGCTGATGACGCTTCTTGGGAGTTCAAACACTTAAACTTGAAGTTATTGTCTCACTTGGATCTCGTTCCTGCCCAGGTTGACATCCAGTACTCATTTGCTCAATGTCCCAACCTGTTTTCCTTGGGGATCACAGAATCATGGCAAAACTTTCGTAGACGTCCTATAATGGGCCCCTACTCTTCCAGATTAGAAATTCTGACTGTACGCCATGGACATCGCTGGTCTGTGTCTGATGATGAGGACTCAGTATTCCCTCTCCTCAGTTTTCCTTCATTGAAAGCACTCCATTTGGAAAACTCCGAGTCTGGGGGTTGGCCAATCAAAAAGTACTGGAATAACTTTAAGCCTTTCATGATGTTTGTAAAACAGTCATCTTTCCAATTAACAACATTTTCAATCCAACAATTATCTATCTCCGATGCCAACCTGGTTCATATCCTTGTCCATCTCCCCACTCTCCAAAATCTCACTGTCGACGACATTGGCATCTCCCCCGGATGCAGTCCCATATCATCGGATTTCATAGAAAGCCTTCACGCCTATCGCTCTAGCCCTCTTCGTCTGCAAACAGGCTCTATCATTCCACGAGTACGGTCTCTAAGGCTCTTGAATCTTGCGGCGATAACTTTTAGCGATCTGTCGGTGGTGGAGATGGTCCAGTCTCGGTGGATTCCTACCAGGCTTCATGCTGTGGGCACATCTGCCCTGGAGGTGGACTGCTTGCGAGAGTTTACGCTGACATTTCTGAATCGGTCGGAAGTGGACGCTGGTGGTGTGTATCGTTCGTTGGACCCTATCGAAAAGAATGGAATGAGGATCGTGGTACAAATGTTGGAGGAGGAGTAGGAGGAGGAGGAGTATTGAGTTAGACCGGAGTGATAATCCAAATTGTGTAGTTCACCTTGCGCAGACAAGCACGGCTCTCTTATTGTAAGTATAAACGGCATCTCTGAATTATCACATTGTCAATAGGACCAGTCTTGGCCGCTCTATATTGTTTCATCTCACCACATCATTGCGCTGCTATTGATTGCTTTAGCTATGCTCTATATGGAGGCTCTATAGTATGAAGGTTGAGTCTAAAACGCGAACTCATGACTGGCGTGACAATGAAAAGTGGGTCCGTCGCGTCAAGTCACGTTTTATGCACGCTGATGTAAAAAGCAAATTGACCAGATAAGACGTGAACGTTCTTGAACTCGTAACGGCCGTAACCCCACCATGTCAACAATCAGGTTTGTTTGGTCAAGCTGTATCTCGATGAAGGGACATGTGGTCATATAATTTTGGGCCCCATACTCACCACCTGGGCGTTCAAAGCCATAGACCAAATGTACACCACCTGCTCTCTAGATTTCTTGCAGTCACCCTCCTGGCTCGCATCGACCGCTTTCCTTCTCGCCGGCGTCATCACTGCACACTATCGTCTTGTGCAAAAGGCCTATGCGACCATTCATTCCAACGACAACCTGGTCCTTTCCGATTTCTTCGCGATCTCACGTCGGATCTTCTGCCAGTCGTGGCTCTTCTCGCCCTGGTCTATATGACCTATTCGCTTGTCTACAACATGATTTATTCGCTCATGAATTCGACCTACACCTGCTTTCCAGTGCAATTTACGTTGCTCGCACGCGCATCCATTTTTCTCCCTTACACCTGGGTAGCTGCTTCACGCTGGATCGCGCTCGCTGACCTCTACCTTCGTGCAACTCAGGATACTCACGAGAGCCAAGTTTCCGGGATCGGAGGCCACGAAATCGTCCCGTTCCAAACTGGCCAAGAAATGGTGCTGTTCCAGATTTGGGCCCAGCCTGCATTTATTGCCTTCCTGAATGCATTCGAGTTCCACCTCCAAGCTATCAAGGCCGCGGTGGATCCGATGGATTCGACGGCTGTGGCTCGAGAACTCCATGATAGGAATGTTCAAACGCTTTGTGATAACATAGACAAGTATAGGGCATTCTACAAGAATGTGCGTTGTTTAGGTCTTTTCTGGCTCTTTTCACCTCGCTTACCTATATCAACTTCTAGGCTGTGAAAACTGAAGCGTTCGGCGAAGATGCCATCAGAAATGTCAAGGCATTGAAGAGAGCCATCGCGGTAGCTGGTCTGCTTGTTTCCTCGTGAAATCTACTGATTTTCGTTCTTCAGGAATCTTATATATCGCTTAGAATCAAGAAGGATATGTACCCATGCGCACAGCAGTCGGACCAAGACAAGCTTGATAGAATGTTTGGAAAGATTGAAAACGTGTTTGATAATAGGTTTATGATCCCTTTTTGTTTCTAGCCTTCGAGCGATTAATTTCTTATAGTAGATCGGGTTGTTACCTTAATTATTTCGAGATTCTCTGTACTCATGTATCCGTTTTAGATGATTCTTTCTTTGTAAGTACGAATCCTAAAACCGCTTATTCTTCACGTAGGCTCTGGCCTCAGTGTATACTCAATTTGCCATCCTTGCATTGATATTGAGTTTTGTATGCTGCTTTGGTTGTCGCGCTAGAACACGGCCTGACTGGCGCAATGCAGCTTTCCGTTGAGTCGATGTGGTCAAAACAGTTCGGCCAGAAAATAACTCAAACTTGTACCACCACCATGTTGGCCGCTCTAATATATGTGCATAATGCATGTTTTGTTTCATTGTTTTATCTCGATACATTTTGGCCCTCGCAAATTGCTCGCAAAAGCTTTAATTCCTTGTTTGAGAATTCAATAGTCCCGGGCGTCTAAACACTCATTTTATGCTCTTCTGATTTCGGTAGATACTTACTAGTATAGTATCCTCACCTATAGAGCCGAATTATCCCCCATATGTTTGCTTTTGAGTCGCAGATCATGCAAAGGGGCTGTCGGTATCTTGAACGCTTCGGCGCTCCGCCACATGCACCATCTTGTGCACCATTTTGGTACATGGATATGCCGTAAAAGTATACATGGCTGTCTCGGCTCGGTCATCCTTCACCAATTTTTACAAGAACATAATTAGGTAATACCGGTGAGTATGTAAGGGGAGGCCGAAGGGCCGCAGTTGTTACAGATATCTCTGACTCAGTGGAGCAGTTTGATGATCTGTTTGTCTCCAATGACTGGATGTACAAGCACAAGGTCTTGTGGCTCAATTATACCACATACATGTTGGAGATATTTCTGTCAGCCAAGCAATTGGTTTACTTGCCAAATTTCTCCTGTGGAGCTTATCAGTTTTGCTATGTATTTTACGGGCCTTACCCTATATTTTATCTTGCATTCTATGATATATTTCTCCATGTTTCCCTGTGTTTTTCTCCATGCCTAGTGTATTTAAACCAGCATACAATATGACTTTCCCCTGTGTGTTTGCTAAGGCTTACCTGCTATAGACTGATCTTAAGACTTATGACAACTTGCTCATTTTACTCCAACAATACAATTTCCGTTGCCGCCAAGATTCCATTGATCCTCATATCCAGAGTCCTCATATCATGGTCTTCTGATGAAGGTAGTAGTAGTAGTAGTATTATGCTCGGCTCCGCTCTACAGCGGTCCCACGAGGGAACAGCCGGACTCCAGGGGAGAGAGGCAGCGAGCTTGACCCACAAAGGGAAGGTAGACTGCAAGCTCCCCAAAGAGGTAGTACAACGTAGCTAGAGGCTACAGTATGAGTGTGTAATTTACAATGTCAGTCCCTCCCGCTCTCGCTCTCACTATCTGAGGACCCATGGTGCTCGTCCTCGCCTCTGCCACCCACAAATGCCCTCCAATGGCCCATGACCTCGTGTACAAACTTAGCTGTCGGGACCACCTGATCCCAATGGAAAATAAACTGTTTCAGATAATGCAGCGAGGCCATGTCCAAAAAGATGCGATGTCTAGGCAAGGGAAAGTAATCTGACATGGTATCCAGGAACTGAATGCGCGCCGCCGTGATTTCGGGAATCTTCAATGCATTGCATTGCAGAAGGATGTGCTGTCGCGTCCCAATGCTCGTCACGCCCGGCACTTTTTCCGGTGCCACTCTGCATCCGGGAGTGGTCCCAAATTCGCCGGGGATGCACGAAAGGTGACTGGGGTGGTATCCCCGCAGAGGAGGCGAGTTAAGGGTTGGATAACGTTAATCTCAGTTGTAAAGGAATCTGATGAGAATCCTTACCGGCATGCCCGCAGCCCGAGTCATTGGAATTTATCATGTGGATGTTCATCTCGAGGATGAACCACATGCACTCCTGTGGTGCAATGGAAAGGATAGCATCCGTACCGCAAGGAGTGTCTTCTTGACAGACTTGTTTGCCACTGTGCCCTCACTGAGGCATGAGTATGGCTGCTACAGATTTTTTCAGAAGCTTTCTGCATAGACAGGATATGCTAAAATGTACAGCGAGGTATGTTTGCGAAACTTTTGATATTTATGATAGCCAAGAACTTTAGATTCCCGCCCCATATCAGTACAATCCTCTGTAATAAAGGACTTTATCTGTGTCTAAAGATAGTAGTCAGTTTATGGTGAACTTCATACTATATATTGTGGGGCGCGAGACGGTGTAGCAACACCTGTTCACAACACCTTCTGATGGTGGTATCCACGGCGTAGCCGGGCGTACATTAGGGATGCCGTGTGCATAGCGTGGGCTCCTGGCTGTTCCTTAAACAAGGACCCCTTGGTCAGTTTCTTTCCTTTCCTTTCCACAACTTAACCAAGCTCAGTGAAGAGGAGGATATCTTAATTGATGATCCAAATATGGGCCCAAAAGATGGTGAGGCAAGTGGTGAGGACCCTGTGAACCATGTCTTGGACATCTTACTAGATGAAGAAGGATGTGGCTTAATTACTGTGATACAGTAGCAATTTCTTGATGTCATGTTTCATTCTGTCTGGTACTGTACATGTATGTTCCTTGCTTGACTAATGTACATACATTCTTTTCTGCCTGAGCCTGAACATCCAGTTAAGGGCATGAGACTACACTCACATAGTCTTGGACATAGCACAATAGGTATGAGCATGCAAAGCATACTGGATGCCCTGCGCAGGCTTGAACTACAGGATATATACACCTGATCCAGGCTCATGCAGAATTTATATACATGGTCCAGGATCCCGCAGAAAAGTTGCATGTCCTGGTGCAGGTTGGCACAGGATGCCTGATCTCATCCTGGCTGGACAGTCCTTGCACAGGTAACCCTGGCATGGGAGTGCCTTTTGCTTTTTTCTGATGACCCACCCGGGAGGAGGAGTTTCTTACACGGCATGGTCCAAGTGCAGTGGAAAGCCCGTTTCTTCGGTGACTTATTTCTTTCCGCTGAATGCCCACCTTCATGGTGGTGCACTTTCCGAGAATTTGGACCATCTCGTGTGATAAGGTTTCCTCGTCTCTTATTCCCTCATCTGTGGAGCATACTACTGTATAGCTTCAATGGAGGTGTACAGTATAAATGGCAACGTGTGCTAGTATGAATGAAAGATGCTGGAGTACCAGATTGATGAGGACAGATTGCGACTTGCAAATAAAGCAGTCCGATAATAGCCAGATAATAGCATAGGAAGACGATTGAGTTCAATATCAAATCCAAATTCTAGTTGTCGACTATGTTGGGACTTAGAAACCGGTGTTCGAATCATCCACCACACGCCCTAAAGCACCTTAAGTTATCCGGTATCTGCATCAGAACCGGCACTTCATAAACAGCAGCATGCTCCACCTTGCGTTCACAGCCCATCCCTTTCATTTTCAGAGCCGCCCAAAACTCCAACAGCTCGCACAACATGGGGAAGTTCGCATTCACTTCCGATATGGAAACGATATCGTGCGTACTCTGTTTCCCATTAACAAGCTGTGACTTTCTGACCGTTCTCCGTAATTATCAGCAACTTATTGTGGAGTGTGACCTCTGCTGTAGGATCTGGGCTCTGCTTTCTCGTCTTGCTCGTTATTGGTGCGGTATGGCTGCATCCCACCTCACGCCCACACCTCGATCGCGTTAGTTTCCGGATAGTAACGATAGTAGTGTTTGCGAAGTAGGAGCTTTTCATTGTCGGAACTTACGCCTAGCTGATATCTTATTAGTATGATGTTTGCTATATCAAGCGCTGTAGGTGGTAGCGTGACACATCCGGGCTTTCTTTGCGGGTTTTCTATATTTGTTCTTCAGGTTCGTCCAGTATGTCGGTCCGCCTCCTTACTTACATCGCTTATTTTTGTAGTTTACTCTACAATTCTCGAGCTTTCTCCTTCTCTGCATAGCCCTTAATCTTCAGTGTGTCGCACCCTAACTGATAATCTGAATATCTCAAAGACATTCCATCGAGCAGACTCGTCGTTCTTTACCACTTCAACGGCCAGAGAATGGAAAAGTTTTACGTTATCATGTCCTTTGTGATGTCTGCTTCTCTGGTAGTTCCAGCCTATGCTGCAAATCAATATGGATGGGACCCTCTGGAGAAGGATTGCTGGTACAAGAATGACAACAAAACCCAGCGATTGGCTTGGCAGGTAAGGACATGATATCATCTGCTCTGTTTTGGATTGATTTCGGGGTCATATTCCAGATATCAACCCAGGTTGCATGGACAGCCGTTGCAGCCCTTGGGGAAATTGTGGCTTCTGTTTCAGTTATACTGTTCTTACTGAGGCATCAGGTGTGTTACTAGTATTCGAAGCATGCGATTTAAGTCACCGATATGTAGTATCCGCGCAGGCACGCACAAAACACGTCTTTGTCTCTACGTCAACCTCGAGCGCACCCCAAGTAATACATGCAAACAGTTATAGAGGGATTATTCTACGCATCTGTGAGATCTATTACGTCGATCTGGATTCCCTGTGCTTTATCTTTCACTGCAGTTTTGTATCCGCTGGCATCTTGTTTTGTAAACCTTCTCAGCATATTTACAGTCCTTCACTCGACAGTTTCGGACGGAATTCATAATCAAACGGTGAGTTTGCTGACTTTGATCCTTTCAATGCGGTCTGTATTAATCAACTCCTGCAACTCAGGATTATAATATCCTTCTCTTGAGTAAGTCTACAGAAACGACGTGAAAAAAATCTCATTGAACTGTATTCTCAGGTGATTTCCTTTATGGCGGTCGCGCCATTGTATACGCCTTTTTAGTGGCCTCGGATCCTGTAAGCGCGGAATTAAATGCAATGTGCTTTTAGGAGACTGATCCTCTTCAGGCCTTGGTTCGCGGCGTAAAAGCTCTCTATCATGCGCTTCGTGGCAACGATCCCGACTCGTCCACTGGAAAGGCTTGCACCTCGGATGGCATTGTTGTTCACATTGAACTAACGACAATACGGGATTATCTAGAGGATGGACAACCCAAGGATATGGATGTAGGTATATCCAAAACTAAACCGCCCTCCGGAGGAGTAATTTCCGAGTCGACTTCGAGTTCATTCGAACGCGAGGACAGAAACAATTCCAGAGTCCTCCCCACCTTGGACGTACAAAGGCAAGAAGAAACCCGCAGGCAGGAGGAGGCTGCCGCCTTCAACAAGCAACTCTGAATATAGTTTAAATCTTGTATGTATGTAGTAACTAGCAGATACTGTGACTCTGCACGCAGTTGTGAGCATTGAACATTGAGGCCTGGAGGTTGAGGACAGAGCTTTAGAAGCTCAGTCCGCTCGGAGCAAACCTCCTCGCTACCTCTGGTGCTAATTTATCTAATAATTTAGAGACTCAGGCCACTTGGCCCGATTACTCGCAAATAGAACAAGGGACTTTGTGAGACATCCCGATTCCCCAGCTGTGAGCGTATAGCAGTATGACAGTAGCAGAAGTTGACGCAACCCCGACCACCTGGCTGGTTTTTCAGTTTTTCGTTTGTTCGTTTGTTCCATGTAACGCCTCCGCCTCTCCATAATCACCACTGACCGTATCCGGCGATACGGTCATCCTAGACGCCGCCGATAGACCAAACGGTCTATCTTATCTTTCTATTTATTATTAATTATATAATAAATCCGTTACTATAAGTATCGTACGATTACTTAAGAGTCTAGTTAGTCTTTTACACCGTCGTACACACAATAGTATCCTATTTGTCGTGTTCACCGGTGTTCTTAAGGACTTTGCCCATAGGGCGCGTTATATTCCATCCATTGCATAGGTATGTAGCAGTATGAAATTTTAATTTCAATGCTCAAGCCATAGACATAGCACGAGCATAGTAAGTGTAGATAGGCTAGTTAGTTAGGGAGCAGCTGCTCTATCAAGGAATAACCTGCTGCATGTCAGTCGACAAAGCTTTTATACACTTTGGTCATGCAAATGTACAGACACCGAAGCAGAGGACCTGGCATGAGATATTTCGAGCGAACGCATTCCCGGCACTAGTAACAGATCCCATAACGACTTTCTGCTGGCAGTAAGCGATAGTGGCATTCTGAGCATGGAACCCAGAGATAACTCAAACTATCGGAGTATTTTCTCTGTGATTTGGAGGTATAGTTAGAGCGAGGGGCTCCAATTTGTGCTTAAGCGCTCATGAGAAGTTAAGGAAACATGGGGAAACATGGTATTGGCAAACGTAAGCTGAACTTTATGATGATCCCAGATTCCCAACAGACGAAGATAAACTGCGTGGTTTCTGTTTACTGATGCAGTGATGTTGTGGAAGACACAGGGAAGGCATGGTGTTCACTGGTTTTCAGTGGCTTCAGTGGAGAGCTGAATGACTTCTTCAAGTTACCAGAAATTCACCAGCTCCACTGGTATAGTTCGCTGAGATGATCAGAAGACGCCGAGAAGTTTCCATTCATGACTGGAAGATGATGTTTGCTCTTTTCCCGCAGTGTGCCTTGATACGAATATAACCCTGACTTGTACGAATTCCTCTCGCCGTATTTTCAAAAGCTGTATCAAAAGATGGTAGAATTTCATTCGGAAGATCGCAAAGAATCTGTTGGTCGATTGAGCTAAGAAGCCCCTCACATACTTACTGGGCGGGTTTGCTCTTCTTAGTTATCTGAGGTGCATTCATTTTCGCAGTCGCCTTGGACCCTATGGAAGGAAGTTGATGGCTGGTAGACTTGGATTTGACAGTGTTTGGCCAATTCCCGAGGAAATTGAGGTTTGTTGGATTTATCAAATTGTTGGTTCCAAATATGTTCACTACACAAAAACGCTGATCGGCCATTACCTGTAAGCTATGGGCACAAAAGCCGGGGCTGAAAGGGATTGCTGGTTCGATCTTATAACATGTCTAGGCCTAGGCAGATAGGGACAGGGTTCTGGGGGCAACGGGTAGCTGCGATGACTATGGAAGCAGTCTTGCATTAGGTTCATTGCAAGTGAAAGGGATCCAACATCGCGGTTAAGGCTTCTTGCATGTATATGTAGTGTGCTGCTGGTGGCGGTGGGTTTGGCTTGCGAAAACCAGAACGACGGTGAGCTGTCATTTTTTGGCAGAACCACGGTTCATCTAAGAAAATTTGTACGTGTATTGAGAAATAATTGAGAAATAAATTGAATTACATCCCACGATCGACCCAGTATTTGACCCAAAGTTCGACGTCGAGGCGCCCAAGAGGGTTCAAGTCACGATTGATCTTCTTACTAAGGCGTTGGATATTGGACGTCTCAAGGATAGTCCCACCAAGCGCTTCCACTCCCACGTTCTTCCCTTCAGTTGCTGCGGATAAAGCATGTATAAAATCCATGATCTTGTAAGCTGGCTGAAAATGAAACAAAGAGTTAGTAAAATCGGAGAAAAACGCACTAAGAAGGACTTACGAGGTCATTGCTGGCCCTTTCTGGCGAGGCATTACCGGCATCTGCTAGAGCTTTGACCCAGCTTTTGAATGCGATTAGGGGTAAGGCCTCAGAAGACAGATGCTTGACAGAAATGAGCGACTCTCTAATAGCACCCATGACGCTAGTCCAGGAGACAGGTTTGGGATGTACTAAGTTTATGGCGAAAGGTGGATCTTCGAAGATAAACGCTACATCAAGAATTGCTCCGGCGACTGCGTCCATCGGGAGCCAGGAGATAACCTGTAAAGGGGTCAGCAAGCTATCCGAAGCTATAGGGAGCCCAACTTACTCCAGGCGCATCTGGAAGCATGCCCAGAACGAGGCTAGATTTGATAATCATCGGTAGCCAGTCTGTCATAGCCCAAGCGCCATTCGGACCACCAGCGATTTGTCCAATGCGGAAAGACGACGCGCGTAGTCCACTTTGTGCCAGAATCTGAGCTGGGTGTAAGAGTCTTGTCTACTCGTAGCGAGAACTGTAACAAACCCGTTCCGAAACATATTTGCTCTCTCCATACCCGGCTCCGACTGCATACTGAAAGTCAGTGATTACCTCCTCGGGGTAGGGACCCAGAACGCTTGAATTCCACGATTGAGCAGATCCAATGGACGATGTAAACAGAAACCGTAATGACGCCGCATAGCGAGACGCGCGAGCCAGGTCGATGAGGTTACGGACCCCCCGAACATGGGGCTCGAATGAAGATAGCGAAAGATTAAAGTCTAACCTCCACGCGTTGTGGACAATAAACGTCAATGACTCTTGAAGCTATTTCTCGGTCAGGAACAGTTGAGGAAAAGGAAATATGAACCAAGTCCATACCTTGCTGTACACTGCATCTGTTAAACCTAACTTTGGCTGATGACTTTCACCCTCGAGCAAAACAAGCTTTTCAGAAGAAAGAAGGCCAAGGTCGAGGTCTTTATCCTTGAATCGTTCTTGATGCCGCTTCAGAATAGACAGCCTTGAAGAAGGTCTGTTCAAAGTATACACCTCGGCGACAGATTCATTTGAGAGTAAAGCAGCGAGGAACTGCGCTCCAAGGTTACCTGTTGATCCAGTTAGAAGCACCACAAATTTCGAGGGTACACTGTCAGCATTAGATGCTGGAATGGGGGTTTCGAGCCCCTTGGAGTAGATTGAGATCATGTCTTCTATCGCAGCCTTATGGCTATCCTCAAGAATACTGTTCTGACCTGGGCTTTCGATGAGTCCCAAGATGAACTTAGAAAGCTTGGCGATGGTTGGATAGTTGTATACGGTATTCTGGGAAATCACTCGAGAGGCTGCAATGTTACCGGTGGCCTGCAGTGAGCTGACGAGGCGTCGTCGTAAAATCGTCGCACACAAGCTAAAGAAGCGTTCACGTCACGAACAGGGCCCAGAGTAAGGAACTTTCGGCTCGCCTATCAAATCCGTGCTCAAAGATATCGTCGAAATTGCTGACAGAATTGTGACATAGATCTTCCACTTGTGTTGCGAGCCACTCTTGAACCGTCGTACTTTCCCAATTTGAAGGAGGGTCGACACTACTGGTGTTTGATTCAACGATTTCGTATCTGTACCGGACTGTTATTAGCGCTATCCTCGCACTACGAACTTGGAAAAACAAGCGTACATCTGGTCAATCTCCTTCACATAGTCCCTTAATGCCGCTTTACGCATGACCGTCCCTTTCCCAGCTCGCGGTAACGGTCTAGTAGATGAGGTTATGAGGATCATCTCCTTGAAGATCTTACTGAATCCAGGAAGTATTTTATTGCCTTCTTCGATAACAGGCCTGAGATGAATAGCGGTTAGTGCGTGATTATTCGGAGAATGCACAGCAACGTACCAGATCTTGTTACGGAAACTAGTCACCTGAGCTTGGTCGTCGACGTCAACCTGACTCTCGGGGGAAGGTTCGATTAAAACTCCAGGCTGATCTCGTTCACGTCCGAACATGATCACCCCCTTCAGCCTATCATCAACAAGAAATGAGCACGAAAGCACATCAAATTAGATGTAACGTCGCTCACTTACAGAGGACTCTGACTGACGATGGTTTCAAACGGAGCCGGGACAGTCTTTTCACCAGAGGAATGGATGATAACGTCATCTGCTCGTCCGACTCTAACGAAAAGAATTTGATCGATAATCACCATGATGCGTCATGCGAAACGTACATCGACCACAATCCAGGCTTGGTAGGATGAGGGGACCACAAATCTGATGTTGCGTACCCAGCAACATCAGGGAGGTTTTCTACAGATACGCGAAATGTGTCTGTGTTCTGAGAGGGTGCACGTCAATGTGATGAGTAGATTCCGACTCGGAGCACTCACCAAGCATTGCAGCTCGAATGTGCCATTTCCTTGAGGAATCCATCTGATATTGGGAGTGTCTAAAAACCTGTGCCATGCCCAGTCCTCATGATTCCCAATCAAGTCGTACGTAGCTGGGGCTCCGAATTCGGTCCCGCCATAAACAGCACGCAATGGAACACCACGTGCAACGAGATAATCACCAACGGTTGAAGCTAGCGGTCCCCCGCCGAAGATCTCGTAGAAAGATTTCAGCGTAAGCATCGTTTAACGCTTGTAGCAAACTCACCAAAACCTTGAGTTTTCGCAAAATTTCTACACTTGAGGGAGACTGAGCCCAGATCTGAATCATAGCGGGGAGTGTATAGCACGCGCTGCATGATGTTCGCTCATATTGCTCAAGAATGTTGTCCGGGGTCGGCGTAATGGGTAGTGCATCGGCCCTTGTAACAACAGGAGGGTAAATTCCTACAGGAGTAGCAGCGAACAGTGGAACTATGACTTGAATATAGATTCCGATGACATGGAAGCTGGGTAAACCACAACTCCCTATAACCATTTTGTGGTCACGATATTGAGCTGAAAGGGCTGGTTATACGGTCAGTGCAGGCGGAGTCTTAGAAATGAGTGGATTCTCGACTCACAAGTCGACATCCAAGTCATGAAAATTACTGTATGAGATATGGAAATGGCTTTTGGGAGACCAGTGCTTCCCGAAGAGTGCAAGATTATAGCAATATCATCTGGCTCAGGATTGGACGAATGAGGATAAAGTTCGAAGGGTTCCTTCATAGTTTCGGATCCCAATCTTGGGAACAGGTCATGTAAACTAGGGATTTCTTCGAAAGTAACCTCATAAACAGTTTCACCAGATGTCAGTTCCGTTTTGACATTCTGAAGGAAGTCCTGTAGAGTGGATTGTGTACAGAGCAGTCGATGGGCGCCAGATTTCTTCAACAAATTCACCACTGCGGCAGCCGTATTACGGTGAGAGATGAGAAGTGGCTACGAAATTACTGTCAGTCACGGTGATAACGTCGTCAATGTATCTTACAATCATGCCAGCCTCTATCAGGCCCGCGAACACTGCTGAATATACCAGAGTATCTGACAAAGCTACAATGCCCACTACTTCATGTCTGGGACCAAGGCCAAGGTGATACGGACGAATGAGATGAGCTGCGCGATGAGAAGCCCGAACGAACTCGAGATATTTAATCTCTGTAGGCTTGTTTTTTCCATCTTCAGCATAGATGTATATCGTTTCCTCTGGGTTGTGTTCATAGTGGAATTGTAGAAGTTGAGGGACAGTTGTGAACTGACTTAGTGAGGGAAAGATCATCATCGGTTAAGTAGAAAAGTGATGAGACGCTCAAGGCTTTAAAGTCCTCTGGTCACAAGTACAGTAACCGATTTCGTTTAGTGACAAATAAGGCATTACTGTAATACCGGTACATACTATTTAGTCCCTGGAACTAGAACGGCAACGAGAGCGATTCATCAAGCATCATTTTATTATTAGAAAATTTGCAGATGAGAGACTTCCATCTTTAACTTTCTTTAGATCAGCTCTCAACTGTGCGAACAGCGTAACTTTCTCAGGTATCTGGAAAATCACAATTCACGCCTCAATATTGACTGATATACAGTCACGCACCTGATAACTTTGGGTTTTCCCAGATGTACTTGGTATAGCATAGAACAACGTTTCGGATGTGCTGCAGTCTGGATTTTATCTGAACACCTCAAAACGGACCAAGTTGAAGTACACTTACCTCGAGAGTGCTCAACACTCGTGGAATGGATAAGCTTATATGGTTGTAGCCCTGGTGCGAAGACTGGTCTGACACTTCGGGAAGTTTGAGTACGCGTTACATGATCCAACATGATCCTGCCAGTTTTGAGGCCGATGAAACACGCAATTCGGGGCTGGTATCGAACCATTTTGGAAAGAAAGGGAGCGATTCCTTCCTTGTATTCAGTATCTTTTAGTTCATTTGCCTATCAATGATTGCAGGTTTAGGTGCTCAGATTAACACAAAGAAAAACCACTCGCCTCTGCTGTTGGTCTGTCGACGATATTGGTCTAGGCAACAGAATTAGCACATAATTCAGGTAAAATATAGAGAAAACGTACTAGTCCCAAGCGAAAACGTTCAGGAAGAGTGAAGTCCTCGGATGGAGGGATCCGTTCAGATGTTAACTCTGGGTAATCAGTAAGCATCGCCCGTAACAGGCCAACGGGTCCCCTCAAGGATATGCTATACCTGAGAGATGAAGACATTTCCAAAACTGGTTGGTTGGATGTCCAAAGTGATGGCCTGTCTCGGCGGAACGTTGGCCAGGACTATGCACATCACTTAGTGTCTTGTGGCATTCACAAAGTCCAGTTCAACTTACTTGACGCCACAAAAGACGACTGATGTTAAGCAAGTCAGGCAGGATATTACAGTACAATATTAATATCGACTTACTGTCCAGCGATTGTAATAGGCAGTCGTTCAAAGGTTTGAGATGAGCATAAACTTCAGGCGGAGCATATCTTCGAGCGGGCCTCTTTCCCTTGGCTTTCTTGCTTGGTGAAACGGGTTCCAACGGCTCCGAGTCGGATGCTTGTTCTTCATCTATTCGTTGCCGTTTAAGAGGTGAAGCCACAGGTTGTGAAGACTCGGATTTCATGCTTCTATCCTTCTTGGAAGGAGATGTTTGCACTGTCTTCGAAAAGTTTGATGCTGAAACCCCATGGCCAACCCCAGCGGTCGCGTCAAAGTTGTAGCTAAATCGCGACAAAGAAGCCTGGAAGCGTGAAAGACATTCTGCCGTTGGCGACTCTTCTAAAACTTCTTCATCAACTTCATCTTCTTTCGGAGCAAAAAGAGACATGTGTGCTAAGCGCGCAAGTAAGCGCCTGCCTCATTTTGTTTTGACAACACCAGTAGCGAATAAAAAGAGGTATATAAATCATGTACATGTTTAAGTACTTACATAGAGTTCAATGGTTGAGGATGAGAGGAGATGTGGCAGAAAAAGAAAGAAATAGATGCGTAAGTATAGACAAAAAAACTACTCCAAAGAAAAAGGGAAATCATACTTGTGGGGAAAACATACATACATTTGAATCATAAAGCACTATGTGTTCTGCAAAATATTCTTCAAGACCGCATCGATAATACGATTTCCACCCAGAATGATCCAATGGCTTCCACATAAACACCAGCTCTTCCCCCTCAGAAATCACTTCTACATGAATCTATACGTTGCTCAATGGCCATCTACCCAATCATCAGTCAAAACCCCTTTGACACCTCCACTCTGGGTTCTCCCACCATCTCGTGCGCGCGCATTGTGCATCCGCTTCTCCCTAATTGAAGCACCTACCCCTGTTGAATCATCACCGGCACCTGACATCGACGAGGACGAAGAATAGGATGTCGATATGAGCCCAGGTCCATCAGCAGATGCATCTTCTGTAGCAACAGGGAAGGGGAAGGATTCCGCTGTCGGTTGAGACGGAAGTCTCACTTTGGGAACAGGGACAGGGAGCTGCTTCTTCGGTTTCTTCTTCTTGTTCGTACTGCTACTAGACCTCGTCTTCTTCATCGCAGGAGCAATGAGGGCGCTACTTGGTGAATCGTCCGCCGAGGACTGAGGTTCATGAGTAATCGAGGGTGAATGCACGGGTGTAGAGGGTAGAGAGGGGTCCACCCAATCGTCTTCGATATCATCATTTGCCTCATCGAAGCTCTTGTCTTTCTCCGTTAGAGGAACATGGATTGCAGAATCAAATCGCGTAGCAGACGGCCCCGGGGTTATAGGGTCGACGGGATCCTCTTCTGTGTCTATTTCCTCACTTCTACTCCGGTCGCTCATAATACCACCGGTGGACCCATGCTGGCTAGCACTTGACAATGACAACGAAGCCGACCTAGACCGTGACTTGAAGCTAACGTCTGCACTAGGATCATCCTCCTCGAGTCGCGAGTCATCATCATCTCCCAAGTCCATCGTATCCATCTCGTCCGGATCCGACATGGACTCGAGGCCCATGTTGTCCGCCGAATCCGCGGCCCATGACGGAGCCTCATCTTGGATGGAAAATATCGTTTTCGGAAGCTAATGAGTTTAAACTCATTAGCTACGATCAGTAAGAGGAACAACTAAAACTCACCTGTCCAACTCTCTTTCGGAAATCTACCCAATCCATTTCGTCCCGACACATGAACCCTATAAGCATACTAGGATCCAGTCCGCTCAGCGGCATTTTGCGCACCCGATCGCAATGAAAAGTCTTCAGCTCCGTAGCAGTATAAGCTGTAGCGTAATGCTCCTCCAAAGAAGTGAGATTGTGTTCGCGTACACTTGAGACACCAAGCTCGCTATAGTCCATATCCCCACTGTTTCCTGAAGCTGGCGAGTCCGCTCTTGAATACGAGGGTTGAGGCGACGGTGACAAGGACCCGCCATTTGATAACGAGCGATCTACAGGAGAAGGTTGCGAGTGGAAGTACTGTTGTTGCAATGGAGAGGGTGATAGTGGGGCATGAAAAGATGAGCCGGTGCGAGTAGACGTTGGCGATCCGGGCATTGCACTTCCACCGCTACTACCAGAGCTTCCACCACTAGACGATCGAGCCTGATGCTTGTTCACCTTCTTAGAGACCTTTTTGGTCTTCTCTTTGTCCTTCTCTCGTTCGTCACCGGCATCTTCGGTACCATGACCAGATGATGAACCACTAGGACGAGAGAACGACGCAGATGAGAACCCAGAGCCGGGACCTACAGCCACGACCATAGGAGGTGGTCGCAAAGGGACAGCGGGTCGCGCGTGATGTGGATCCAGGTAGAATAAATTGTCGGCTTGAGAACCAACAAAGTAGTACGAGGAACTAGGTCTTCCCCCAGCGATTCCGACTGATTGAGGGAATGTGTAGAGCATCTGTAAAAGGACCGAAATGAGATATGAGAAGCTGGATCTCAAATGAACAGTTAATGCTAACCTTGATTGTATCATAGTAGATTGGATTGACTCCTTCTAAACCTAGTCTGATTCCGAAAAGCACAAGCACCGGCCTATCACCCCAAGATGTGTGTGTAGTACCTTTCCCTATAAATAATCAGTAATGAATAGATCGTCAACCAATTAAAGCTTACTTCTCCGTGGATACGAACTGGAGGAAGCACCATGAGAGGCGGCGTAGACATCCGTCTGCGTCAGTAGACCATCAGTAGCAACAGCTACACCCAATCCAGCATCAGGATATGCATTAACAAGGAATCTAACACGAAAACCTTTAAAATCACGCATAAAACCAAACGGGAACAAGAATTACTTGATAGCTCCAGCCGCTGTACTGGGTCCAAACCACATCCCTACATCCTTTCCCAAATCCTTTCCCGCCAAAGCCATCCGGTGAACACTAAACGGCGCCAGCTCCGATGGGGTATCCAAGAACCACGTCACAATCTGCACGTACGTCGCGTACTCTTTCGTCATCTCCGGGTAAGGTGGCTTCCTCCAGTTTCTTCCCAAATGCACAAACAACAGAGAATTTGCCAACAGACTTTGTCCAGTTCGTAGCATGCATCCCCACCCAGAATCGCTCGTCCAACCTTTCTCCCCACCTAGCCCACCTACTGCCCAATTCCATTTGTTGCGGTTAGTCATGGTAGATGTAGGGCTCGACGGTCCTCTGCTGCTGTTATTGCTAAGACTTGTACTGAGTGATGAATCGGATTTATAAGAATCGGTGTAACGCGAGGAGGTGGCATTGGAGTTGGAAGAGAAGGTAGAAGGAGAGGCGGGAGTAGGAGTGGCAGAACCCATGATGGGTTCGCAAGCGGGCGGAGTCAATTGCTGTAGGCTACTATCCCGTATAGGAGGAAAATGCGAACGGTATGTTAGCCATACCCGCGAAGTGAAATCATCGTAAAATTCGGATGGCCAATTAGAGCCAGGTTTGGGATCCTTGGAGGTGGCGCTCTGTGTTAAGGATGTGGATGCAGAGGGTGTGACGGTTGCTGATGACACAGAAGAAGAGAGGGACTGCGAAGGTGATGATGATGGAGGCTGGGATTGAGACAAGAACTGCGAAGAGGAATGGTGGACGTGTTGGCCACGTGAACGTGAACGTTTGTGGCCGTGATCCGAGGTTGTAGTTGACGCGACTGAGTCTTTGCGGCTTAAGTTACCGCTCGAGTATGAGGACGGAGGGGGCTGTGGCTGAATTGATGGAGGCTCGTATCCAGAATGCTGAACGCCTAGGATCCAGATGGAGTCGGTGCATTTGTCTGGCGTTGCATCGCTGTCAAGTAAGTAACGCATTGCTTTGTCGAGGTGGCCTTTACCATGCTTTGCCGCAGTAAATAGAGCAGATGCGCCGGTTATTCGGTTTCGGGGTGACGACCCAGTGGAGACGGAATTGGATTGGGCAAGGAGGGCTGGAAGCGACAGATCTGTAGATGACGTGGAAAAAGTATGTGAGAACCAGCCAGATAGCCGTGTCGGCAGGTCGCCCATACGCGAGGAGGGCGAAGTGCTCTGAGAGATTTCACCGCTGTTTGGACGACTCCGCTGACGTGGTGACGGTATTGGGACCGGCTCTACAATGACGGGAGTTTCCTCGAACGGTTCTTCGGATATCCTGCTGCTTTTTCGGGAGGGTCTAGTGGAAGATGAGGGCGAGGGAGTAGAGGGAAGCTCGGGCGAGCTAACAGCGCCTTCATTGACAGATTTGGATCTATCGCGGGATTTCTGCAGGAATTTCGGTAGCTTGGAACTGGGTGCAGGTGAAGGAGTGTGGCGCGAGTGTTTGCTAGACATGGTCTGGAAGCAGAAACAGATCATTGTAAAGAAGAACAACGCTTGGCCAAATGAAAACTTACCGAGTATGAGATGTGGACGTAATAAGTTTGCTCGAAATTCGTTTGCTCGTTATCTACTAGAAATCGATGAGATTCCCGATGCAGAGTTATTCAATTTTGCGGCTCACCAGGTTCCCGTGCTTACTTGTGAAGGGTTACCTGCGCTGACCGATAGGTAGACTCTTCAACGAATCAACAGGTCACTCACAGTTCGTCTCCGAGACCAAGTCGGATTAAGCTCAAAGTAAAGAAGCGGCCAGTGAAAAGCCTCAACCTTGCCTATATCTCCCCGGGTCTCCCGTTGGTGGTCCAAATAATCTGCAGAATTCCAAAGTTTAAAACAAGATTTTTAGCTGAAAAAAGAGCTTACGTTTTATGTGGCAATTAAGTGAGCTTTATAGTCATGAAACTGATACAAGAAATGAAATTGCAATGCCAAAAAACGAAAGGGTAAGAGAACGTTGATGGTGAAGGCGTTAGTCACAAGGCTGACCGACGTTTCCCACTTTGCGCTCCGCGTGACTTTGCATTTATTGCTCATCGTCGCGAGTATCTCCCCTTGTTCTCAGACTTCCAAAAACAGCTGAACAGCTACATGGTCATCCATAACGTCTGAAGATCTGAAGGTGCAAGGTCAAAACTCGTCAAAGTGTACTAGCCCGGAAGGTTCAATATAAATATGTTACTCGCAGGACCCATGTCAGCTGCGATTTTCGAAACAGAAGGCACAACTCACGCACATCGGGCTTAGCAAGCCTCATATGGATGTAAGTACTTAAGCACCTTTCGAAGATTCGACGGCGTATATTGAAACAATTTGGCTGGCCCTGGTATGTTTATTTTATTCGTTTATTCGCCAACCGGAATCCTCTTTATTTTCCGAGAATTCCGCACTGGTACGGATATGCATATGTCATGACTCCTCACTCGGATGCCCTCCTTGTAACTCTTATCACGCCACATCCACGAGTGATAAGTGCAGAAGGTGTCGTTTCATCGTTCCTGCCTCTGACCACCATGCCAACCTCTAAACTTGTCAGCAAATGGTTCACCACCGTATGCGCTATGTTGAACTGCAGACCTTCAAACGCGTGCAAAAATTGCTGGACAGGAACGCTTGCGAGCCAGCTGAATATGCTGTCTGTGAACCTGAAGGAACAGGAGGATGTCACGTACACAACATTTACACAAGAGACCAAGAGACAGGTCAATCAGGGCTGTCGTTAGTACCTGGTTCATTGCCGAGAAGTTGTAGCCGGAGTCCAAAGCCAATCTCAAGGCAGAGCCTGAGAAGGCCTGAGACTCCTCCTGGATTCGCTATCGCAGTACTTGAACAGCCACAAGGTCATTGACGGATATCTATTCACTGACTTCAGTTATGCTCCAATCATTTTCTGGTGGACCGTAACGCCAAGGCCCTCATATGATCCACAGGAAAAGCCTCACAGTATGGGCGAACAGATCGTCTCGTCGAGTGCACCTATAGCAATGTAGCAAGGTCTGCAATGGCACGTATGTTGACCGTTAAGTCTTCAGCGCGTGTCGTTCCGTGGCGGATCTGTCTTGGGAAGTCGGTCGGTCGGTCGAGTTTATATAAACAGGAGCGTAGGATTATCAATGTTCATCACAAGCACCTATATATCCAAACGAGTTGATACATGAGTACTTGAGTGCCAATGTGCCGCCGACCCAGGTGTACTGCTGTGTATTGATTTGGTGGTGGAAAGGTTGAGATATGGTTGAGATAAAGACTATCTTTGTAGAAGCAGAAGCAGAGCTGCGGTGGCCTTATCTAGCTGGCTGGATCGAGGTAAATGATTTGCGATCAGATTGCAGGTCAAAGCTGGGTTGATCAATGTACGGACAGCACGTGGTCAACCTTTCTTCTCTGGAGCAACACGAGTCACCACCAACAAAGGGAAGTCGACAAAGGAAAGTTGATGGCGAAGGAAAGGGCAACAAAGGACGGGCCACAGACGCGATGACTATATAACAGGCCCCAGTATGGCTTCAATTTTTCATTCCCTCCCAACATCTCCCTCAACGATCTACCACGGCCGGTCCACCTCTCGATTCACACCCTATACAACCATTTGACATTTAAATCTTCTCAAACCTACAAATTACGCTGTCATCACTATGAGCCACTCGACAACCGATGAAGACAACCTGCAAATTATCGTGCGACCCCAATCTCAGACTGCATCGGGTTATTTTCTCGTCGATCGTATTTCTAGTGGGGCTTTGGTGAGCCAATTTCTTTGGTTCTCGTTTCAACAGCAGTAACAGGACAGGTGATATCAGGGTATCCAAACCTTCATCTTTGCCGTCTTCGCAACCCTTGCAGGTTACTTTGGGATCTCGATGCAGATTCCATACTTTGACGATGAAGGAAATGAGATAGTGGTCGCTCTTCAGAGGCAAGTAGTTTCCGTAGTTAATAGGTTTCCATTGTCTAACTTCACTTCGTAGGGAAGTTGAGCAGCTTCGTCAGGCCCGGGACGCTCAAAATCTTGAAATCGAAAACCTCCGCTCGGAAAGAGACAGCGCACAGGAAACCGCTGATCGTCAAGGAGCTCTAATTCCACGACTAGTTTCAGAGGTGACGGGTCACGCTATCACTCAGCGCACCCAAGACGAGCGCCTTGCGAAGTTGGAGCACGCGGATCAAGCTCAAAGATCCCAGATTAGTGACCTTCAGGCTAATACAGAGGTCCTCAGGAAGGATCTTCAGAAATCTGAAGCGCTCCGTGGAACGTTACAGGCTCAAAACCAACTGCTTACTGGAGAGAGCTCGCAGATGAAAGAAACTCTAGCCCGACAAACCGACGAGATGGTCACTCAGCTGCCTTTCATGACAAAACACTGCAGGACGGGGAAAAGGATCGCAAGGCCCTTCAAGAAAAAGTCGAACTTTTTACAGCGTTGTCCAACGAGTTATATTCCGAGAAATCTACAATCTTAGGGCAACTAGATAGTACGATTCTCAAACTTTCGAACACACGGCATGCTCTTTCCGACATTACAGAGCACTCGAACAAAATCGGAATTGTACTGAAGAAACTAGGTACTGTGATGAAGACTCCCGACAGATCGTTCGAGATGGATAGCGAGATGTCGGATGAAAGCTTAATGTAAGTGCATTACCAAATACATATCCATGTTTTTTTCGCAATCTGATGAGGTACCTGTTAGGGTGATTTTAACTTTGACGCACTTGCATAATCGCAAGGACAGTGTTGTGGGTCGGGGAACGGGCAAAGATACTTCTCGAGCTGAAGAAATTGCTATTGCCTCCCTGGCATGTGAGTTTGTGAAAAACGCTTATAGTATGTATTTGAACTTTGCGCCTCTGAAAACTCCTAATCAAAGTTCTCAACACTTCCAGAGTTCCCATCGTGGCCATGGGCCCTAGATCAACCTTCATCAACGAAGTTCAAGTTTGGGCCCACCACCGCTGATTCACCTGCATCAGTACTTTTGCCATCTTCGTCGAAGTTTGACCTTCCAGGTAATGGGGGGGCAACTGAGTCTTCGCTCAACGTTTAACTACTAGAAGACATGGCACAGTTAGAACAGATTACCAAATGAACCCGATGTCGACGACTATTTTTTCTCCAACACCCATAGGGTTTTTTTCTACTATAGGTTTTAGATAAGTAACGCTCAATCTAATTATCACTTCCCAGCTGCTTCGATGACTTTGGCTAGTCTCCGCGAAAGTTGCAGCACCTAGCTTTGATTCTTCATGTGTTGTTTAGCATTACTGCTGGGCATTTTGAGGATAGGTAAACGCTAGTGCTCCGAGGTAGCAACTCGAGTGAGTCCCAAGATAAAGTCTCCGAATAAGTTGATTCCTATTAGTGAGGACTCGAAGTTACTATGAACTCGTGTATGTCGATCCGTAGCGATCCGTATTTCTATGACAGCCGCCGATGGCTAGCTACTCCAGTTGCTAGCTGAGTACTCATGGCGCTCGGGAAGAAGCCGAAGATTTCAACCGCAGTGCGAAAGCGGTTCCCTCAACCCCCAAACTGCTGTAGACGTTTGGCTCCCGTGATCAGATTTAACCTCGGCAAGCGAGCTTAAATCAGAGTTGATATACGGATGTAAGATGGCGGTCTAGGCGATTGTGGCGTCACCTTTCGAACTTTCATCATCTACGGTTTCTTCGAAGCGCTAAAAGGATAGACTTGGAATCTCTCGGATAAATCAACAACGGCCTAAGCTTGTTTGATCTGCGGTTGCGCTAGGATCATTGGGCCATTAGTGGCCATCGATCCATCTTTGAACTTATCAATCTTACTCAAGGTGATAACACAGGAATACCGCTGTTAATAGGCTGGAGTTCATAACCCAGAACCCAGAACCATCGTGATCTTTGAGCTAAATACTTGATGGCTGATACATAACTAAGCCTCTTGACTGGTGAGTAAGCCTCAATGTTACCCCAAAAAACGAAGTAGATGCTGTTTCTCTAGTACATAAGCTTTGGAGCTTGAAGCCGTCAAAATTCCTATGCATAAGTTCGCGTAAGTTCAGCCCTTGCTTTCACTTCAGCGGCCAACTTGACGCCAGGCGAAGGCGAACGTTGCTGCGCTACCAGGATAGGAAGTGATTACTACTTTTATCGCGTTTGCGATGATCAACATGATCTTGGATCCGATCGTCCAAGTTAATGTTACAAGTATAAGATATGCTGTGGATACTGGGAGTCTATGAAGACACGATAACAGCGCTATATGGATTATAAACAGCATGATCAAACCTTCTCGTATCCGATAAAAAGCGAATCGTCGAAAGTAAGATGCGGTTCCGTTTTTCTTTCCTAGCCCGTATGGCCGATATATCTGAGATAGATTCGGTGTAAGTGGTTGTTCGTTTACATCTGTACATCTTTGTTGATGTTGTCGACCAGTCGTTTGGCAAACATGCTGTTTGCGTCTGCCTTAGGCAAATACCGACGATATTTGTTTGAGCTGCTTAAAATTAATCACTGCCCTTTCATAGTTATTCTCTTCTACGACCATCTACTTACCTTGGGTATGCCTTTTGGATCTCTCGTTGTGATGTTACTTACCCACAAATTCCCAATCAGATTCCGAAATAAGGCTGCTCTGGAGACGCCCTAGGAATGCAGGCGGATATTTATTTTTTGTGAACCGATATTTTGCTCTCGGAAATATAGTACCCGCAATTTCTTTGTTTTCTACTTCCTTCTCGCCCTCTGTGAGCTGGTTCTTCCCATATTTTTCCGGAAATTTCTGATGATCTTCTTAGAGGTAGATATAACAGTGTACACCTCCGAAACATGCTAATCCGAAAACGTTGGCCGTTGTCTAGCTGCCAATCTCTAGAGCTATACCATCAGGTGTTTCAATCTATTACACAAGGCATAGTTACTGGCAAGTGCATATCCGTACTTCTGTCACAGGTTCTGAGTCTCCTCCAATTGATAGCTCTATTTGCTCTACGTGTCTATGCATTATATGGCCTTAAAAAGACTGTCCTTATTATTTTTATGGGCATCGCAATATTGGGTGCCGTCACAAGTATCTCGGTAAGTCGAATTTCTAGCTACATTGGATGTATTGTGAAATTAACGAGTCGCCCAGCTTAGTTTCGTCGGCCGAGACGAGTCAACGCCCTCAGATCTGGGCTGTCATATTCTTCTAAACTCGAGCAAGTGAGTGTTCGCTTTTCTCAATATCTTCAAATATCTCTAATCCTATGATCCAGCGCTGCTAGTGAGCTTGTAGTGAATTTCGTGTTCACAATTTAACACGTTTGAGCAGGTATAGCTATAGGTTGGGAAGGCTTGTTGATAGTAGACTCGATACTGTTTGCCATGACTATGCGCAAAGCATACCAGACACATTTTTCACTCAGTGGGATCAAAGTAGGGAGATCACTTCTATCCGTTATCATACGCGATGGTGAGTGATTACAACAGTGACTTTTCATCCGTGTCCATGGGTTAACCCCCAAGGTCCGCTTTAGGCTCAATTTACTTCCTGTAAGACCTCTGTGCTTCTGAAAGAGTTGATTAACTTGCTCATTAATCAAGAATCATGGCATTGTTGAACGTGGTAAACATTATTACCCTTCATGTAAGCGTGTTTCCCATCTCTGAGTCGGCCCTTCTAACATTGACCTTACTATCTACTAGATCTCTGGTGTGCGTTATGTCCTAGCGTTTGCTCATGCAGTAATCTGACACCCGTATCAGCCTTTGCAAGGAAATCTCTCTGCCTTTGTGGGATGGTACGTGTGCGACATATTTTCTGGAATAGTCGTACTAATGGTTTATCGTAGTCTGTCAGTAACTCTCATGTCGCGGATGATTCTCAATCTACATCAAGTGGCGGACACTGGTATCTATACTGATCATGCAACAATTACTATATAAAGACAATAAAAGCTGCTTTGCCATTTCTATAAATGTTCGTCCTTCCGTGACGGTGCCCTTTTCGCCCGACTCGGCGTATCGGAGAGCACCACAGTTGCGATTGTGCAGCAGTTTTATTAAGTTTGGCTCATGGCTTGAAACAGGTCAACGTTCAACATCCAAGTTCATGTCCAGTTCATCCTATACTCTAAATGAAGGCTGTTTAGACGCTCAAAATAATTTACATCAGCAATTCCCGCGCAGCGGCTGTTCCGGCAAGTGCACAAGCGCGGAGCGCGAGTCGGCAACTTTCAAAATACTGATCAAAGTGCTGGCTTCCTTCCATCCTGGAGTCATCGTTGTACTTTAAATCATTAAGTGCTCAAAATTACTTATGTATTTTTACCCAAGCAACCGCAGTGTAGCGGCAGAGTCACTGGCCCACAGTGGCACTTTTGTCGCACCTTCTAAGTTCTTCATTGGTTCTTCATGCAGCGCGCCTCTCTCAACAAATATTTTTCCCTAAAAGTTGCTGGGGTAAGTATGCCCAATGATGACTGTTATTTATGGCCACTGAATGTGCCATGCATTAATTGAGTCTGGGATCTACTATTGCATACCTTTATGCTTGAGTCCAACTTGAGTCAGGGGTCCATTAGCTAAGCCCAAAAATCTCATGCTGAAGTCCTGGAGCAAGTTGTTGATGACAAGCCAATGTTAGAGTAGGTATAGTAGTCAACTCAGCAGCAGAGGGTCTGGGAAGAGCCAAAATGAAAGGGAAGCGGAACGTGCTCATAATTCACACCGTCAATCCTTAGCAAACTTTATCTTGCGCCTTTATGCAATCTACTCAAACAGTAACACCAAAGTAAGATGGCTGTGTTCAGAAGGGGGGGGGGGGGGGGGGGGGGGGGGGGGGTGAAATATCCTTATTAATTCAGTACCTATTGATTTCTATACCAAAATTGCCTGTTACAACAAGCGGTGGAGCCACCAAGGAAAAAACAACAACAATGTATGAAAACAAGCAACTGAATTGGTAATCTAATGTATGTACTACTACATATAGTTGAATCGACTGAACACCTACATACGGAGTATGTCCTAACAACTTACACCGTAGTACCAAAGGCAATACGGGTGGTAGAAGAAGTGGATAAAATGAGATTAACCTTGAAATTGTTCAAACTTTGTATCTCTAAATGGTAGATCAAATACTACACATACTAGGGATACCTCTGTGGCGTAGGCATGGGTCTCTTCAAGCTTGTGTCCATTAGTTTTTCCACTTAAAAGTTATTACGTACTATCCAGACGCCGGCGCCGGCCAGTGCTTCCCACGTGGCAACAAAACGCGGTCAACGCGTTTTCAAGCGCCTCCGAGTACAGCTTTTGACAGTTCAACAATCTTGAATTAAAGCACTTATAAACCTGCCGACAGTTACAGCATTATCAAATTCATGGCTTACATCACAACTCCTGGAGAGGCAAACAACCGAATCGAGGACGGAAGGCATTCAAATTCTCAGCCCCCGGGCCAGACTGCGCTTCGCGCTATAGGAAGGTCTTCTCCTGATGTATCGCAAATCGCTTTTGATGTTTACAAAAACCAACAGACCCTAGTGAGCTATTTTTCTTTTTTCCTCTTGAATAAACTGTTTCGACGTCCTTACTGCAGAATTTCGAATCAGTCACTACTTATCGATCCCTGTACGCCCGAAACGGTATACAAACACTTCAATCATGTGCAGAGAGCCATCGTAGATGTGAAAGTATCCATACTCGGGGGTGCAAAAACGAGGCTTGTTCAAGCCAACCAATACACGGTCGAACTAGGACCCAAGCCCACAACGGAGATCGAGCGTTTTTCTCGAGATAGGCATGTCAATATTGCCAGATTAGAGGACTATGTCAATTATCTCAAGACTGGGGCTGACAAGGCTAAAGATTATTTTGATTGGAGTCTGAACCGAGAACAAACGAGGGAGCTGGCAAAGCTGGGGAGGTGAGAATTCTATTATGATGCGATAAACTTGTTAACGGGAAGTCATGCAATAGCAAACAAGAGGAATCGAAGACCTCTGAGTTGATCAACGAAAGGGATGGTGAAGTAGAAAGACTGGGGGCAGAGCTGGGGCCGTGAAGCTGGCTACGACCACAGAGATTGAAGATCTAAAGCAGAAGTTGGTTCATAACACCGTGGCGTCGAATCGCTTCGATGAACTAACCATGGAGAACGAGCAGCTAGCGTCTACGCTCCGTGCGGAGCAAGCCAAGGTCGCCAGACTAAAACAATTGCGTCAAATATCTCCAGGATGGTGCCAAGGTTACTCAAGCAGAGGTTGATAATCTAGCTAAGGCGCGAACAGTAGGGCTGGAAAGGTGAACATTTCTTACGGTGTGATATAGTGTCACCAATTTGTTACTGAAAACCGACGCAATAGGAAAGGAGAGGAGCTGAAGACGTCGATCAACGAAAGGGATACTGAGATAGAGAGACTAAAGACAAAACTAGAGGCTGTGACCACAGAGGCTGAAGATCTAAAGCAGAAGTTGGTTAATAACGCCGTGGAATCGACTCGCTTCAATGAACTAACTATGGAGAACGGGCAACTGGCGTCTACGCTCAGTGCGGAGCAAGCTAAGGTCGCCAGACTAAACGATTGCGTCAAATATCTCCAGGATGGCGCTAAAGTTACTCAAACAGAGCTTGATACTCTAACCAGGGAGCGGACAGCAGAACTGGAAAGGTGATCATTTCTACCCGCGCGATATAGTGTCACCAATTTGTTGATGAAATTCAACGCGATAGGAAAGGAGAAGAGCTGAAGACGTCGATCAACGAAAGGGATAATGAAATAGAGAGACTAAAGACAGAAGCGGAGGCTGTAACCACAGAGGTCGAAAATATAAAGCAGAAGTCGGTGGATGAGGCCGTGGCGTCGACTCGCTTCAATGAACTAACCACGGAGAACGAGAGACTTTCGTCTTTACTCATCGCGGAGCAAGCCAAAGTCACCAGACTAAACGATTGTGTCAAATATCTCCAGGACGGTGCCAAAGCTGCTCAAACAGAGATCGATAATGTAAACAGGGAGCGAACGGCAGAACTAGAGGCTATGAAACTGGCTATGACCGCGGAGGTTGAAGATCTGAAGCGGAATTTAGTTGATAACACCATGGCTTCGAATGGCTTCAATGAACTAACCACGGAGAATGAGCGACTGGCGTCTGCACTCAGTGCGGAGCAAGCCAATGTCGCCAGACTTAACGACTGTATCAAATATCTCCAACACGGTGCCAGAGTTATGCAAACGGACGTCAATAATCTAACGAAGGAGCAATCGGCAGAGTTGGAAAGGTAAGCGTATGATATATTAAATGCGTCAACTTAATAATGAAATCCAACGCGATAGGAAAGGAGAAGAGTTGAGGACTTCGATCCACGAAAAAGATAGTGAAATAGAGAGACTAAAGGCCGAGTTGGAGGGTGTGAAACTGGCTATGGTGGTTGAGGTCGAAAATTTGCAAAGGTAGATAATCCTTATAAGCTTCCCATGCCACGATCTAAAAGATTACAAATCCTCTAGAACTCGAGACGAGCTGGAAATCCTACAGCAGGCTAACGCCCCTTCCCCAGACGTCGTGGAACTCTCGTTGGCACTTGTCTCTGAACAGACCAAAACCGCAGCTCTCGAAATAGAGAAATCCAGAGCTGTAGCCTTGAGTAATTCGTTTGTCATTGGTCTCTCGGAGCTCAAGGAAATGCTCAATTCTAGAGACGAAGAAATCACTGAGCTTCGTAAAGCTCGGGACGCCAAAATCGCCGAAAACGACCGTCTTTGTGCCGAGAGAGATGCATTCGAAGGAACTGGTCCGCGCAGAGTTAACGAGATCGTGGACCTATTAGCGGAGCTTCGAGCACAAGAAGTTATTCAACTCCACCAACGGAACGTATCCGTAACCTGACGAAATCGGTGGAGGATCAAAAAGCAGAGATCGGTGGTCTCCAGGCGCAAGCACTGTCGCTACAAAATAACATCGATAACCTGACGAAATCGGTGGAGGTCAGAAGACAGAAATCGATGCTCTCCAAGTCCAAAGAGGGTCTCTACGAAACGAGCTTGATCATTCTCAAACGCGTCGGACCGCGTTGAGGCTGAGAACGAGCGTCTTCACAGGGAAATTCGTAGTATGGAAGGAACCCTCGAGCAACAACGAGTCGATATGAAAGCTGCAGCTGCAGCTGACAAACGAAAAATCAAAGAGCTGGAAGTTCAAGGAGGGTCTCTACGGAATGAGCTTCATCATTCTCAAACGCGTTGCACCTCGATGAAGGCTGCGCATGATAGTCTTCACGCAGAAGTTCGTAGTCTGGAAGGAACCGTCCAGCAACAACGAGTCGATATGAAAGCTGCAGCTGCAGCTGCGAAACAAAAAATCAAAGAGTTGGAAGTTCAAGGAAGGTCTCTACGAAAGGAGCTCGATCATTTTGAAACGCTTTGTATCACGCTGGAGCTTGAAAATAAGCGTCTTCATGTGGATAATAATAAACTGGCAGGGACTGTCCAGCAACAACGAACCGAAATAAAAGCTGACAAACGAAAAATCGAAGAGCTGGGGCGAGGATTGGTGTACTGCAGTTGCAATCGTGGTTTGTGCCAACTAGAAAAGTGACCAACCATCTCTTGAAGTTTCCCAAGTATCCAATCAACAACAACCACCTGTTTCCGCTCATAAACATAAGCGGAAGACAGCTCAACCGAACTATGGACATTAATTCTCATCGACCGGCGATGGGTAAGGAAGTCACACGTTTCTCATTTTTGAAGTTATGTTCACTTGTATTCACACAGATCCATCTAGACTCCATGACGCGGAGAATCCTCGAGTACGAAGGAGCTCCAGAGTCGAGCTATATATACTTATGTTAAGGGTTAAGCTTCAAGGGGAAGACGATATGCTCATGATATGCATTTTATCATTTATGATCCTCTCTATCTTGTTCTGTTCATATCCAATTTCGATGCGCCATTCTATGCATATCGCTATGCATTATTTCAGAGTCTGCAGGGAATATTTCATGCTTTTCCGACTCGATCAAGTAGGCATAAACTAGCTATCGCATCTCGGTTGAACTAAGGAACCGATTCATAATGTATAATTCTCGATTCGTGAACGTTCACATCTCCAAAAGGATTGGGAAACAACACACGTACCCTAAAGGAGATATTCTCCGTTAGGATCTTTGGTACTGCAAAACCAAGAAGGCTTGTTCTCGAAGTTATTAGCTAGATTGAAGTTAAGAGGCGCTCCGTATAACGTGTATAGTATATATAAGTAGTAAGTACAAGCAATGTCTTTTCAGCTTTTGGCTGATCCATAATTACGTATCGGTCGTGCTGATCCAGGACGGCCATTCCATCCCATACCCACACTAAGCGGGATATATTCGTCTGCCAGGTCTAGCTCTCCAGCTTCGCCGGATCTTCGGCATTAACCATGAAATCAGCTTCAGCGGAGTCCATGTCAAGCAAACGCATATCTTCCTGGGCCCATTGCACGAGTCGGCTTTCTCCTACACGAAATGACGCTCCCCGTCGACGACGGATTTTATAGGTCTAAATGTGGTTGGCAAGAGAGCTGTTGCTCGAGTGGTGGGAAGATAAGTTCTCATGCGATTGAAGATGATGCTGAGACGCTGAGAGGTGGCGATAACAGGTTCTGGAAGATGATTCGAGATATGGGAAATATATGGTCGAATATGTTCGTCAATCAGATGTCTAGGAGGGTGGTATACCATATAGGATACGGAGAGGACGCAAAAACTGAAAAGTAGATTGAACTTATTAGTGTCGAAGAATAATCGTTAGACTTGTGTGATAACGAACCCTATTGCAAGGACAATGAGTGCGACAGTAGCTCGAGAAGGCCGTGGAGGAGATATCGTATCCGTTAAACTGTCTTCATCAGATGTATCATTAGATGGAGGAGGTTCTTGTGTGATTCTGAACATTAATTCCACTGTAATTTTATGAGTATGACAAGGAAAGAAGAAAATTGGACGATCTGGGCTCACCGACATCTTCTACGGACGGTACATTCTGACGATGAGAATTCACCGGCATAGTCGGAATCTAAAGCGCAGCTCAACGCTTGGCAATGGAAGAAGTAAAGTTTTCTGTCCAGGCTATGCCTTGAGAACACGAGGGTTCGGAGCAGGAATTGGGTGGCCATGAAATCATAGGTCGCCTGATATGTCAAGGCACTAGCCAAACACCGGTTAAGTTAAAGTAGGAGCGTTGGGGATGATCAGATGACCGGCTAACAGTATTGAGCGTCTAAGTTACTCCAACTCTTATTTTAAGTTCTTTCGGATATCTCACCGTATAGAAAGACACCGCACTTTACTGCTACCTCGATGGCATCCATGGCATACGGTGGACTCCACTCATGCTCAGGTGTAATCTGTTTAGAGGCTGGGGCCATGCTTAACTGAAAAGCGTGGATAGGATCAAGACTTAGTACATGATTAATACGTTGCATACATTTCCGAGTCAAAAATTAAACTCAAAATCCGTTTCCAGGTATCTTTCCACTCCCAATATTAGCCTCTCTGTCCTCATCTTCTCATACTGTTTGGCGCGCTCCAAAATTTCTTCAGCGTCCTTCTCCCACCATGGCCAATTAAACAAGAACTCCTGCTCAAGGCCACGGTTCAAGAAAACACCATCAGTAAATAGTGCTTGGCCTCCCTTTATTGATAACGCAGTACTAATGCTAGGAAGTACCTGAGGAGGAGCCAAGGCCCTCCCGCGATGACGGCCAACGTCGATAACCATTTTCTTCAACGAACCGCATTCCACAATCACTTCTGCGAGTGCTTCACTTTGCCAGTGGTACATTGCATCACAAATAACGTAGTCTTTGGGTTCATGGATCATGATGTGCTTCAGATTCGGAAGGAAAGCAGAGTCCGGTCTCAGCATCTCCTCCAATACCCCCATCCATGCAAAATCTGTTTCGCGCAGATCCAGGGTTTCCAATTCTGGAACCATACCCAAGAACTGCTTCAGCTGCTCTTCGCCAAACCCCGCACATGCCAATTGGAATCTTTTCAGAGAAAACCTCGAACGATGTTGTAAGCATTTTAGAGCATTTGCCAACGCCTGTGGGCCAACGATCTCGACAGTCCTAGTGTTGGGGACCCAAAGTTCACCCGTCGCTAGGCTCGTTGTGACAGGCGTCCATATACGTAGCGACTGGAGCGCAGGTAGAACGAGATAGTCAAATATAGGACCTAGGACCATCTCGTAAATCTCGTCAATCGAAATACTACCCTCTTCAGTATTCGGATTTGGATCTGGGTCAGTGTAACGCCCAAAATCCAGAAAGAGATCCGTGAGATGGGGAAAACGAATCGTAGGATATGTATGAGAGTTCCAGGTAGACCAATTGGCGAGGTAATTGTTGTGTAGCTGGAGTCCAAGCACGTCTCGCTTTTTACTCCACCCTTTTACGCGAATCTCGCAGACCTGCAAGTTGCGCGAACAGTTCCAGAGTATATTACGGATCTCGGAAGGGTGCGCGTTCCTATCTCGGATCGTGAGGTGTGTTAACTGAGTCCAGGGGAAAGTCAAGAGTTGGAAGAGCTTTGCGTTACTGGGGTATTCGTTGGAAAGCCAAAGATGCTGGAGCTTCGGGGCATCCATGAAGACATCTCGGGAGGACGGAACAACATTGTCGTCACAGCTATTACCGAGTGAGGAGTGGAGGACAAGAGTCAGGGTCTGTAGGTTAGGACAAGAGATCTTTCCAAGATGGAGAAGAGACTGTACGAAGACGTCTGGTCCCTCGATATTGAACGATCTTGAATGTGGGAGAGCATACTCGAAGATAGAGGTAGAGTAGGATTTGATTTTCCGAAGCATAGGAGTGGTATACGGGTCTATCTTTGGGTTGATATTCCACGGATTATATCGGGCAGGGCGTTTAGAGCACAAACTAAAGTCAAGAAGGCATCCTGCTCCAATCGCCCGCTTGGACATGTTCATCCCAAGCTCAAAACGGCCAAGCGATTGGTCGATGTCGTCAGTTATGAAAAACGGAAGAGAGGTCCACAGAGCTGGAGTTGCGTCGATGATATCGCGCCATTTGGTACAAACCAGACGGAGTTCATACCACGGAGAGGTAATGCCTCTGGTACATCTCGAGTACGCACTGTTCTCCGCGTAGGGCGATATGGGGATTGAGGAGAGGGATGATGAAACTCTGCCTATCAAGTATCTCTGCCACGTCTGTTCAAAGTCATCCCATTGGCACCACACATGCCAAAGAATCACCGAGATAATCTCGTTTGGAAAGCGACCACCCATGTAGGACAATTCTGTGTTTCGTCGACGGAACCACCCGCAAAGATGGTTGGTGGTTGATGAGATTATCTCTATTTGGTCTTGGATCTCTGTCAGCGCACAGGGAATCTCTCCCGCAAGAGCGCACATGCGAGATAGTTCCACCATGTTCGTGTCGGCAAGACCGAAGGTTGTTGCTAGAGATCTGAGTGTAGCGGACGCAGAGTGGATGGGGGAAACCGATATGTCCTCTTTCTTTTCTGCAGCCTCGAGGATTGAAACTATCGGGCGCACTGGCAGAAGCTCCAAATGAGAAACGGAGGATATACGGGGAGATAGCTGTATATCATTTAAAGAAGGAGGCAGAAGAGAAGATTGGAGATACGCACTGTCGGTTCACAATCCATTTTGAATGGACAATCCATAGTCAGGTTGAGCTGAGGTGGGTAGGCTGAGAAGTATACCTTTTATATACGGCTCATGGAATGACAATAGCTTGATTTACAACGGACGAGCTGCTGCATTGTTCACTATGACAATCACGCTTGGTCTTACACTTATCAGGTAAAAAAAAAGTTTTGATCAGGCCAACAAATTGAACAATGTCAATGTATTGTTATGCTATAGTTGGGGCGCAGATTCCTCAAAAAGAAAAACCTGGAGCCAACTCAGACCGTTAGGTATTTCCAAAAATGGAAGATCTCCCTCGACCGAATGGTGGCAATGCAAAACTGACTAATACTTTCCCATCAGCTATACTTGGGCGTTATCTGATATCTTGCGTTAATCAGAAATCCTCCAACCAAATCAACGATCTGCCCACTGACGCGGATCGCATGTTACCAATTGCAAGTTCTGCCTCCATACACATACACTACGCAAATTCGATGTTCTGTCCAGATGGAATCAACTATTACTGAGATGCTCGACTCTATCATCCTGTTCCTCAACAAAACTGTCTTTCGCTGAAAATTACCGCGGTCACCGCTAGGCGACTACTACACTGGCGGTGACAACTACGATGCTGGGAATACCTGCTCCACTGATTCGTCTCGCTCAACTAAAGTGCATCGACCCAACAGATCTACGCTGGCTACAAATACGCAATAAATCAATGTACGTCGATCCGAAAGTGAGTGAGTCGCGTAGTACACCGCCTAAAGAGGACTTTAGCCATCATCATCTATCGGGTCGTCGAGCTCGTCGTCGCTGGGCAGCCCGGGCCACTCCACTCTATCAATTTTGCTTGGATACATTCCCGGGCGAGATCTAAATTCATGGGGGATAGTGTCGGAGCTGCTTGCGGGTACCTTCCTCTTCTTGGTCATTCTGCTCTTCTTTTTCCACTACTGCATGGAGCATACAGTTAGACAGTTCTGGCTAGGGCCGGTCTGAATAGATGTCTTTTGCACTTTCTTGGTCGTTTTGCTCTCCACTATCTGTTGCTGCATGAAGCATACAGTTAGACAGCCTTTCTTGGACTGGTTTAAACAGATGTCCTCTTTCATACTTTTCTGTGGTTCCATGGGCTTGCTAGTACATTCTTCTCGCACGTCCCCGAGACAACCCGATCCACAGGTAGAAATTTCTAGTGATAGTAGTGACTGTCACTGCAGATAGTTGAGTCACGCAAAATCACAGCGCTTTTGGAAGCATTACACGATGCACTCAAGATTAACCAATAGTACCCGCTAACGACAGATGGTGCCGTGGCCAGGTCCTAGCAAACTGTGTAGGCGGCCAAAAACTTGAGGTCGATGTGGCGACGTGGTTTCGTTCGTTTCGTTCTTGCTGCCGTCACTACCGGCGAAAATTTATGCTCCTCACTAATGGGCGATTGTGTGCAGAGGTCCCTTCCACGGCGCCGCCTGACACACTATATTTGACTCCTCTCCCTCTCAAAATTGGCACGTTCTCGCCCCATGCAGCGACAATCCAGTCGTACATTCTTGACTGCCACAAGAACGGCGATTATGATTTCCTGTATTGTGTATTATTTGATGCACGTATGATTACTCTCAGGCTTACAGCTAGATTCACTTATGATGTACCGAGCATCGATGCGGGGAGGGAGCCGTATGTCCCCCACCTGGCACCTGTATGTTGCTATAGCAGAAAATGTAGTAGACTTGTGGTTTGGCGGTGCTCATGAGAAGTACTTGATGGCATGTGCGCCTTTACAACGAATACTGTATAATTTACAACCGTATGCCCTCGGAGGTCGATGCGTTATGCATTGATTTTGATGAGCATGATCAGAAGCTGCCATTATATGTAACGTATAGATAGCGCCGCCATATGCGCAAATGTATGGGCACCGCTGTCAAGATTTGTTATGTTTCTACAAGTGACTAGTATGCTCAAACCCTTCTGTTACACATTACAGATTTTGTGCTGAGGAGGCCTGTTATGTGTTACAGGAGCATCCGATTGTAATTATACAGTAATCTTATTCCCGCCCATCCGCAACAAACCGCTTCCAGTGGGAAATTATCTCGTGAATACTTAGCACCACATGGTCCCAATGAAAAATGAAGAGTTTCATGTAGTGAAGCGTGCCACCTGTATCTTCAAGATACGGAGGCTGGACTGACACTGAAGGAGGACATGTTCAAGTGGCGTCTCCATGTGGTCGTCATACCCCTGGCACTTTGTCTACTGCCACTCAGAGGCAGTCAGTAGTCCCGTTTTGGCTGGAGATGCATGGAATGTGAGTGGGGTGATATTACCACATAGTAGAAGGCGCGAGAGTGCGATCCGATGGGACGCGGTCAGAATGCGGGTGAGGTAGTGACGGAGATGCCGAGCTGGCGAAGTGGATGGCCCATCCTCTTGTGGCTCACGCCTCTCACGCAGGAGGATGAGTCTGGACCAGCCACCATAACCCTCTACTTTGACTGAAGGTCTGAGTCGACCAGTTTGCGGATGGCGTTGATCGCACTAGTACTATTTTTGCACGGCTATCTTCAAAGGAACATCAACTTAAAAATTGGCAGCTTGCCCTACAGTCCATTTCTCATACTATGCACAGCTGTCAGCCAACTTCAGCAGCTCACCCTTCCTCACCTCCAGACAATCTATGCCTTCCAAAATGAAATTGTATAAAACTAAAAAAAAACCTATGTTCTTTGTATGTTCCTGACGACGAAGGGAAAATCACGGTCAGCATCTATGACGAAGCTGGCTAAAAGCCGAGGAAGCAAGGGATATTCGAAGGACACAGGACAGCCTCTGCACCTCAGCCGGTTCATTAATCTTTTCCTCATATACTCATATGTAAATTTCAATTCTTCCCTATAGATACGCCTCTGACCTTTATGCCTTTAGGCATCTTTTTCGGACATACAAATATATTTATGCATTTTGGGGTTTCAGTAAACTCTCCATCTCCATGTACTATGGGCGGGAGCATCGGCTCAGGCCCAATCAAAACACCTTTCTGACTTTACAGGCTTCTCTATACTTACTCTAGACACACCACACAAGTGTGTGACTACAAAAAATACTACTTATGAGAGCAATCCAACCTTTCTTATTTCTTATTCGGACCTCCAGATGGCTCCATGACACAGGTCATCATTGATGACATCTTAACAGGAGTCTTTCCATGAACCTGATAAATAGGTTCGGGCCCACCTGTTGCATTGTTTGCTAGCTCCCCGTTGCGATATTACTTTTGAGGTTCTTTCATGACTGTCTCTCTAACGCCAGAAGAAGTAGTCAAATATCTTGATGATAGGAATTTGTTATCGGTACTTCACACTATATTTTCCACACGAAGTCTGCCGAACGCTTTCTGCATGTTTCTTTCCTAGTGTCTTCTTAGTGCGTATGATCCATAACTATCCTCGTATTCATACTCAAATATCAAAATGTCACAGTATCAAGTGGTGCACTTTTCCTGTACGACTGGATGCTCATGCTTCCGGTGGAGTTGGATGTTGTCTGGTCCAAGAAGCTACGACCTCTGGATGTGCTCTACATCATCCAACGATACATGCCATTTGTCGACACAATTGGCATTCTATTTGTAGGAAAGGATGATGTGTCAATACCCTTAATCTGATACTGAAGTCACTGACAAGCGTTACTTACAGTGAACTTTGTGGAACCTATAAAACCAAATACATGTCGTATCCTTTTTATCATCAGTGGATGTAAGTGTTTGGTTTACTTATTATGGTTTGTCTAATGTGTTTCACCCTAAATAGGGATGTGTGTTATAGGAATTGTCCTGACAGAAGGTAAGTACATGTCGAATTAATTCATGTATCCTTGGTTTACTAGTAGATACTGATTGAAGTTATACTACTAGTTATCTTAATGATGCGCACCTGGGCACTTTGGGAAAAAGACATCAGATTAACTGTTGGCCTCCCAATATTCTCTGTGGGATGCTGTGTGCCCTGTCTTTACATTACACATCTCTCCCTCAGTTCACGGACATGTAGGTTGCATCTATCATGATGCAGACTACCAATGAATCCTTCATGAATGTATTCCTAGTTATACCTTCTCCTGTCCCGCAGGTTGGATGTGTGATACTGGGCACCGACTCGATGTTCTTCTTGGTTTGGGTGATCTTGATGGTTTATGAAGCAGGTGGGTTGATGTATGGCAGACTTTTTGAGTTCGGTATTGATGAATAGTGATTCTTTCTTTCAAGTGATCCTGACACTGCTTTTGATCCCTGGCCTCCCTTATTGTGTGTTATTTTCTTCACACCATGGCTTTGTTCTCAACCCCAGCCCTATATACTTAGTTCGCTCAGGAAACTGGTCAGCATTGACCATCGTAGTATACAGAGATGGTAAAGACTAACTATTTTAATTATGATTCTACTGAGATTTTTGATTTCCAGGTATCATTTACTACCT
The DNA here is from genome assembly GCA_015501585.1 of Rhodocollybia butyracea. Lineage (NCBI taxonomy): Eukaryota > Fungi > Basidiomycota > Agaricomycetes > Agaricales > Omphalotaceae > Rhodocollybia > Rhodocollybia butyracea. Next base: position 186,385 of record JADNRY010000040.1, read on the forward strand.
GTTTCTTTTTGGTGAATATTTACAACTGCACCTAGTACTACCCTTTCTGCTACAATACTTACCATTCCATCCATATTAGGGCTGTCAGTGGCAAATTTGCTCACTGCTCTACTACTGCCAGTGAGTGCTTGCATCCTGAAACTTGTCATGTCAGCTCATCCTCTGGCACAGCATAATCTCCAGATCCTCTTCGTTCCATGTCAGCGAGTGATTCAAACCTTGCTGACCAGCAGAGTAATCCTCCATATACGAAGTCAGTTGCGGAAACCAACAACCATCTTGTTGAGGGATCTATAACACCTAAGAGGGGAAAGAGTCCCACCATTTCATTGAACTCCGGAACAAGTATGAGAAGTAGGAGTTCGGTGTTTTTTCTTTGATCTTCTTGATGTCTTCTTGTTCAAAATATTCTGGTTTAAGAACCCAATGGTGTATCAAACTATATAGTCTCAGTAGCTACTATTCACGAAGTTTGACCCCAGTTATTACCACTGTTAGAGTGCTCCTGAGGGTCGGTCTCTTATTTATATGTATGCCTGTTACTTCAACAATATAATCTATCCTGTCTCTGTCCAGTCCATATTCATCCACTTACTATAGCAGTTAGGGTTAAGGATATTCTGATAAGTAGCGTAAACTAACTTCCCGGGTTGGGGGACCCCGAAGGGAAGCGGAGGGAAGCAGAGGGAGGCCCGAAGTTTACGCGCCTGAGGGATTGCGATATAATAATTCGTTCAATATGAACAAGACGTTAGCAAGACGTTAGACGGTAGTAAATGAATTTAATGAAATGCTTTGGAAATGCTTAAAGGCTGAATGGTGGCGAGATACTTTTCTATCGGCAGCTGGTACTTTCGTTCATTCAAAGGAATCAACCATGATCAGCTTACAGTTAAACCGAGCCAGTTAAATAATAAACTGACCATCAATCCTGGGCGCTAGCATCCTCAAAACGACCTAGCCAGCAAAGCTAACTGGCAAGAAAGCTTCTTGACTCCCAGGTGAGACTAGAAACGTCCTCCTCCGGACTGGCTTCAGCCTTTGTTTGAAGGCTATGGACTTCAATGGTGCCCACCACTACCACAAGCGCTGTACATCTATTTGAGGCGCTTAGTATGGCCCCTATTGACTCTCTCCATGCTCGCACGACTAGACGAAAGACAATTTCTAGATTACTGGAATTCGACTCCCTGGCCTGAGCCTGATAATCTTACTTATTGGGAGGTATTTTCACAAGCTTGGGGATATCTTGTCTTTGGGCGGCTTGCACCTTGGAGGGACAGTTCCATTATGCAAGACCTGGAACAGGCCACCGAAGAGCAAGTTCCTCTCATTCGTTTACCACATCTGTAGACTCATTAACTCTTTAACAACCAGAGTCCACAAATTCAGGCAGGAGCTTCAAGAATATGTTAATTCTCAGCACAAGCAAGAGCGCTCACGTTGCTTCAGAATTTGGAAGAAGCTGCGTCGCCAAAAGCTGATTGACCAAGTTCGTTGGAATGGTATTCCGCTCTATAAAAAATACACAGAGCAATTTGTACGATTCAAACGTTGTTACGATGTGAGTCCTATTACTATTACAATCGATACAGTGTTTTACTCGGGCCCATTTTCAGCTCCATCGAACGACTTATTGCTCCAAGATGACTCGGTGGGCACTCCGGCACTTAGGCTTCGATGATGCTGCCACCGTTTCTCAATGGAACATGCGTGCATATTTCGCTACCCGATCGAGCTTTTTTGCTATTCGCTGGCCACCCATAACAAGGAATGGTCAATATGTCACTTTTCCCTTGAGTGGGAAAGCAGATACCAAAGTTATTACTCGCAATCCACCACGACGGCGGTACTATCGTTCAGAAACCGCCGACCGCTTGTGGTTTAATGATGACTGGTTTCCAAAGATTGAATGTAATCATCCCTCTCTTCATCCTTCTTTTTATCACCCTTCTCTTCATGACCCAGAACCGGAAACAGACTCGGACTCAGACTGTTCTAACCTCAATCTCTTCCTCCATACTTCCCATGACCATAATTTGCGTGTGCATGATAGATTGGTTCGAAGTTCAGTGCGCTTGTTTTGAACATTTTAATACTACCCCAACATGGACATATCAGAAGCATAACGGTACGCTTCCCTAGCAGAGCCACCAAATTGATCTTTGAACGCGACAAGCAATTGTGCAGTGATTCCAGAGAGCGGCGCATGCTGAAGTTGAAGCCTATAGATTCTCATCAGTAATAGCGCTAACAACTTGAACGAGAAACATACCCCGATAGCAGGTCTTGCATAGTGGAACTGTGCCTCCAAGATGCGAGCCGCCCAAGAATAAGATAACCCCAAGCTTCCGAGAACAACCACTCATTAATAAATGGCTCGGGCCAGTGAGTTGAATCCAAAGCATTGAAAAAATCTTGTTCTTGTAGTTGTTCGAGCATAGAGAATAGGAGTACTTAAGCGCTCTGAAAACTTACCAATTGGAATATAGGCGCATAGCCTTGCAAGAGAGGTCTCCAAGACGCTTACTCTGAAGATGTAGCGGGAATTATTTAGGTTGTAGAAAATCACAAGTGATACGACAGGATCATTGGTGTAGTGCCTTTCACGAAGTGACAGACTGAATGCAGATGGCGGTCAGTATACAGGTTACCTGTATATAAGTGAAATGTACATCTCAGAGACTTCTTTAGGTGTAAGAACGCTAGCTTAATTCAAATTCTGCAGTGGAATACCTGTGGATGTACAAAGAAGCATTGACGAAAGTGAGATAAAAGTCGATGTAGCAAAAGTTTAGTGAAGTTCTTTAACTTCTTCCATGTGAGGTCATAAGTTTACACAATTATCTGTGAAGAAATTACTCATATTCAGAAGGTTAGGTAGATGCAGCGTGGATACATTAATCACCTGCAAGGATTTTTGAATGATTTCCAAATTATAGGCCCACTGCCAACAGGTTCTGTCCACAAATACCGATCGACACTGTGTTGACGTTTCACCCCTTCCAATATTTGATCAAATGTATCTGTTCCTGCTGAGAACAGTGCTCCTAAGATTTTTTTTCCGTAGAACCGTCGAAGTTGTTTCCAAGAACTCCAACGACTGTCCATTAATCGCTCGTGGACTCGAATAAGGAATACGTCGTCGTCGTCGTGCAAACAGAGGATGTAGTAAATTCTGCCTGTATTAAAGAAAGGCGCTAGTGCGAGGCCTCTCCTGTACACCATGTTAGCGGGAAGGAGGGTGCCTGATCCTAGTACTGAAGTGTGAACTATAGATGAGCTCATGGCAAGACATGGTATATCTCTGATTTTGCGCGGTAAGCATTCAGGTGGTAGTAGTTCCAATGAAGCTTGAGGTGGCAATATGCGATCTGTATCACCGAAGGGACAGCGATAGATCTGGTGTCCTTCATCAAAGAAAATAGAAGCTTTGACCCGTGAGTCAAAGGGGTCTCCAACGTAGTACCCTCGCGTCCATTTCTCCCATGTTTCGAACAAGGGGAGGTTGTTAACATGTCCGTAAACAAGTGGAGTAGATGGGTTCAGTGTTAGGGAGTTTGACGAGGGTGTCCCAAACAACTGTGAACTGGTTGGCGTCGCAGTGGTAGTGGTGAATGAGAGATTAGGTGAAGGTGATCGAATTGAGTCAGTGTCTGTTATAGAAGTGACCGTCGAGTTGACACAGGATGGGGAAACACTTTCTAAGCCGGGCAAGAGCCCAACGTTGGAACTGGGTGGCGTAGTAACTGAAGTGAACGCAGTGTCAATGGAAGTTAACGACTCGTTTGTAGAGTCGAACGACAAAGTTACTGATTCAGTGTTGTTGGTGAAAGTCAACGTCAGGGAGTTGTTTGACGGATTAAAAATTGGTTTAAAATGCGGATTTGAGTTACGCTCGCACTGAAAATCAGACGGAGAGTAGGTAGTGATGGGTGCGTTTGTTGTAGAGATGGGCGTGGCTTTGTCAGGAATCAGAGCGTCGCTATTCTCTTTGAAAAAAAGGTCGTTGTCCTAATCTACTGGGATAATAACTGGTTCCGACGTACCGTTTACGGAATCGAAAGATTTGTTGGTGGTCTTGATGTTGGAATGTACCGACTCGTTGTCAGTGTCGAGGGTAACAGTAAGCGAGTTGTTGGTTAGACCAAACATTGTTGTCGTTGGACGTGAAACGGAGTTATTGTGAGAACTGCGCACTTGTGAGAACTGCGCACTTGTGAAGAGCTCGACGACATGAATTCAGTAGCTGGTGGGTAAGGGTGATTAAACTGAAGGCACAGCTTTGGGACAAATGCCAGATTTTCGTCCGCTGGTGGCTTATAAGGGGGAGAATTAGTTGGGGTATCCTTTTTTAGACGTAGTCAGCACTGTATTCATTTCTTTAGCTTATTTCGGTGTAATATTTATGGAGGAGAGCATCTGACCTTTGCAAATTTTACTTTATAATAGTTGCGTTTGAGTGATGCAAGACTCGAGACTGCCAGTGGAATACGGTATGAAGCCGTGACTAGGATGCAACGTGAGTATGAAGAGAAGTATGTTATGTTTTAGTTAGTGGTGGCTACGAGATACTGAAGCGCTTTCAATCCCTTCCGATGAATCAGTTGGTGGTGCATGTAACAGAGCCAGTGCAAACGGACGTTCGAGCGGTTTCACACAGTCCGGATGTATTGCTTGATGGTCACGAAGAGAGGCAACAGCAGCTGTAAAGCTAATACTGGCAGAATCGAGTGGCTAGGTGATTGGTTTTGAAGATAACTATGAAAGGTTGCGTAAAAACAGTAAACCACTTCTCGAGCGATAATCACAAAATTCCATGTTTAGGAGAAGCAGATAGCTGATACAATGATATACTGTTCGATCGTACACCGATACCGATACCATTAACCTATGACAATATGGCACTGAAGCTCATATTCTTTGAAAGTATCAGCACAGAAACGTTGTGATACATGAGGGAAGATGCTTATGAGTCCTGTCAGTATATGATAAACAGAATCGAGGACAGTACTAACTGGGAACATGATACTTGGTTCAACGAAGCGAGCGGTAACATAAACGTAAGTAATTGCAGTGGTACCATATTCCGTCAACCACTCGACACCAGTCTCCTTGAAGGAGTGGGATGTACTCAGCGATTCTGCTATGAAAGGCAATTGCATGGCCGGTGCGATCGATGTAAACTACGTGCCACTGATGGGGGCGGCTCGAAATTCTATCACAGAATGATTTTGGATTCTAAGTGAGCCATTGACGTGGAGAAAAGAACTTGAAGCTGCGCCATCGATTTCGAGTCAGGGTTGAGTCTGCCGGCCTCGTTCGGGATCTTTGGTGTTTTCATTCGACAGGTGCCTCCACCTTCATAATGATTTGACTGGGATCACGATCAACAAGTTGGGCGAATCGACGGTGATTACCACCGCAGATTTTAGTGGCCAAAGCCCTGGTTCCAGGAGTTTGGTGGTCGAGGCAGATGCTGTAGAGTCTTCGACTTGCAACTTCACGATCCTCGTTGATGATACTAAGAACTCTTTCATACGAGTATTCGGAAGGGGAGGTAATGAAAAATTCCCGGCGGTCGCGGTCGCGGTCGCTGAGGGAAAACACAGACAACAACATATGTCCATCTGTGGGAAGTTTCAAGGAAGAAGGGGATGAGGTAAACGCACGCTCAGCTACATCCTCGTTTATGTCCTTAACAGCTTCAGAGACTGCCGCCTCGCACAGGGACAGATCAGAAGCGTAACGGTACACATCCCTAGCAGAGCCACCAAATTGGTCTTTGAACGCGACAAGCGATTCTGCAGTGATCTCAGAGAGCGGCACATGCTGAAGTTGAAGCCTACAGATCCTCAGCAGTGATAGCACCGACAACGTGAACGAGAAACATACCCCGATATGAGCTCTTCGGCGCTCCATGGCTGCATCACCAGATAATAAGTATTTGTACGCTTCCTCTTCCATCCCATCCTGAACTCTTGAGGGGAAGAAGCCTGGATGGTAAAACAATCTGTATCCTCCGTCAAGAACTCTGGAACATCGACGAGGCTACGGTTTGAGTCAACCAGACACCACGCATCAGATGGGATCATGGCCAAAACATCGTCAGGATCCATTTCAGAGATCATGAGTTTATATTGAACGTTGTCTTTCCACAGCAAAGCATAGTTGGGGTGGACTATATACAACGTTTGAGATTTTCCGCACGACTGAGATGCCGGATGAGAAATAGAAACCGCGTTTTTCCTGTGGTAGAGAAGATCGTTCAGCATAAAGAGACAATCACACCTGAAAAAGACAATCACCGATACCAGGAAGACCGGTGGCGACGAGGCCAAAGCGCACGGTGACAGCCTTGTTATCAGGTAATGCGAAGGGGTTAGGAAAAATGTCCAAGGCATTGACATCCGGGAGAGGAACCAGGGGAATGGCACGAAGGTTTGAGAGGTCAATATCCACTTCTTCTGATTCCATATCGGGTACCGCGTTAATGAATTGGTTATGAGCGACGCTCAACTCATGATTAGCCTCTTGTTCTATGCTGGAGCTAGAGAGCAAGTCAGTAAATAAATTTATAACATCCAAAAGTGGCTCACTGGTCCACAATCGTACTTTCTTCAGACTTTTTCTCCCTATCCAACTGTTTTACTTTCGCTGAGTGCCTCATGAACTCCTCACTTCGTTGTATGAACTCCAAATCTATCTTTTTGGCCAATTTCATCCATTCTAGGATCGCGAGGATGAGTTCAACATATTCCTGGCGGATGAGAGTGCCTTGCAGCAAGGTTTCAAGAGTGGCATCTAGCGTCCAAATATGCGAATCCTCTCAGAGCAAATTTCCACAGGGATTTTCCGAGGAGAGATAATTGAGGCATTGTCAGAAATAAAACTCAAAGAGCCTGGGAATGGACCTGCATGATACATTGTCACTTGTTGTTCAACGTTCACAACGGTCAAGAGTCAACGTTCAACGTTCAACAGTCTCAGATCAACAAACGCGTCGTTTTGCCTCCGCCTCTTCATCGCTTTCGCTTTCGTTTGCTCTTGCAAGGTTTTCTGAGGTGTATCAAGGCCCGTTGAACTGAAATTTTTGCCGGAATGTCTGGATTAATAGAGGTCTGAAGAAAGTTGCTGTCATGCCTTTTCTCTTCCAGAACACCATGCTGAAGTCGATATCCAGGTCGGTGCCAGTTGGTTGTCCTGTAGCTTGGCCAAGTTTTTGACGTACGATGGCGGAAGTCATAATGTGGAAAATATCGATTGGAATGCACAGTGCGAGATTTTTATCTTACATACATAAAATGACATATTATAGATTGTTCTTACTACATGGCCCCAAATCCTAGTTTGCCCTTGAAGCTGGAAGAGGATGCTTTACGACCGCCCGCCAGCACTGCTACCAGACGCTCGGTGTTCTCCAGACGTCCCACTGGTTGCTTCTAATGTGGAAAAAGGATTTACCAGCTGTGTTTGAGGTAGTGGTCTGGCCGCAGGATGTTGTCAAGGCATTGGATGTCCCGCAGACTGCGATCCGATGGGTGGCATGCTAGGCCTGAATTTCAATGTTCGACACCGAATGGTCTCTAAATCCTGCTTCAAGTTATCCCTTTCCAATTTCAGATTATTTCTCTGTTCACACAAAGAGCGAATCCTCTCTTCTTTGTTGTCCAAAGCCGTCGTCATTTCAGAAACACGACGGGAGAAATTGCCCTTCTGCGCTTGAAGATCGGTCACTAGCGCAAACACCTCTGTTTTCAATGTTTCGGTTTCTCGTGTTTTGTACTGAAGTGCAGCATGATTCTCTTTCTGGAGGACTTCGGTTTGTGTAGATTTGGAACGGATGGTCTCTTTTGCCTCATCCAACTGCCTTCGTAGATCGGATAGCTCAAATTCGTTTCCACTGAGTACTAGCTCTTTCGTCCGCAGCTCCTTAAGGATATCCTTTTTGGATCCATCCCGCTTGATTTGCAGATCTCTTCCAATGCGCATGACCTCTAGATCTCGTTGGAGTTCATCCCTTTCCCTGCGTAAAGACATTATCTCTTGCTCCTTCGGCTGCTCCGAGGCCTTGAGTTTACGAGAGTGCTCGTCGATCTGAGCATTCAAGGATGCTTGTAGATCATTCATAGTGAACTGTATCTCCGCCTTCACTTCTTCTATCTGCCTCAGCAAAAGTGCATCGTGCTCGTCGCGGAGGGCCTGACGATCACTATTCTTCTGTCGCTTCGCATCCCGGGCTTCCTCCTCTAGCATTGTTACAGTCACTTGGAGAGCATTTCTCTCTATCTCAAGTTTGCTGATACCCTCCGTCAATAACGTAACGTTGAGCTCACGCTGCGTGCTAGCCCACTCGCCATGAACCATTTGTTCCTTACTCCCCACAGCATCTGGAATGGAAATGTTGTTTTGTGTCTCCTTGTCGTCTCGGTCCTGGCAAAGGGTGCGGATCTCCTCAGATACCCGACTAGTTTCGCCACGTTCCCTCTCCAGCTCAAGATAAAGATTATTTACAAGCTTGTCTTGTTCGCGGCAAACCTGCTCCAAGTCAGCCCGAGCGCTGCGTTCTGGAGAGGCAGAAGTGTTAAGCTCGTCCAGCTCCCGACGAAGCCGAACAGCATCGGCAAGCGCATCGGCTAGAGCTATGGTGAGACAAGAAATGTCCTCCTCGGAGTCGGCTATAGTTGTTTGAAGGCTTTGGACTTGATGCAGCATGTCAGCGTCTGCTTGGGTGATCCTCACGGGTGTTTCCTGGACCTGGTGAGACGAACTGTCTACTTCAAGTGAATGATGAGCAGACTCTGCGGAAAGCATGGCATTCGCATATGAAACCTCGTCCAATCGTGCTTGCAACTCTGCTTTCTCTCGCACTATGTCGCTCTCCTTTGACACTTGGGTAATCCCCGCCAGTGTTTCATGAGACAAGTTGTCTACTTTGGGCGAGAGGCGAGCAGACTCTGTGGAAAGCATGGCATTCGCATAGGAAACCTTGTCCAATCGTGCTTGCAAGTCTGCTTTCTCTAACTCAAACTCGATCATAAGAGCTTCCTGCCCATCACGCAGCACTTGCATGTCATCTCTGTGCTTATTTCCTAGCTCAGCGACGACGGCATGGAGGCGTTGACGCTCGGAATCCAAAATCGATAAGCTAATCCTCAGATCTGTTGGTTCGTCGTCAGAAAGGGTGGAGCCTTCACTGAAAGAATCAGAATCAGCCAAGTCATTCTGGTTATTAGGGGGGAGTCCATGGATTCGCTGCTCACTCTTGAACTGAATATGCAAAGTCTGAAAATTCCAGGGATGATTTGCCACTATCGATAGACTCAGTATCCGAAAGGCTTTCAGGGGTAGTTGCAATTGGCTGGGTCTGACAATAATAGTGAAAGCAGTTAAACGAACATTCAGAACGCTAGACAATAAGTCTAAGTACCTCTGTATCTTTTTCTAGTCCCGAGTTCGACAAGGTAGTTTGGTGACCAAAAAGCTGCATGATAGTGTGGATTGATAATGAAATCCACAGTTTGTGCGGTAACTGGTTGCCTGCTTGGGGTAGAGGAATAAAGTGCGCTGTGTGATGTCAGAACGCTTAGTAACAGTAGCTCCTATTCGACTTTTCATCCATGCTCGAACGACTAGAAGAACAAGAATTTCTAGCTTACCGGAAATCTACTCCCTGGCCTGAGCCTGATCGTTTTAATTATTGTGAGGTATTTTTGGAAGCTTGGGGTTATCTTGTCATTGGGCGGCTTGCATGTTGGAGGCACAGTTTCATCATGCAAGACCTGGAACAGGCCACTGAAGAGCGAGTTCCTCATATTCATTACTACATCTGTAGAATCGCTACTAACTCTTTGACAACCAGAGTCCATAAATGCAGGCGAGAGCTTCAAGAATACGTTGATCATCAGCAAAAGCGAGAGCGCTCTAGAATTTGGAAAAAGCTACTCTGCCAAAATCTGGTTGACAAGGTTCATTGGAAAGATATTCCAATTTGTTCATAATGTTTTACTTGTACATATCTAGTGATTTTGGAGTGCTTATCGTACCAATGGCAAGATAACTCGGTGGGGCTCCGGCACCTAGGCTCGGATGATACTGCCACTGTTTCTCAATGGAATATTTGTGCACATCTTGCTGCTCAATTGCATCACTGTGCTACTCGCTGGCCACCCATCACAAGGAATGGTCACCCTGTCACTTTCCCTTTGAGTGGGCAAAAACATACTATCATTATCCGCACTCCACCACTACAACGGCGATATAATTACAGCTCCGCGGAACTCACCTTTGCCTTGCAAAATGACTGGCTTCCAAAGATCAAATGTAATCATCCTTCTCTTCATGACACAGAACCAGAACCATACTCGGACTCAGACTGTTCTAGCTTTCATCTCCCTCTTCCTCCATACTCCACCTGACCCTTCTTTTGTAACTGTCTTGGTAACTGTATAGTTGTGAAATGTGAAATATCTGTTGCCCCTGGGCCATGTCACAATCAATGGTAACTTTACCGTGCCATTCTCAGCCATCTCCGATCCCGCACCACACCGCACCGACTATCTTTCGGAAAACTGTACGAACGGACAACCGGCTTGCCTAGCCACATCCTCTTCTATGCCTCTAGCAGCTTCAGAGATTGCCGTCTCACACAGGGACATATCAGAAGCGTAACAGTAAGCATCCCTAGCAGAGCCCCTGAATTGGTCTCTAAATGTGACAAGCGATTCTGCAGTGATCCCAGAGAGCGGAGAATGCCGAGGTTGAAGCGGAGAATGCCGAGGTTGAAGCCCATAGATCCTCAACAGTAATAGCACGAACAACTTGAGAACATACTCTGATATGAGCTCTTCAGTGGTCCATAGCTTCAGCACTAGATAATAGGTGTTTATACGCTTCCTCTTGCATCCCATTCTAAACCCTTGAGGGTCTGGATGATAAAACAATCCGTCAAGAATTCCGGAACATCAGCGAGGCTGTGGTTTGAGTCAAACAGACATCATGTATCAGATGGTACCATGGCGGAAACATGGTCAGGATCCATTTGAGAAATCACGAGTTTAGATTGAACATTGTCTTTCCAAAGCATGGTCGGGGTGGACCATAAGTATGTAGCGTTGGGAGATTTCCGTGCATCTGAGATGCTACATAGATGAGAAACAGAAACCCCGTTTTTCCTGTTGTAGAGAAGATTGATCAGCAGCAAGGCTTTCTGAGATACAACAAGGCCCATCGAACTGAAAATTTCATCAGAATATCTGCAAACAATGGATGAATCGAGCTTCCGAAGGCGGGGGGCGTTTCGAAGAAGTTGCGGCACTCACCTTTTGTTCTTGCAATACATCATGCTGAAATTGGTTTATTAGAATACATCCAGGTCCGTGCCAGCTGACTGTAGCTTGGGTAGTTTTGATGATGCTTTGCTTCGTGTAAGCCATTAGAGGTATTTCTGTACGTGTTTTTCGGGGTGAGAGTATGGGATCCGGGAAGGCTCTCTTAGGAAATGATAGCGAGTCGGCGTAGATGGTATAGACGCGAGTGCGAGATTTTCGACACCACAATAAAAGCTTGTATTACATCGAGAGGGCGAAAATACCACACGAGTGCCTGAGCTTGAGGCCTTGAGGCTTGATAGTTCCATGGTGTCGACACACGAAGATCCTGGTTCACTGGTTCTAAAGAGACATTCCAAGATGTAGCGGGAATGTAATTAGTTGGTTGCAACAAAAGGATTGTTGAAATCGACAGGGACATCTGGAACTGCTCTGAGTCTTATTGGAGACAAGGTTTGAGAGAAAAAAGAGAGTGTATTGATTGATATATCATTATCGGATTGGAACGAGCTTCGAGCGTAGGATAGTAAGAAAGAAAGAGCAGTAATAATTCGTGTAGAAGAATAAACGCACGCTTAGCGCTCGCCTTTCGTATTTCAACAAGCGGAACGTACGGAACGCACCTTGACTGGGCTATTATATAGCAGACTCCAAGTTCTAAACATACCTTGACAGACCTCGACTCAAAGTGTCAACAGGTTCTAGAATTTGCCTTCGGGAGACAACATAATGGCAAATCGATATTACTCTAATGGCTGGAATCTACGGTGAGATTTTTTTTGCTTCTTTGAGCCTCTTATAACTTTACTTCTAGTTTGGAAAACCAACGCGTTCTCACCGATGTTCATCCCACAAGCGGCGGAAACCGACCATTACCGACACTATATTTGTTTGAACATCTTAACAAAAAGGTTCGGAAGCTTCGTAAGTCCTCTGTACATTGTACGAGGTTCCCTTACTGATGTAAACAGTAGCATATCATTAAGGTGACAACTAGATTTGTAACTTGGAATTCAAGTATTTGGACTCTACCGCTATGCAAAACACCCTGTTTGCTCTGGATTCGAATTGCACATGCAGTTGAGGGACCCATAGGCATAAGAGTCGAGGTTGAGTTGAACGAGTTCAAAGAGCTTCAACTGTTCAAGATAAAGCATGAGGTAAGTACTTTCATATCGCTGTCTTTGTATACTTGATTAATTTCAATGCTTTTAGTGCCCGTTTCCAATGCAAAGCTCGGTAAGATCAGCTTTGACCAGGAGCACCGGTTTGGCAAAGGAGCCTGAAAGGAGCTACATATCTCGTTCACTGACAGTTAATATTTACTATTCTATTACTATCAAGACTGACAGTGACATATTATATGTTGTTCTTACTACTCAGTTCAATAGCCCAATAGTTCGCCCTCAGAAGATGATGCCTTACGACCACCCGCCAGCACTGCTACCAGACGCTCTGTGCACCCAGGATGTTCCAGACGTCCTACTGGTTGCTTCTAACTTGAAAAACGGATTTACCAGCTGTGTTTGAGGTAGTGGTCTAGCCGTAGGATGTTGTCGAGGCATTGGATGTCCCGCAGACTCACTCCCTCCGACTCTGTACGATCCGATGGGTGACATGCCAGGCCGGAATTTCAATGACCTGAATTCCGTTCGACCCCGAATGCTCTCCAACTCCTGCTTCAAGTTATCCCTTTCCAATTTCAAATTATCTCTCTGTCCACGCAAGGAGTTAATCCTCCCCTCCTTGCTTTCCAAAGTGGTTGTCATTTCAGACACACGACAGGAGAGTTCGCTGTTCTGCGCTTGAAGATCATTTATTTGCGCAAGCATCTCTGTTTTCAATGTTTCGGTCTCTCGTGTTTTGCACAGTGCAGCGCGGTTCTCGTTCTGGAGGATTTCAATCTGGATGGACTTGGAATGGAAGGCCTCCTTCGCCACACCCAACTGCCTTCATATATTGGATAGCTCGGATTCGTTGCCGCCGAGGGCCGACTCTTCAAGGATGTCCAGTTTGGACTCGTCCCACTTGATCTGCGATTCGTTCAGTTGAGCTTGCAAATCGCGGATGTCGGACGACATCTGATCTCTTCCGGTGCTGGTGGCCCCTAGATCTCGTTGGAGTTCATCCCTTTCTCTGCGTAAAGACCCAATCTCTCGCTCCTTAGACCGCTCCGAGGCCCTGAGCTGGCAAGAGTACTCGTCAATCTGGGCATTCAAAGATGTTTGTAGGACATTTATAGCAGTCTGCATCTCTGCCCTCACTTTATCTGTCTGCCTCAGCAAAAGCGCATTATGCTCGTCGCGGAGGGCCTGAAGATCACTATCCTTTTGTCGCTGCGCATCCCGAGCTTCTTCCTCCGGCATCGTTACAGTCACTTGGAGAGCATTTCTCTCCATCTCAAGGTCGCTAATATCCTCCGTCAACAACGTACAGCTGAGCTCAGCATCACGCTGCGTGGTAGCCAACTCGGCTTGCACGATGCTAATATATTGCTCTTTACCCTCCACAGCGTGTAGACTGGAAAGTGTTTGTGTCTCCTTTTTTTCGTTAGCATAGGCATCATCTCGGTCTTGGTGAAGGCTACGGATCTCCTCGGATAACCGACTGGTTTCAGCACGTTCCCTCTCCAGCTCAAGATAAACATTATTCATAAGCTCGTCTCGTTCGCGGCAAACCTGCTCCAAGTCAGACCTGGCGCTGTCCCGAGATTCTGTCAAGATAAGTGTCTCCTCGGCAGAACGCGTTGCTGCGGTCCGAGAGCGCATACGTTCCATCTCGAGTTCCTGGGTAGCATCCCCAAGTCGGCTGCGAAGCGTGTTATTGGCATCAAGCAGATTACTATGGTCTTGAGAGGCGGAAGTGTTAAGCTCATCCAGCTCCTGACGAAGCCGAACAGCATCGGCAAGCGCATTGTCTAGAGCTACGGTGAGACAAGAAACGTCTTCCTTGGACCTGGCTTCAGTTTTTTGAAGGCTTTGGACTTGGTGCAATATGTCAGTGTAGTCCTGCTCTACTTCGGTGATCCTCACTTGCATTTCCTGGACCTGGTGAGACAAATTGTCTACCTCGAGTGAGAGACGAGCAGACTCCGCGGAAAGCGTAGCATTTGCACCCGAAACCTCATCCAATCGTGTTTGCAACTCGGCTTTCTCTCGCAGCAGGTCATGCTCCCTCGACTCAAAAGTGCGAGTTAGCTCTTTCGTAAGAGCTTCCTGCGCATCACGCAGCATCTGCGCCTTAACGGCATGAGCCTGCATGTCATCTCTGTACCTATTTTCTAGCTCAGCGACGATGAGCTGGAGATTGTTAGAGAGAAGGCGTTGACGCTCGGAATCCGAAATGTATAAGCTGGTCCTCGGATCCGTTGTTTCGTCGTCAAAAGAGGTGTAGACTCCACTGAAAGAATCGGAATCAGCCGAGTCGTCGTCATCTTGATCATGAGGCGGGAATGTCCATGGATTTGCTCCTCCTCCGCGAACTGTATATGCAAAGTCTGATAATTTCAGGGATGATTCGCCGCTCTCGCTAGACTCTGTATCCGAGAAGCTTTCAGCAGTAGTTTCTACTGCCTGGGTCTGACAATAGGGAAAACAATCAGACAATATTCAGGACATTAGACAAGTCACATAGTGGTAAGTACCTCTGAGCCTTTTTGTTGTCGCAAGTCTGACGAGGTAGTTCCGTGACCGAAAAGTTGCATGGTTGTGAAATCTACAATTTGCGTGGTAACTGGTTAGGTTGCTTGGGAAGGGATGAGGCTACGGAACTAGATGCAGGGCGAAAGACCATGCGACTTGCACGCTTGACGATATCCACGGTCTCGAGACTTTCAACTTACTAATACGCTGTGTAATGTGAAACTATTGCTCACGGTGTCTCCTATTCCTTCATGCTCGAACCACTAGAAGAAACAGAATTCCTATCCTATCACGATTCAACTCCCTGGCCTGAGCCTAACTCTGCTTATTGCATAGTATTTCCGGAAGCTTGGCGTTATGTTGTCATTGGGCGGATTGCATCTTGGAGGCACAGTCCCCTTATGCAAAACCTGGAACAGGCCACCGAAGAGCAAGCTCCTCTTATTCATTTACTACATCTGTAGACTCATTAATTCTTTAACAATCAGAGTCCATAAATGCAGGCGGGAGCTTCGAGAATATGTTGATTCTCAGCACAAGCAAGAGCGCTCGCGTTGCTTCAGAATTTGGAAAAAGCTGCTTTGCCAAAAGCTAATTGACAAAGTTTGTTGGGATGGTATCCCGCTCTATAAAGAATACACAAAGAAATATGCTTACTTTGAAGCTTGTTACCATGTGAGTCCTCGTCACTATTCCACCCCATACACAATTTTACTTGTATCAAAATCTAGCAGGTTACTTATACTTTCAAGATAACTCGGTGGGGGTTCCGACACCTAGGCTCGGATAATGCCGCCACCATTTCTCAATGGAACATCCGTTCACATCTCGCTACGCAATCAGATGAATGTGCTCGTCGCTGGCCACCCTTATCAAAAAATGGTCACCCCGTCACCTTTCCTTTGAATGGGCAAAAAGATACGATTATCACTCGCACTCCACCACTACAACTTCAGCGAGATAAATATCGCTGCGTGAAACCCATCTGCCGGGATAGTGACTGGATTCCAAAGATCAAATGTAATAATCCTTCTCTTCATGACACAGAACCAGAACCAGAATCGGACTGTTCTAGCCTTCATCTCCCTCTTCCTTCATACTCCCAGACAAGATATTTTCCTGGGTGTTGACAATAGATTGATTTGAAGACTAGTGCGGTTGTTTTGTCGAATTCACCAGTGTAAAATAACAGCGACAAATTTTTTGATGATCTACGCCTGAAACAGTCTGGTCGTATTGCTTGAGCTGTAATACATGGCGATGAATGGCAACAATGGTTGTAATGGTAATACCAGAACCGAGCGGATTAAAGGACCGGGCGATTGGGTTTCGAGGATGGCTATGAAAAGTGAAGCAAAACACAGTAAAACAGTTCTCGAGTGATATTCCGGCGTTCTCCTCCTTTTCCTTATATACACACATCCGTATGGATCGTTAGTGTATAACGAGCCTGCTTATAGGAGACTACCTTTTCCTTCCCTTTCTCAAAATTAAAAGGCTGACTATGTGCACGCTGTTGGATAATCGAACTGTGAGCTGTAGCAGTGTCATTGATGAACAGCATTGTCTTGTCAAGTGCACCTATAGCAATATAGCATCGTCTCTGTGATAACAGGCGTCTTGATAGCGAAGAATAAATCTGTCTTGTGAAATCAGTTGGTTCAGGTTATAAACAGGAGTGTAGGAATAACGGTCGTGACGCTCCATCTTGGAATGCCTATTCAGCACCAGTAGGAAATTCGTGTGTCAACACCATGGAACTATCATTCGCGTGGTGTTTCCCCCCTCTCGATCCCCTCTCAATCTACTAGTAACTACAAGATAATCTACTTGAAGGTTGAACACGTGAGTCGACTCGGGCGCATTCCTCAGGCCTCATCGACATCCTTTAGTGGAGTCAAATCATCAACCCCCTCGGTACGATCCTCTCATCCAGTCCATATTGCTCTCGACCGCTATGGACTAACTGCGCTTACCTTTCTCTAGCTACATATGGAGTCCAAACTCCTGGTGCTTGGCTTTATGCCATAAAGCCAAGCACCAGGCAGTGACTTGGGTATGTGGGATTTCTGTTAGGGAATCCGATGAGTGTCCAATCAGGCGGTCAGTCCTGGGATCCAACACAAGTAGTTAGTGCGGTTGAACAAGGTATTAGATACCTCGCAAACGCATGAGTACTATGGTACTACATGCAAGCTTATATACTGTACATACTGTATAGTATTGCTAATACAATGAGTAAGTACACGGACATATGAACATACCGATCCGGCTAACTAATCTCCGGAGTTGCCACATCGGCAATATACAACAGGGTAAACTGTCACTGTTAATCATTTGTCCCTATGATATCAACTAACTGGCAGATCTTCATGTAGTTTGAGCATGCAACTGGTCAGAGATCATCCCAGTGCCTAGAGGAAAGAAAAGTGGACAACGAGGAATCAGTGCTGCAGTATCTTCACAGGTGATACCCAGGTTATTGCGTCGAGTTCATCACACGTAGACCTATTGAAGACTGACTGTTGAACAATGACAGCTAGCGGGAGAAGAATCGTAAACAGAGCCATCGAATGATAACTCATCGGCTGATGAGGTACTGAGGTACGGTCAAATTTGAATACAAGATATTAAAGCATGCGGTCAATGAAGTGTTTCCAAGTTGTTTTACTTGAACGATGATCTGCTTTCCTTGCTGGCCCAAAAACACTTCCCTGACACCGGCATTGGATGGTGAACTTCCTTCCGGCAATGTGACTCTGTCCACTATGTTATATTCTACGAGCCTGCTGACGCCTTGTAGGTGACCAAACGGCAAAAGCACAAAGTACAAAATGACAACAACAATCTGAGTGCACCGAGTAGGAGCGAGTATGTGCGTGAGACAGGAAAGGAGCTTCTTGAAGTCCTGGAAGCAGTGGCGGAGAACATACCTGTACCAGGAGTGGCCAGTGCAATTAAATTGGCAAAGAATCTCATTCAGATGTGTGAGGTGAGTCCGACTAGCTGCAGTATTTTGAATCAACCACCTACCATTATTTTCTAGGATAGCCATGCAACCTTGGAGCAAGCGGAGATACTCAAGAAACGCATCAAAAACTTGGCAATCATTCTTGTTAACGAGCTCAAGGGCAAGAAAGCTGAGGAGATCGAGGAGAAATTGCGGAAAGACATAGAGCGGCTGGAGAGGCAAGTCCCTTCAATTCCTGAACTTAGACTGTTCAAGTTGATCAATACGCGAGATTTTTTTAGTGATCTCGAATATATCCGGTCTAAGCTGGAGGAGATTGCATCGCAGAATGCCATTCTAGTGATATTCTGTCAACACTTGAATGAAACTAAAGTTCGAGGATGTGTGGAACGTCTAACAAATGCGCTAGAGAGCTTCGATGTGAGTGGATTTTTGAAACTGGCTTTTCATAGATTCATAATATTCTTATCGACGCCCACAGCTTGCACGCCAGATTGCAGATGCCAATGCTCTTGAACATCTTTCTCAGCAGATTATTGCGTTCCATAAGCGGCAGGAGGTGACTTTGGATGTGATTCAAAAGGAAGTCAAAAGTATTGGGCAAGACATGAAAGATGTCCGAGCTATCCTCGCTGAGAAGAGATACCAAGGTGATGGCTCAAATGGTTTCAGTCCGAGACGAGGTGTCATTCCAGTTGCTCCAGATATCTTCTTTGGGCGTGACACCATTGTCAATGACTTTGCGCATATACTGGTCTCTCAGAAGACCAGTATGGCCCGTATCTGCCTCCTGGGACCTGGAGGCATGGGAAAGACATCAATAGCTCGTGCTGTTCTCCACCATCCCTCTGTTGTAGAACATTTTGGTAAGGAGAACCGTGTCTGGGTACCTTGCGTAAAGGCAACTTCTGTATCATTGCTCCAGGACACTCTTTATGATGCTCTTGGAGTGTCTCTCAATACAGGCAACGCGCTTCGTGATATCATACATGATCTAAATTCTTCAAAATCTCCCATTATTCTCTTGCTTGACAATTTTGAAACTCCATGGTCTCTCCATAGCCAGACAGAGGTGCAGGAAATCCTTTTCCAGCTCGCAAAGCTTGAGCATGTTGCACTCTTTGTCACTATGCGGTCATCTCAACCACCTGGTGATAGTATACATTGGGAATCTGTCCATTTGGATGCTATTGAAAAAGAAGCTTCACTTTGTATCTATGCTGAAATTGATCCTGCTGGAAGTCAAGGCCATGAGCTAGCCTTGTTGCTTGATGAGGTTGGCCATATGCCATTAGCCATAACATTGCTGGCAAAACTTGGACAGCAAATGGAGTACTCACCTGCAGAGCTTCTTGAGCTTTATAAAGATGCAGGGACTGCGTTAATGAACCTTGGGCAGGAGTCACAACGGAGTATGGATATCTGTATAGACCTGTCCATTAAGAGTCAGCTCATGATTGATTCTCCTGGTGCCAACAAACTACTTGCTGTTCTTGCTCTGTTACCTGTTGGAACTACGTTAAAAGCACTGTCTCAGTGGTGGGCACATGATATAACAAAGGCTACTATTACCTTGAGATTACGGACACTCCTTGACACATCTTTGGTGGAGAAGCGTGCAGGTGCCTATGTTGTCCTCCCAGTAATCCGTCGGTATGTTCTCGACCCTATGCGGTTCCCTGAAAATATTCGGGAATCAACAGTCCAGATGGCATGTGCATTTCTCAAAGAGCACAATGCGTCCCTTGGAGAGAGTACCTACTTGGCCCATAAAAATGCTCGTTCTTTGGAGGAAGCAAATCTCCAAGGACTCCTCTTGGAAACTACTGCAGCTAATCCAGATATAATTGAGGCTCTCCTTGTTCTATCAGAGCACCAGTATGAAACCAGACCACGGACGGAGGTCTCACAACATGCTTTGGAGCTCTCGAAAAAATCACAGGACCAGAAGTTGTATGCCAAAGCATTATATTGGAATGGTCAAAACTTGATAGGTCTTGATCAGTATGAGGAGGCCCTAAAGCAGTTTTGTCTTGCCCGAGAAATATTTTTACATGTGTCAGAACAGAAGTATGCTGCTGATGCCTTGTATTGGATTGGAAAGATATCCAATTACACCCCTGGTCCCAAAGATCATCAAAGTCTTGAAGATGCCCTGACAGAATTCCAATCTTTGGCTGATTCAACAGGCATAGCACAGTGCCAGATAGAGCTTGCAGATCAATGGGATGCTCAATCAATTTTAACTCTCACCACCACTTGGGAGTTCTGTGTTTCCAATAATCTGCCGCTACAACAAGCCAAATGCACTCGGTGTCTGACGAGGACCTGCATTAACTCTGGAATATTTGATGAAGCTAAGCAATGGGGCTTAATTGCTCTGGAAGAAGCTAAACAAATGAGTGCACTGACTGCTATTGATTCACTTTGTAATGTTGGGATTGTATACATTTATCTAGGCGGCTATGACAAGGCAGTGGGATATTTAATGGAAGGCTTAGAGAGCAGCAAGGCTTATGGGAGGCCATTAGGCATTGTCCGGATCCTGTTCCAGCTGGGACGTGCTTGGATGAAGAAAGAGCAGAAAGATAATGCCTGGGGTGCATTCACAGAAACACTCAAATACTGTGAAATGCTCCAAGGAACATGGGAGAGGCCGCAGTTTCAAAGGGGATCCAGGTTTTACCTTGATAAACTTGCAAATCCCTCCAGAGAACCTGACTTTCAGGAGAGGGAAGCTCTTAGGCTCATTGGCGCAAAAGAGGATTATGAAACAGTGGGTGTTATTAGTTAAATAATGATTAGAATCAGTAGTGGCTAGTAGCAAATCTGAACAGAAGTTACAGAGTCTCCCCCGAGCACAGGAGCAAAAGAAAATTCATTACTCCATAATGAGTATCAAGCAGAAGTTGGTCAGTAGTTGATATACTTAATTTACAAGGCCCACTAACCTGTTTCAAACTGTTCTAGCCTTCATCTCCCTCTTCCTCCATAGTATTTGCTGCCTTCAAGAGCAATACCAATTGCGTGTGATCGGCAAGCAGGAGGCAAATGAATATACGAACGGAAAGCACACGAGTTGCGGAAGAAACACCACGATCGCGAGTATCCTAAGGCATAGTCTCGTAGGCCTTCACCAGATAGCGAGTACGAGGGCAAGAACAAAAGCAGTCGCTGCGCGTCAGGAGGATAACTTGAACCGCAAGATTGAAGAGACTGGCGGGCAGTAGGCGAGCATTGGGTCCATGCGTGTAAAAGCCAAATCTACTATGAGGTTCAGAACCATTGTAAGCCACTCAAGTTTTGAAAGATGTAACTTGATTGTTGACTCGGACATGGTGGTAGTACCAGTTTATGTAAGTGGTCAGCGATTTGTCGGTACGAAGCGCACGGTAGCAGTGAAAACGAAAGTTTCTCACGCCGTGGCGCATAAGCTTAAGTTCGATGGCCTTGACGGTGACTCGGATTAATGGACACAAAGAATACACGGTTACTTATACAAAGAACATTATCTAAAACAAATACTGAATACGAAGAATCTAGCTAAGGTAAAAAATACGCAACTCTGATACTAGTAGGATCTCTAGACTCAGACATTGACTATAAAGCCTTCAAGCGCTTGAGGGAGAGATTTTTAAACATTCTATCAAGCTTGTCTTTGTCGAGCTGCTGTTTGCCTGGATTCACATGATTTGTTAGCTCGAGTTTTGACACCGAACACTGAGTGGAGGAAAAAATCGTTGTAAAATCATGAGGAAAACATGTAGTATCGGAGCATCTTACGATAATGGTTAACTTTAACGCTATGAGGGTGAGAGAGGAGCTTGCATCAAACGATCTGCTTTCCACGGCCTAGAAGAATTTTGATAAGAGACAAGAACATGTTGAAAAGAAGTAGAAAGAGACCCTAATCAAGTCTCGACGCACATTGTTGTAGAATGTCCTGTATTTACCTATCTCCTCTCGAAGCGTTTGGATACATTTCACGTGCTCTGCCCTATCCCAAGTCGTCTTGAAATCCCTCAGATCCACTGCGGCCTCGATAGCTGGGAGGTAGAATTCGGATGCATCGATGAAAACAGCAAACTCAGGCTGGACCCAGCTCTGATAGAGCTCGAGTTCTTGGGCGGAAACTGTATACTTGTAACGATCCTGCGTCGCGATGTATAATCGCGCCATAAGGTGAATTGAAACGAGCATGAACCAGTGCATAGCAGCTGGCTGGGCAAGACTGAGAAAAGTCATTACTTACAAAGGCAACGTCAACTGCACTGGCCAGCAGGAGACAGAGTCCAGATCCGGGAGCGAATAGCTCAGATAGTAGACAAGGGAATGAGTCGTGTATACGTGGGCCAGAACGGCCACGAATGGCAGATAATCCAATATGATATCACCAAGAAAGGGAGGGAAGAGGGAAAAACCAGGCAAGTGGGGTCCAGAGTATGCTGATCAGGTGGGGTATTGTAGGTTGCCTTTTGCGTAAGACGGTACTGTCTAGCGAGTACTAGGGGAAGAACGAACGCGGACGCTGCTCGCCACTGGGTGGATGACTTGAACTGTAAGAAACCTGGCGAGCAGGTCCAGGCGAGCATCGGGTCTATGGCTTTGAACAAAAAAGTCGTAAGTATGGGGCCTAGGATCATATTAATGCATACGGATGGCAGAAGAACATCCTTGAAAATTTCGGTCATTGTTATCGACATGGTGGTGGTACGAGTTCAAGTTGTTTTCTGGCCGTCCTGTTTTTACGTATCTCGGTGGATTGAAGTTGGTCGCGCCAGTCAGATCGTGTTCAACTAGCACGACAACCAATGCAGTATAAAAAAAGATAGCAGATTGAGTATACAGTATACATTGAGATCTAGACGTGAAGAACAAACAGTTTTAGGCTTCGTACTTACAAACAAACGATTATCTCAAACAGATATTGAGTACAGAGAATCTGGTAATAACTAAGGTAACAATCTCGTCTACATCAGGAAGTTTATCGAACTCGAAGACTAGAAATAAAAAGGGACTAGGAACCTATTATCAAACACGGTTTCAATCTTTCCAAACATCATATCAAGCCTATCTTTGTCCGATTGCTGTGTGCAAGGGTATATATTCTTCATGAATTTGAGCTTTGTAAAAGAAAGCTGAAGGACAAAGATCAGAGGAAATCACGAGGAAACAAGTAGACCAAGTACCGCGATAGTTCTCTTCAACGCATTGAGGTTTTTGATGGCATCTTCGCCCAACGCTTTAGTTTTCTCGGCCTAGAAGGAATCGATACAGATAAGCGAGGTGAAAAGAACTAGAAAAAAACCTAAACGACGTACGTTCTTGTAGAATGCCCTATACTTGTCTATGTTGTCACGAAGCGCTTGCACATCACTATCGTGGTTGTCTCTATCCACAGCCGTCAAGTTCCTCAGATCCGCCACGGCGTTGATAGCTGGGAGGTAGAATTCGAATGTATTGAGGAAGGTGATAAACGCGGGTTGGGTCCAAATTTGGAACAGCACGATTTCTTGACCGGTTTGGAACAGCGCGATTTCGTGACCTCCGATCTCGGAAACTTCGCTCTCATGAGCATCCTGAATCGCAAGACGGTAGAGGCTAGCGAGCGCCAACCAGTGTGTAGCAGCTGCCACGGCGTACACGAAAAACAGGAATGCTCGTGTGGGAAACGTCAATTGCACTGGAAAGCAGGTGGTGTTGGTCGGATCCAGGAGGGAATAAACCAAATAGTCGACAAGCGAATAGGTCATATAGATGAGGGCGAGAAGAGACACGGCTGGCAGAAGATCCACTATGACATCGTGAAGAAATGCGAGGACAAGGTGATCCCCGAAATGAATGGTCGCGTAGGCCTTTTGCGCAAGGCGGTAGTGTATAGTGATGACTGCGGCGGGAAGGAAAGTGGCCGCTGCGATCCAGGAAGGCGACAGAAAATAATCTAACGAGCAGGCGGCGTACATCTGGTCGATGGTTTTGAACGTGCAGGCGGTGAATATGGGGCCAATAATTATATGACCGGATGTCAATAAAAGATACGACTTGGCCATATTGATAAACTTGGTTGTTGACATGGTGGTGGTACGAGTTTAAGTGTTATCTGGCCAAACTGCTTTTTACATCAGCGTGACATTGACGCGATGGAACCAATTTTCAAAGATTGTCACGCCATCACACCAGTCACGAGTTCGCGTTTAACTTAGCGGAAAATTGGTCGCGCCAGTGAGGTTGTGTTCTAGTGCGACAACCAAAGTAACATGAAAAAACTCAACAATGAGTATACATCGAAGCCAGTTCTGAAGAATACACAACTACAAGCGGTTTTTAGGTTTCGTACTTACAAATTAAGTAAAGAAACAATCTCAAAAAGATAAGTATCGAGTACTACAGAGAATCTACCAGTAATAAGCTAACAAAGGTAACAAGATCTACTATTAGGAGGTTTACCGAACTCGAAGACTAGAAATAAAAAGCGACTAGAGCCTATTACCAAACACGTTTTCAATCTTTCCAAACATTTTATCAAGCTTATCTTTGTCCGACTGCTGTCTGCACGGGTACATATCTTTCATCAGTTTGAGCAATAGAAATGCGAGCTGAAGGGCAAAAATCAGTGGAGATCATGAGGAGACAAATGGTCCAAGCACGTACCGCGATAGTTCTCTTCAATGCCATGACCTTTTTGATGGCATCTTGGCCGACCGCTTCAGTCTAGAAGAAATTGATACAGATAAGCAAATCGAAAAGAACTAGAAAAGACCTGAACAACGCACGTTCTTGTAGAATGCCCTATACTCGTCTATCTCGTTGCAAAGCATTTGAACCTCTCTATCGTGGCGTTCTCGAGCTAGAGTCGACAAATCCCTCAGATCCGCCATGGCCTTGATAGCTGGGAGGTGGAATTCGAGTGCATCGAGGAAGGCAATGAATTCAGGCTGAGCCCAAATTTTTGAACACCACAATTTCTTGGGCTGTTTTGGGCAGGATGTTTTCACGGTCGGAATATTGGCTCGTGTAAGTATACCGAGTCGAATGGAGGTAGAGGTCAAACAACATGAACCAGTGTGAAGAAGCTGTCAGGGCGTAAGAGAGAAAAGTCACTCCTCGTATGCCGAACGCGAATTTCATTGAGTGGCAAGTGTAGGGCGGATTGATGAGCGTATAAACCATGTGGTAAACGAGCAAATAAGTCATATAGACGAGGGCGAGAAGAGCCACGACCGGCAGAAGATGCAACGTCAGATTGTGAAGAAAGGAGAGAACGAGGTGGTCCTTGACTCGGATATGAATATACTGAGTCATGGTCGCATAGGCCTTGTGCGCAAGACGGTAGTGTGGAGTGATGACTCCGGCGAGAAGGAAAGCGGCTGGTGCAAGCAAGGAGGGTGACTGCAGGACATCTAGGGAGCAAGTGGCGAACAACTGGTTGATGACTGCGAACGAACATATGGTGGATATAGAGCCCATAATCATATGACCGCAAGTCGACGGGGAAAGATGCCACTCGAGCAGCTTGGAAAACTTGGTCGTTGACATGGTGGTATGAGTTCAAGTCTTTCAAGTCTTTTCTGGCCAGACTTCTTTTTACATCAGCATGACATTGACGCGCTTCGAACTTCGAAGGCTGCGATTTTCGGGTCCGAGGCCGTCAGCCTTTCCACATCTTCGGCTCCTCCGAGCGCCTCCAACGTCTTCTTAATGAACATTTCATGTTCAGAGGAGGAAATGGGACTGTCGGGTTCAAAGCCTTCATGAGATCAGAACGACAGCTGGCAGATCAAGAAATTTGGATTGTATTTGAAGAACAGTAAGAGTTATGGGTCCAACAGCATCTGAGTCCGTAGCCATAGATTCCAAGGGCTCGTTGGATTTTCCAGGGAGATCCATAACGACGCGAGGAGTGGAGGTGTTCCTGGGCAAGAAGGAATAAAATGCTGTTTAGACGCCCAGGACGAGACGCCGGTAGATTGTAAGCTTTTAATTTGCGAGGGCATATCTGGGCAAATAAGTACAGAAGACCACAAAGTGCTGAGACGAAACACTGAAACAAAACATTAGAGGCCAAGACTGTCAACATGGTGATGGCATGAGTTTGATCGAGTTGTTTTCTGGCCGGGAAAGTTGGTCGCACCAGTCTGACCGTGTTCTAGCGCGACAACTAACGCAGCTGATATCAAGGCTGGCAAATTGATGAAGCCAGACGTGATGAATAAACGGTTTCAGGTTTCGTACTCACCAGATACTATCGAGTACAGAGAATCTACTAGTAATAACAAAGGTAACAAGATAAATTTATCAATCTCGAAGACTAGAAATAAACAGGGACTAGAAACCTATTATCAAACTCGTTTTCAATCGTTCTAAACATTTTATCAAGCTTATCTTTGTCCGACTGCTGTATACATGGGTATACATCCTTCATGAGTTTGAGCACTTTAAAAGAGAGCTGAAGGACGAAAATCAGTGGAGATCACGAGGAAGCAAGTGGACCAAGTAGGTACCGCAATAGTTCTCTTCAATCCCTTGACCTGTTCGATGGTATCTTGGCCGACCGCTTCACTCTAGAAGAAATTGATACAGATAAGCAAGTCGAAAAGAACGAGAAAAAACCTGAACAATGCACATTCTTGGAGAATGCCCTATACTTGTCTATCTCATTACGAAGCGTTTGAACCTCTCTATCATGGCGTTCTCGAGTCGCAGTCGTCAAATTCAGCAGATGGGCCGTGGCCTTGATAGCTGGGAGGTGGAACTCGAATGCATTCAGGAAGGCGATAAACTCGGGCTGAGCCCAAATTTTGAACAGCACGACTTCTTCGACTGTTTGGAACGGCGTGTTTTCACAGCCTCCGAGCTCGGAAGATAGGCTCGCGTAAGTATACCAAGTCGGATGAAAGTAGAGGTCGAGCAGCGTAAACCAGCGTGAAGCAGCTGCCAAGGCGCATGGGGGAAAAATGGATACTCGCATGCCCCATGCAAATTTCGCTGAATGGCAGGTGCCAGTGTAGGGTGAATTGATGAGCGTATAGAGCATGTGGTAAACCAGCAAATAAGTCATATAGACGAGGGCGAGAAGAGCCATGACTGGCAGAAGATTCAACGTGAGATCGTGAAGAAAGGAGAGGACGAGATGGTCCTTGATATGAATGTACTGAGTAATGGTCGCGTAGGCCTTGTGCGCAAGACGGTAGCGTGGAACGATGACTCCTGCGAGAAGGAAAGCGGCCGGTGCTAGCCAGGAGGGTGACTGAAAGACATCTAGGGAGCAGGCGGCGAACAGCTGGTTAATGACTGCGAACGAACATATGGTGGATACTGGGCACATAATCATACGACCGCAAGTCGACGGGGAAAGATACCACTCGAGCAGCTTGGAAAACTTGGTCGTCGACATGGTGGTACGAGTTCAAGTCTTTTCTGGCCAGACTTCTTTTTACATCAGCATGACATCGACGCGCTTCAAACTTTGAAGGCTGCGATTTCCGGGTCCGAGGCCGTCAGTCTTTCCACAATGTATTATCTCCGGCTCCTCCGAGCGCCTCCAGCGTCTTCTTGATGAACATTTCATGTTTGGAGGAGGAATGGCTGCTGGGTTCGAAGCGTTCATGAGATTTGAATTGTATTTGAGGAACGGTAGAAGTTATGGGCCCAGCAGCATCTGAGTCCGTAGCCACAAATTCCAAAGATTTGTTGGATTTTTCAGGAAGATCCATAACGACGGGAGGAGTCGAGGTGTTTCTACCAGGCAAGAAGAGCAGGGAGGAGCAAAACGCGTGTTTAGACGCCCGGGACGAGTCCCTTGAATCTGATTGTATCTGCATAAAAGCTTTGCAAGGGGCAACACAGAAGACCACAAAGTGCTGAGAGGTGCTGAGATGAAACACTGAGTATACATTGATGCCAGACGTGAAGAATAAACGGGTTTAGGTTTCGTACTTACAAAGAAAGAATCATCTAAAACAGATACATATCGAGTACAGAGAAGCTAGTAATAATAATAAGGTAACAGTGCGATCTACTATCAGGAAGTTTATTGAACTCGAAGACTAGAATCAAACAGGGACTAAAAACCTTTTATCAAACACGTATTCAATTTTTCCAAACATTTTATCGAGCTTATCTTTGTCCGACTGCTGTATCCACAGTGGTATAAATCTTCATGAGTCTGAGCAATATAAAAGAGCTCTGAAGGACGAATTGAATTAATGGAGATTATGAGGAAACAAATAGACCAGCTACCGCAATGGCTTTCTTCAATGCCTCGACGTCTTTGATGGCATCTTCGCCGAACGCTTCAGTTTCCACGGCCTAGAAGAGTTGATACAGATAAACGAGGTGAAAAAAAAAACTAGAAAAGACCTAAACAACGCACATTTCTGTAGAATGCCCTGTACTTGTCTATGTTGTCACGAAGCGTTTGAACCTCGCTATCGTAGCGTTCTCTACGCACAGCCGTCAAATTCCTCAGATCCGCTGTGGCCTTGATAGCTGGGAGGTGAAACTCGAATGCATTCAGGAAGGCGATAAACCCTGGGTGAGCCCAAATTTTGAACAGCACAACTTCTTGGACCGTTTGGAACACCACGTTTTCACGGCCTCCAAGCTCGTAAAATTGACACGCACGAGTATACCTAGTCTCATGGAGGTAGAGGTCGAACAACATGGATCAGCGCGAACCAGCTGCCAGGGCGAGAAAGAGAAAAATGAATACTCGTATGCCCCACGCGAATGTCACTGAATGGCAGGTGCCAGTGTAGGGCGGATCGATGAACGAATAAACCATGTAGTAGACGAGCAAATAGGTCATATAGACGAGAGCGAGAAGAGCCACGACTGGTAGAAGATTCAACGTGAGATCGTGAAGAAAGGAGAGGATGAGGTGGTCCTTGATATGAATATACTGAGTCATAGTCGCGTAGGCCTTGTGCGCAAGGCGGTAGTGTGCAGTGATGATTCCGGCGAGAACAAGGGCGACTGGTGCGAGCCAGGAGGGCGACCGAAAGAGATCTAGGGAACAGGTGGCACACATCTGGCTGATGACTGTGAACGAACATATGGTGAATATGGGGCCCAGAATCATATGACCGCAAATAGATGGGGAGAGACACAACTCGAGCAGCTTTATAAAATTGGTCGTCGACATGGTGGTGGTACGAGTTTAAGTCTTTTCTGGCCAAACTTCCTTTTACATCAGCATGACATCGACGGGACGGAACCATTTGATTGCACGCCAGTCACGAGTTCGCGTTTAGAACTTTAATACTTAACTGGCAACAGCAGTGCACAACCTAGCACACCACTCACGAGGTCTCAAACTTCTTCAAAGGCTCAGGCTGCGATCTCCGGGTCCGAGGCTTCCACGAAGCCCCAACGTCTTCTTGATGGGTAGACACTTGTTCATGAGATCAGAACGATGGCTAGCAGATCGAGTCAGTCAGATTTGGATGGTAAGGGTAAGAGTAATCGGCCCAGCAACGTCTGAGTCCGTAGCCACAAGTTCCGAGGTCTTGTTGGGTATTTTGGAGGACCCAGGCGACTTCTACTGGTTGGACAGGGGCAGGACTAAATTCTGAATGGAGTTCGTTGTGTAATCTAGGGAGATCCACAACGACGCGAGGAGTGGAAGTGACAAAGAGCAGAAAAGCATGATCATTAGAATGAGTGTTTAAAAGACTTGGACTCGGTCCCCTGAATCCTGATTGTACCTGCACCAAAGCTTTCGTGAGGGGCAGACCACATTATGCTGAGATGAAACAAACCATGTCATCATAGACTCGGTCAAGACTGCTACTACTGAATACAATTGCGATGACAACTCAGAGATACTTACAATAAGAGGAGCCGCGCTTGTCTGTGCAAACTGAGCTCTACAATTTGGATTATTACTCTGGCCTAGCAACTCAATCCTTCTCCTCCTCCTCCTCCTCCCCCTCCTTCTTCAACATTCGTACCACGATCCTCATTCCATTCCTCTCGATAGGATCCAACGAACGATACGCACCAGCCTCCGCTTCCGACCGATTCAGAAACGTCAGGGTAAACTCTCGCAAGCAGTCCACCTCCAGCGCAGATGTGCCCACAGCATGGCGCCTGGTAGGGATCCATCGAGACTGGACCATCTCCACCACTGACAGATCACTAAAAGTTTTCGCTGCAACATTCAACAGCCTTAGAGACTGCAGTCGTGGAATGATAGAGCCTGTTTGCGGGTGAAGAGAGCTAGAGTGATAGCCGTGAAGGTTTTCTATAAAACATGATGATAAGGGACTGCGATCGGGGGAGATGTCATCAACTGTGAGATTTTGGAGAGTGGGGAGATGGACAAGGATATAAACCAGGTTGGCATCAGAGATGGATAATTGTTGGATTGAGAACGTTGTTAATTGGAAAGATGACTGTTTTACAAACATCATGAAAGGCTTAAAGTTATTCCAGTACTTTTTGATTGGCCAACCCCCAGACTCAGAGTTTTCCAAATGGAGTGCTTTCAATGAAGGAAAACTGAGGAGAGGGAATACTGAGTCTGAAGCATCAGACACAGACCAGCAACATCCATGGCGTACAGTCAGAATTTCTATTCTGGAGGAGTAGGGGCCCTTCATAGGACCCTCAGCACGAGAATCTTGCCATGATTCTGTAATCCCCAAGGAAAAAAGGTTAGGACATTGATCAAATGAGTCCTGGATGTCAGCCTGGTTAGGAGCGAGATCCAGGTGAGATAATAACTTGAAGTTGAAACTTGTAAATCTCCCAGAAAAGTCATCGTGATTAACCAAGCTCAAGCTTCGGAGATTTGGTACTGTATCAATGAACGGAATAAGATCTTCCTCAATCATACATGTAGACAGGTACAATTTCCTGAGAACTGGAAATGAGATCCTGTCCAGAAGGTCCTTGATGGAATAGACAGCACAGTTGAAGGACAAGTCCTGCCATCGGACTATGTGCCCCAAAAATTGCTCTAATGACGGGTGGAGCACTCCTGGCTTCAAAAAAGAGTCGGTTTGTATGTCAAGGTTGACCGTCATTGGATATTCCTGGGACCGATCAAGGAAATTGGATATCGGAAAGAACACTTGTGCGTGCTCATCCTCGCAGTAGTCACGGGTTGCATTCATCCTCCATTCCAATGATATCCGAGACCATATCGCAGGCATGGAAAGGGCATTTCTACGCCAGCGTGAACAAACCGAGCTAATGACCATCGCAGGTTTACTCCTGAGAGCCTGAGAACTATGCATGGGGAGCCTGCGCTTGGAATCAACGACACGAAAGATATTCATATCGCAACAATCATCAAAGATGCACTGTAAAATTTCGTCGGGAACTTTGCGAAACGGTGAAAGGAGAGACTGAAATTGAGTGGCATACTGCTCCAAGCGTTCCTTTTCCTGTCTGAGGCATTCTAGACGACAGATTTCCACTTCGTAGTCCTCGAGGTCTCGTTGGATGTTTTGGAGGACTGAGGCGACTTCATCTGGCTGTACAGAAGCAGGACCGGATAGTGTACGCAGTCTGTCATGTAGTCCAAGAAAATCCACAGCTACGCGAGGAACGTAAGTGTTACTACCGCAAGAAGAACAGAGAGGCATATTCGGCAAGATGAGAGAAATTTTAGACGCCAGGCACCGAATTGCTGAATTGCTGAATTGCTTCAGGAAACAATGAGGTAATGTACAATGAAATAAAGCATGCACAATGAATATTATCTATAGCAGTAAAGGTTATCGCACATACTGTTCATACAACGAGAGAAGCCTGGTTCGAGCATTACTAGTACCCAGAGCTTTTACCATATCTGTACCAGTTGCAACATGCGCATTCATGCCCCAGACTTACAGTGACCTTCCTAAGCGCGCGCATTGACGATAAGGTGAGTTCGGTAGGGACTTCCTTCTCAACCCAGCCCCGAATAACACTCATAGCTTACTTTTGATCTGTTGCTATCTTCGTTGGGGGTCCGCAACACTAACAGTCAATCCAGTCTCCTTCAGTAAGTTCATCGACACTGCAGATACTCAGTATCACCGAAACCGTTGTCTGTAACTGAACTCATCGGTTAGTCAAAATTCAAGATAAGATAGATGCCCCGGCGTACTTTTGGCACTGACAAACCGGAGAAGAGTGACGAAGAAGCTAATCCGAGAAGGCTGGCGTGAGGATTAGCTCCGGTACCTCTAGGCTGAGGGGATACGGAAAATGGCACGTTCGGCGTAGAATAGAGGATTGAATATTCTCGTATGCCAAAAACTTCAGTTGGCAAGCTAACTAGGCAAGGTAATGCCCAGCTCACAACATAAAAAGAATGCCAATAGAAGGTACCTCTGACTGAAAAAGCTGTTAGTACCGCGAATTCCAGTGGCATGAAAAAATAACGCACGGGAACGAGTCAAAATGCCTAACCGTCAAAGCTACCGCATCATTCTGGATTGAAATGCGAGAACATTTCACTGTTCAGAAATAACAAAGTATCACCAAGGAAATCTTTCGAGATAAGCCAGAGTCGGGTATAGAGTTAAACTTCGAGGGCAACAGCTGCAGACTGTGAGTAACGTTGGACTAGTCGACTAGCTGTTTCTGGAGGAAAGTTGAGGAAATTGGCGTCAAGGAGTTCGGAGACGGATATTCAGCAAGAGTATCTTTAAGGTCTAGTATGTCGAGCAGGTTGAAAAGAATGATAAAGCAAATTAGAAGCAGAAAGTTCGTCACATCGTTGGAGACAATAGCACTGGCTTCGTCACACCGAACGCTGGAAGCAAGAAAAACAACAAAGAAATTGGCTTTGAGATGTTGGCCCAAACGATGGTGGCTTGGATGGTGCAACAACAACCTGCAACAACTGGCACATTCTGTGACATCACGCGATATTCTTCCAAGACAGTCGCACAAAAAACAAGCTACACAGTTCAACGGTGTAAGACCGACTTGTGCACATCTTCCTCAACTGTTACATAGCATTTCAAAGTGCAAAATAAACCAGTTAGTGAACAAACAGTGAACTTTGAGTTGAGTTGCATTAGGCGCCAATACATTATCAAGCGGATATTCTCCACTATCGGCGCTGGACGTCCCATTCTACTCAGAGTCGGGGACTTTGCCGTGCAACGCGCGGCGTTACCGATTGTTACTAAGCATCGTAAATCAGCTGAATGACGTGGGTGTCAAAGCATCAGATACTCGCCTCTTCACGCTAATTCGTTCCAAAGACACCTAGTGGACAATGGATATAACCAATGCATTCCCATTGGTTCACCTTGTCACACTGTGGTTTAAACTCGGGCGCAAGGGTGCAGAGGGAAAAATACCTCTGACTTTCCAGATGTTCGCGCCCAATTCGCGCCATAGTCATATAGTACGATGAATTCCGATTTCAAAGCTACAGGAAATATCAAGATAGCACAACTGTATATACTATCGCAACGTACAACCAAGTACAAACACAACACTCCCCCATCTCACGTCGTTTCAAACCTCTTCAAAGGCTGCGGTCTCCCCGTTGGCTAATCGGCATCTTCATATTAAGCCCCTCGCCCCTCGTCATGCTTGGAGGAGGGAACATGGCCGGTCCAGCAGGTGAGCCGTCGGTTATGAGACCAGAACGACGGCTGTCAGTAGATCGAGTTTGATTAGGTTTAGATTGCATGTATATATGAGCAAAGGTACGCACGCGTCATCAAAGCTACAGGCATTCCTTCTAATCTGTGCACTTAGCAAGCACTTAGCGCCTCTGGTTCTACGCGCAGACCGGATGTCATGACCCCAGCAGCGCTCTGTCTAGTTCGAGGATGGGTAGAGGCTCGTGAATGAGATCAGAACGACGACTGTTGTTAGAATAGTAAGGTTTGGATTGCATGCATGAGGAAGGATACGCACGCGTCATCAAAGCTACGGATATTCCTTCCAATCTGTGTACCCTGTACTTTCAATGCATCGGGTCCTACAAACAGACCGGATGGCATGGGTCCAGCAGCATCCTCTGTAGCCACAGTTCCGATGCTGCTTCCGATTCCTCTCTGAAAAGGAGACATAAAATTGTGGCCAGGTTCAGATGACTCCAACATACCGAAGCATTTGAAACACCTTCTGCGTTCTCCGGACAGCCATCATCTCATTTTGATCTGTTGCCGTCAACGTTGAGCATCGACAGCGGTATGAGCCAATGTCGTCCCTTTTCCTCACTCGAGTAGATTCTTGTTCGCTGCAGATACTCAATATTTCCAAAAGCGTTTCTATAACTGAATTCATCAATTAGTTAACAATCCAAAGCAAGATAGATGCCACAGCGTACCTTTTGCACCGACAAACAGGAGAAGAGTGACGAAGAAGCAAGTCCGAAAGGGTTGGCCTGAGGATTAGCTCCGGTACCTCTAGGCTGAGGGAACTGGCACGTTCGTAGAGTAGAGGAATGGATATTCTAGACAAAACTTCAGCTTTCGAAATTGATAAATCGAGCATAAAATAATGCTGACAGAAGGTACCCATGGCTGAAGAACCATTAGTACGACAAAATCAAATCGCAATGACATCGAAAATAACGCACACGAATGAGAGCTCAAGAATGACCAACCGCCAAAAGCTATTGCGTCATTTTGGATGAGAACACAAGCACAAGACCATCAAAGGAAAATTTTTGAGGTAAGGACTGCACGCCAAAAGTCGCGTATAAACTTCGAGTGCTACAGAGTGCAACGGCGCGAAACTGTGAGCGATGTTGGACGATTTGAGTAATTATTTATGGAGAAATATCGAGGAGAGTAGCTCCAAGCAAGTGTGAGGACGGATACTTCAACAAGGAGATGGATCTTGAGCAAGAGGTCTTTTATGTCGAGCAACGGCGAAGAACGGGTTACTGCCAGAATTAGCGTATATGAAAGAGAACGATAAAGCGAATGAGAAGTAGATGAAGACAGTGCAGAACACTGCAAACAAGAAATTGGCTTTGAGGCATTTGGCACGAACAGTGGTGGTGGTGAAAGATCAACGGACTGCACATGCTGTGACATCACGCGATTCATGTCTATTGTCACAGAAGAATGATATGCGGTCGACAGGGGCAGCGACGCTTCGTACAAGAAAGAAATACAAACATACAGAACAGTCCACATATCAGTCAGCTAAAGTCGGTGGCTAGTCAGGAGGAGGAGTTTATTACACGACGCTGTCCCAGTGCTGAACGTTAACTAACACTGGAATCGTCTGGCATTGGCACCGTTTTCAGAATGTGTTCGAAAGCCTTATCGAGCATGTCCCGGTCAGCCTGATGTACGCAAGGAAACTTGAATTTGAGGCGCTCTAGATGCCCTACACACATCTAATGGGGTAAAATCAATGAAAATCCTACGAGAAAACGACTATGTAGGCCACTTACGATAATATCTCCCCTCAAAATCTCGTAGTTCTCGACGGCCTTTTTGCCGAATGCTTGGGTTTCCTCGACCTAGAAGGATTTAATACAGATAAGAGCTTGAAAAGACCGAGTCAACGTACGTTTTTATAATACGACCTGTGTTCATGTATCTTGTCGCGAAGCTTTCGCACAGTTCTATCGTGATCTTCTCTGACTGCAGCCGTCAAGTTCCTCCTATCCACCACGGACTCGATACCTGGGAGGTAGAGCTCGGACGCATCGACGTAAGCACCCAACTTGGGTATAGCTTGAATCCTTCCTCTCGTCCGGACTTTTCCACAAGAGAACGCTTGAATTTGGTGAGGAAGAAGATGTATATAGCAGCCACTAAGACGTGAACGAAAACCTTCGCCGCTTGGAAGGACAACTTGTCAGGAAATAACGTGAGACCGAGTATCCCGTCGGTGATCACAAAGGCGAAGCTTAGATACCAGAGCTCGAGAATGAATATGACGAGCGGATGCAACTTGATAATCGACATAGTGGTACGAGTTCAAGTCGTTTTCTGGCCATTGGGTGATCGAACTTCTTTTATACGTCACGACTCACGACAGTACGAAACGTGATACATATAAAACGAAAGTTACCTGCGCTCATCAGGTCGCGTTTCGGTCAATGACACAACAGATATTCGCACTATGGTCATATAGTACGATTATTTCCAGATTCCAAAGCTACATGAGATATCAGATAGATAAAACAGCGCAAGTATATATACTATCGCAGCATATATATAACCACGTACAAACATACTACTCCACCTCACGTCGTTTCAAAGCTATTCAAAGGCTGCGATCTTCCCGTCGGTCTCCTCCCTCGCGCAATCTTATCAGCCAACCTCTCCACACTCTCCGTATCATCTCCTTCCTCCTCCAACATCGTGGATCCGACAGAAAAATGAACGTCGTATTATCATCATGGGGATTCTCTTGTAGATATCACTAGCACAACTCGTTCAAAAATTTATCATCTCCATGAGCCCGTTTGCCACGGATTTAGGAAACAAAACAAGGACTAGGGGGAGTATCGAGGAGGAGATGTAAGGCTAGAGCAGTCTGAGTCCGAGTCTGTTTCTGGTTCTGGTTCTGGGAAAGGATTATTCCATTCGATGTTTGGTACCCAATGATCATCACGAAGACCGTAAGGTGATGGGGAGAACTTCGAAGGTAGCGAGGGAGTGCGAGTAATGATACATTCTTTCACTCTCGAAGGAAAAGTGACATAATACCGATTGCTTCTTAAGGGTGGCCAGCGATAAGCACATTCACTCGATTGAGCGGCGAGCTGTGAGCGTAAGTTCCATTGAGAAACGGTGGCGATATCATCCAGGCCTAGGTGTTGGACTCCCCACCGTGATATCTTTCTGTAACTATAAGCTCGTGTATATTGCTAGAATTTGGCGCGAGTAAATCAATGTATAGGCTGAGGCTGGTATAGTTATGTCGATGAGGACTCACCTCCGAACAGTGTATGAGGCGTGTGTATTTTTCTTTGAGCTTTTGATAGAGCGTAATATCTTTCCAAGGAACTTTGTCGATCAGCGGTTGGAAAGTCAGGCTTTTGCGTAATCTGTGGCAAAGCGAGCGTTCTCGTATGTGCTGAGAACCAAGATATTTTTGAAGCTCATACTTGCATTCCACATATCTGATTACGAAGAGTTAGCAAATCTAAAGATGATTTGAATGAATAAGAGGAACTTGCTCTTCGAGAGCCTGTTCCAGGTCTTGCGTGGCGGAACTGTGGCTCCAAGGTGCGAGCCGCCCAACGAGAAGATAGCCCCATACGCAAATGATGTACCCATCATGATTTGAAGGCTGGGGCCACGGAATTTTCGTTTCATCCCAAAGATGTAGTCGTTCGAGCATGGAGAAATAGTTAGAAGCCTCTATTACTAAGCACCGTAAATGGGTGTCAAAGCGTCAAATACTCCGACTCTGTTCCCATAACTTGAAGTACTTATTAAAAGGCGACCTTAATGCAGGCACTCAAGTGCTACAAAACACTCCGCTTACAATTAGTTCCGATGACACTCTGGGTAAGTAGCATGTGTGGACATACCCAATGCATTCGGTTCACCATGTCACACTGTAGTTTAAACTCTGGCGCGAGGGTGCAGGCTGAGGGGAAAATATAATGAGAAATACCACTGACTTTTCATATACTCGCGCCATGGTCGTATAGTTCGAAGATATCCAGATTCCAAAGCTACATGAGATATCGAGATAGATAAAACAGCGCAAGTATATTATTATATATACTATCACCGCATATAACCAAGTCAAGTACAAACACACCATTCCCCCACCTCACGTGGTTTCAAACCTCTTCAAAGGCTGCGGTCTCCCCGTCGGCCTCCTCCCTCTCGCAATCTTATCAGCCAGCCTCTCCACGATCCCCGTATCATCTCCCTCCTCCTCCAGCGTCCTCTTAATCAGCATCTCCATATTAAGCCCCTCGCCGCTCGTCGACCGGCGACCTGGGACCCGCATGCTCGGAGGAGGGAACATGGCTGTCGGACTTGGTGCGGTCGGGGAGCTGTCGGGTTCGAAGATGGGTAGCCGCTCGTTCATGAGATCAGAACGACGGCTGTCAGCAAAACGGGTTAGTTAGGTTTGGATGGCATATATATGAGGAAGGATACGCACGCGTCATCGAAGCTACGGATATTCCTTCCAATCTGTGTACCCTGTACACTCAGCGCATCTGGTCCTACGCGCATACCAGATGTCATGGGCCCAGCAGCGTCCTCTGTAGCCACAAGTTCCGATGCTGCTTCCGATTCCTCTCTGAAAAAGATAAGATAAGATAAGAACGTGGCCTGGGCGAAGATATGATCCCAACATACCGAAGCAGTTGGAACA
Organism: Rhodocollybia butyracea; assembly: GCA_015501585.1. Taxonomy (NCBI): domain Eukaryota; kingdom Fungi; phylum Basidiomycota; class Agaricomycetes; order Agaricales; family Omphalotaceae; genus Rhodocollybia; species Rhodocollybia butyracea. Next base: position 224,595 of record JADNRY010000040.1, read on the forward strand.
CCCTCTGCATTCTTCCGACAGCCATAATCTTACTTTTGATCTGTTGCCGCCGTTGTTGGTAGTCCGCAGCACTGACAGTGGCATCCAATGTTCGTCCCTCTTCCTCGCTCGAGTCTTCTTCAGTGAGTTCTTCTTCACTACAGATACTCAATATTGCCAAAAGCATCTCCGTAACTAGATCCATCAATTAGTTAACAATTCAAGGCAAGATAGACGGAATAGCATACTCTTAGCACCGACAAACGGTAAACTCCACGTAAACGCATCCATAAAGTTGGGCAGCCAGTACGGATGGGGACTAGCGTTGTACTGCCTAATCGTAATATTCTTATTGGCATACTTGATCACGGCTCCGCGATTGTGATACACATCCAGATAGTTTGGCGCCGAGAAGATCGTTATAACGCTGGGAAACTTCTTTGTTGGCGTCTTGCGGAACATGGTGTACCCGTTATCTTGGGCTTCATGTCCACGGATGATGCCGAGGAGATGCGTACGCTCGAGGAACTGGCAAGCAGCGGCATAAGTGTAGAAGTAGGAACAGCCGCGCGTGGCGTTGTGGAGGAAAGTGGAGCCTTTCGGGACGAGACTGTTGGGTTTGTCTTCTTCGCCGAATCCTGCGACTGGATCTGCCCATAAGAGGTCACAGAGCAGACCATGTGAGCCGGGTTCTCGGAAGCGATCCATCTGCAGAGAAGAGTGAGAATTGGTGTATAGGTGTAAAGGTGATAGATAGCTGTACATTTATGATATCGGTTAGGGTGTTGAGCTCGGGTGAGATCCCGCCGTGGACGCAGAAGAATTTGCGGTCGACGAGGGCGGCGACGGGTAAAGCGCAAAATGACTGGATGCATGCTTCGTATACACGTGCGGAGTACTTGTGCAGGCCTGTAAAGACGACGATAGGGATGGCGGGTCAATTGAGGGAGCAAAACCGACTGACATTCGCGTTTAAAGGTAAAATATTCGGTGAGATGGCGACATTCGTGGTTTCCGCGGAGTAATACAAATTTAGTTGGATAACATAGCTTGAGGGCATACAGATACAAAAGACACTAGCCGGGGAGAAAATTGAGTGGTTTAGCGTTGAAGGAGACGACAAAGGACTTACCTCGATTCCAAAACTTCCTCGATCAACATAATCTCCCAAGAATAGATAACAGTTATCGTTTAGTGAGCCTCCGACTTCGAAAAGTTTCATTAGATCGTACTGTTGGAAGTTGATAAAGCAATAAATTATTCATCGATGAAACGCGTACATATTGGCCATGGATATCACCACATACTGAAGCAGGATTAGAATACGAAAAGAACTGGAAAACAAGGACTCAACTGGTTACGGGACTGGTTACGTGTACTAGATTGGCCTCTTGCTTCAACATTTCGTACGCGTTTTCCAGGATAAAGATAGCATGCTCTTCCTTCAGCCGGCCTTCCTTGAAGAAATGGTCCTTTAACAATGCATGATTTACGAATTCGCCTTTGAAGAATTCTTCATCTGTGAGCTCGTTCGAAGCCGGTGGGTCCACCTACGAAGATGAGCTCGAGAAAAGAAAAAGAAGAGAAAACTAACGTTTAGGACATATCTCTCGGGTACCTGCTGCACAGGAAAAGACCCAGGGAGATTTGCGTCTTCTGAGTTTTGTGCATCCATTGTCAAAGTTGAATGGATGCAAAGCGCTCGAGCAGATTATATTTGTGAGTGTTTATGATAAAGTGGAAGGCAACTGTGCGGCGGGCTGAAACATAACAAAGTACTTTGTACTTCATGACGGTTCAAAGCAGGAGTGGAAAGAAAGCTGTAAAGCTGCAGTCGGCACTTATTTTTCAGCGATCGGGCAGGAACATTACAATAATAACTGGAGCGTAAGGCTGTGCGTTGTGATTTTCTGAATAGAAACGTAGCTATACAGGTTAGAAATACAGCGTATATTACTGAACGAAGCAAGGTGTTACACTGCAAACTGTGGTTAGCACATGGCTCAGTTAACGATCCCAACATACTTTCTTGATAGTCCGCAGCGACAAGACTACGAGAGTTATCAGACAAGTTCCGAAGACAGAGAAAAAGTACTAACAGTTCAAGCACGACTTCTGGAGGCATCCGTTCCATAAGTTCGTGGATAGGTATCTCTTCCTTTGGTCCCACATTCGAGTAATGAGCTTTGAAGGCCATGTATTCTATCATCTTTTGGAGAATAATTCCTCTGTACGTTTCATTAGAACTCATCAGTATCAACTAGACTGATGAACCGTACCGTTCTTGAGATCTATAAGTTCTTGTTCCCGCTTCAGCGAATCCACCTGAACATGAAACCCTCCTGTCAGTTTCAACTAAAAGCAGTAGAGATCATAATTGACCTGAAGTGTCCAGCGAGTTTTTGATAGTCCCGCTCATATCAGCGACCCTTCTTTTTACGAGGAATGTGTAGCCATCGTTGCTGGCAAGACGAACCCAGTCTTCGGGACTTGCAATGGCAGAATCATCCCTAAAGTGTTGTTTCAGTAGCAGAGCTTGCAAAAGATGGTGATATTGGTGTACATTGGATGGTCTTCGTTCATTGTTTGCAGTTTGCAGTTTGACGCGTCGAGGAACGAAAAAGAACGGAAAAAGCCGTGATTGCCACTTTCGGGGACCACGCGGAAATGTCTCAATATACTTCTATTACGGCTTTTACGCCACCGTACTATAAGGATTGACTCAAGCTATATAATCAGCTTCAGTCAGTTCTGACTCTAAATACGCTTTCCATCTCCCCCCAATGGTAGCAGTTTCCCTTCCTTTCGATATCTGGTGGAAAATACTCGATTATCTTCCCTTAACAGTCTCGTTCAACCTGCGCTCACTGAACCGCATCTTTCTAGAGATTCATCGTAAACGAAATTACCGGAATCTCGTCATTGACCGCTACGGAAAGAGCACCAAGCGAAAGTTGGCCGCATTGAAGTATGTCAAGCGGTACATGTCATGACATTTCCGAATACTTATCATAACTTTGCAGTGCACACTCATTGGGTCGTTACGTCTACTCATTGAAGATACAGCCATGTTGGATCGTGTCTAACGTTCCAAAATTCAGCCACGGTCCCGCAGCTCGAGTTTCCTCTACTTTCGACCGCGTACATTCGTTTTTCGACTCCGAGTATCCGAAACGAAAAGCCCAAGCTCTGGTCCAAAAACGAATGCGCAAACAGATCAAATTGATCACCGAAGCAGCAAGGAATCTCGATTCTATCAAAGAGTACACCCTTGAGTGGGATGAAGGTCCTTATCACGATGAATACTTCACTGCGTTCTTGTCCAACCTCGCCGACCCAATCATAACCCCCTTTGGACAGACCCTCACCAAACTTTCTCTAAAGGTACCTACAAACAAGTTCCGTTATCTTGTTTCAGCGAAACTCCCTGCACTAGAGGAGCTTCATCTTCATCTCGTCACCAAATCGCTGCTCGAGAGCGACATCAACAACCACCTCGATTGCTTGGTTGTCTTTGTCAACAACCTCTTCCAGTCGCTCCGCTGCTTGTCTATTTCATCTACCTATACGTCACTCAACCTCAATCTACACCAATTCTTCCACAGACTCGGGCACTTTCCTCTTCTCCGCTCCTTAGCCCTCACGATACCCTACGACGGCGCGCACCTCGGCTCATCATTGGATAGTCTACGTCAGTTCATATCTAAACATAGCACCAACATCCAGGAACTCAAGCTCTTATGCCGAGTTCGCGCAGCCACAAGGATCCGCCCCAATGATCCAAGCGCCAAATACTGGATCCAGCGTATCTTGAACAGCATCCAGGCCCCATCCATCCAAACATCCGCCTACAGCCCCAGCTACAACCAGCTCAGAGGCCTCCGCAACCTCGAGCTTGCTCTCCGCCCCCTGCGAAGCGACCTGCAGCCCTTCCTCACATTTCTCGCTTCTGTCGCTGACCAGCTGGAGTCTTTGGTGCTCATGGACGACGCGTTGAAACCGCACGAGCTAGGCCGAGTTTTGAATGTCTTAGTTCAGAGGCCTGCGCAGACGCTTGGCCACTATGGCAGCAGCTTGAACGGGTACGGCTATACGAATATTCGTCATCTTTCGATAAGGCTGCAGTACCTGTGCCCGTACACGGTCGACCTCCTCGCATCGGAGCTACGCTCTCTTCGGTCGTTGCGATTGACGTTTTCGGATGTTAGATTTCATCACGATGAGGATGTGGAGCAGGAGCAGGTGCAGTGGACTCATGTTGATGAACTGGTTAGTGGCTTTCCTTCTTTCCTTCCCACTCCTTCCTAACCCTTCTTTGTCGGCTCCGTGTTTCTCTTTCCGAGTCTTCACATACTGAGCTAAACCCAATTCTTCTCTTGCCTAGAACTTTTTTTATGACGCCCTTCGAACCCGGTTCTACTCTGATTGGAAGCTATCCTCTTTGAAGATCTCTGAGTGCCCTCATCCACGTCACCCGAAATGGGGCAAGGAGATGGAAGTGCTTTTCAAGGGATGTATTCCGTCGCTTGTGTTGTTTGACGTATTCGAGCCTACGGTGTGATTCTCTTATGATTCTCTTATGATTCTTCTATGATTTTTCTTATGATCTTCTTGGCCCTATTTTTTGGCTTGTCCGTGGCTTTTCGCTATTCAATTAGTGATGCTGCCTCTTTTGTTTCTCCTCCATCCCTCTCTTTTTAACGATTCTCGTCTTTTGTCTAGGTCATTAGGATATTAGGGTATTTGCTGTGCTTGCATCTCGTCTCAGTCCTGCTCTCGTTAACGTCCTTGTTGTTCTACTATTACTAAATTGTTGTTTGAATTATACTGTATTGTACTTGTATCAATTTTTCTGTACGTCTAGAATCTTCGTTAAATAATTTGTAGAATACAAAAGTTCGCTCACTCATGTAATGATTAATCCATTCGCTTATTAGGCTTCTTCTGGTCATTTGATCCTATAATCAATTGCCACTTCTCTCGTTCCCTCAAGACCGTATCAGAAAAGAAAGAATGACGAGGAGGTGTAAGCCTGCCGTGGCTTACCACACTTGAACCGCCAAGATGTGCTTATATACAATCCAGAGGCTGAACACATAGTTTGTGTTTATACTGCCGTTTTGGCGTAACGGTCAAAGCTGCTGGATTGTGACAAAGACCCACTTACAGGAGGGATATATGAGTAATGGAAACGGAAAACGGCGGCGACGGTGGGAGGTAAGATGGGGGTTGAGAGGTGCTAGTGAATGGTCAATAGAGAGGAATAGCGTTAGGAAGAGGATTCAAGATGGGTTAAAGTAAAGCCGCAACTGCACGACCGTGGGGACAGTCCATGGCGCTCCAGCTGTAATTAATCCTCTTTCAGAGTTGTAACTCGGATGGCCAAGCACCGCGACAGCTGCTGGGTGTGGGACGGTACTCGAAGCTAGTAATTTCTCCTTTTCAAGACAGTCACGTCCGACCATCACGACTCACCGGCTCGACGTTCATCTTCGAATTCAGCCTAGTAGTAAGCGATGTAATGACCGGGTGACTTTAGTCCTTGGCGTAGAGGAAAGAAGCTTGAGCCTGAAGCCTGATGATACCTTGTTACCATACTGGATCGTCTTCCATTTCCACTATTTTCCATGTTGCCATGTCAGATTTTATATTCCATGCACGACGAAGAAGGGGAACTAGAACCAGCCTTCTTGTGTCCTCTTTGCAATTCACTAGTCTTGAAGTGGTCGTGCTCTCTAAAGTTTTACGATTAGATACGCAGGCTCAAACTATCGTAGTAAGAAAGTGTCCAATGAACCTAAAGTTCGTCGCATGATCTTTATCTTCCCGTAGTACTTCTCCATCTCTGGAGCTGGAAAACTGGGAAACGGCTACCATAACACGGGTCATCGTTGAGGACATCTTAATCGGAGTCTTTCTACGATTTGCTAGCTCCACGTTGGGACTCGGATGTTTTCTTCTCCAAGTCTGCTGAACATCATTTCCGTAGTTCCCCCCTAGTAGGTTCAAGTCGGTGCGTAACTATAGTTCTACCGTACCAATCTTCATAAAAATCGAAACAGTATCAAGCGCTGTACTTTTCTTGTCTGGGGTATGCTTCCAGTGGAGCTGGATGTTGTCTGGTTTGAAAGCTGCGACTTCCTCTGAATGTGCTCTACGTCATCCAACGATGCATGCCGTTCGTTGACACGATTGGTATTATACTTGCAGGAAAGGTGATATATCGAATGCTTGACAATATCTTGCTGAACGAAGTTACTTACAGTGCTCGTTGCGAAACCTATACAACCGAGGATGTGTCGGACTTCCTGTACACCACCAGTGGATGTACGTGTTCTTGCTCCTTCAAGATGGCCGTTTGTCTGATTTGTCTTCCCCTCGAACAGGGATAGCCCCAGAATAAGGTACTTGTGGAATGAATTTGCGTATCTTTGGTTTACTAGATACTTACAGTGTGAAGCCATAGTCATCTTAGTTTCTTAACGATGCACACTTTGGCATTCTGGGCAAAGGATATCAGATTAACCGTTGGCCGCCGAACGATATTCTTCGTGGGATGCTGGGTATCTGGTTTTTTCATCAACCATCTCTTCCTCGCTTCACAGATATTTAGGTTCCGCTTGGTACTACATGAACCCTTGAATGTTCATTCATCACCCCCTTCCTAGATATCCCTTCTCTGACCCCGCAGATTGGATATGTGATATTAGGCGTATTGTTCTTGTGTTGGGTGATCTTGATAGTTTATGAAGCAGATGAGTTGATCATGAATGATTCTTTCTTTCCATTAATACTGACACTGATGTTGATCCCTGGCCGCGCCTACTGCAAAGCTTATTGTGTTGTTTTTTTCACTCTCGGCCTTGTCTTTGGTCTCACTCCTGGCCTCGTATACTCAGTTTCTTCAGAAACTTGGTCAGTGTTGACCACTGTAGCGTACCGAGATGGTAAAGGGTTAACTATTTTAATCTCGATTCGACTGAGATCATTTGATTTCCAGGTATCACTTACTACCTGATTCTTTTCGGTGGATATCTACAACTGCGCCGGGTCTTCCATTATGATACTTACCATTCCATCAACATCAGGGCTGTCAGTGACAAATTTGGTTGGTACTGTTCTACTCTCTGTTCTGACTTCTACTACTGCCAGTGAGTGCTTCAACGCATCCTCAAATTTATCACGCCGGCAGCTCATCCTCTGGCACAGCATGATCTCCAGGACATTTTCATTCATATCGATGAGTGATGCAAACTGCACTGACTCGCAGCAGAGTCATCCTCCATATGCGAAGTCAGGTGCGCTGTGAAAGGTAACGTCAAAGCGTTCCTTATAAGGCTATTTCAGGACACGAACCTTGACAGACTTTTAGATTGACACAAAGACAATGGTTTGGTCCTCACCTGGACTTCAGTTAGACCTAAATTAGCTTGGATAGCTCGGTTCTCCGTACAGTACCCTCAGTCGTTTCACTTCGTGTCAACGCTGAAGTTTAACTTTACTTTACTTTCTACCCATTGAAATTGACTGTGGACTGTGGGTAATGGTAGTAGTAGTATTGTACTCGGTAAAACTGATTAGCGCTGATGTCTGTGCCACATTTATCTGGTATCTTCAAAATGATCAAAAATGATCAGTTTTCAAACGGGCATGGATACATGTAAACGCCAGTCTGATCTGAAAATTTTCTGGCTTCCTGTGGGACCTCATATCATATTGAGAAAGAGTAAAAAATGTAAACGATACATGCAAGACGATATTATTACCCCCGGCGATCGCTGGCACCGCATATGCCTTATGTAGAAGGTCGTACTGGGGCTGTACAGGTGCAGATGAACAGATATGATTTAGCTTATCTCCCGTAGGCAGACTCAACCAGACTCAACCTCGCAAGCGAGCTATAATTTAGCCAAAATTGGATCATTTTTCAAATCCAAACCTCTAGATGTCCCTGCTACCTGTCGCAGCACAGGTCTTTGTTAGTACTGACATCTTACAAGGAGTCTGTCTACGATATATAGGCTTGGGCCCTTCTGCGCTGTTTGCTAGCTCCCTGTCGTGATAAATTTTGTGGCTCTTTCATGTCTGTCTCTCCGATAACGCCAGAAGAATTACTTCAGTTTGCTGATGGTGGGAACACTGTACTGGTACTTTACACTACTGTTCTCCCCTCCGAGTCTGCTGAACGTCTTCTCCCTGTTTTTTCCTAGTATGTTCTTGGTGGGTGTTGGGCATATATAACTACTTCTACTCATACTCACAAATCAAAACAGTATCAAGCGCTGCACTTTTCCTGTATGACTGGATCCTCATGCTTCCACTGGAGCTGGACGTCATCTGGTCCGAGAAACTACGGCCTCTGAGTGTGCTCTACGTCATTCAACGATACATGCCGTTCGTCGACACTATTGCCCTCTCATTTGCAGGAAGGGTGATGTATTGATTTCTTGACGATATATTACTGAACATTACTTACAGTGCTCCTTATGAAACCTATCGGACCGAATACGTGTCGTATCCTGTACAACACCACTGCATGTAAGTTTTCTTTTTTCTTACTTGCAAGCTTGCCTGATGTATCTTTGCCTCAAACAGGGATGTATACTATAGGGATAGGCCTAACAGAAGGTACTCGTCGAATCGATTCGCATATCTCTGATTTACTGGATACTCATGTGAAGCCGCTATAGTCATATTAACGATGCGCACCTGGGCACTTTGGGAAAACGATCGCAGATTAACCTTTGGCCTCACAATATTCTTCGTGGTATGCAAGATACCCATCTTCTACCTCGTACAATCCTTCCTCAATGTACAGACATGTAGGTTGCGCTTAGGATGCAGGCTACTAGTGAATCCTTGAATGCTTATTCGTTGCCCACTTCCCAGATATCCCTTCTCCAATCCCGCAGATTGGATGTGCAATACTGGCTGGTAAATCAATGTTTTTCTTGGTTTTTGTGATCTTCATGGTTTACGAAGCAGGTGAGTTGACGTATGTTCTTTGGGTTCAGTCGTTCATAAAATCACTCTTTTCAGTGATCCTGACACTGATATTGATCCCTGCCCTCGCATATTGTGTGTCGTTTTTCTCACTCTCAACCGTGGCTTAGTTTCTCAATCTTTGCCTCATATATAGTCCGCTCAGGAAATTGGTCAGCGCTGACCACCGTAGTGTACCGAGATGGTATGATCTAAGTATTTTAATCGTGATTCAACTAAGACTGTTTAATTTCTAGGTATCATTTACTACCTGTTTCTTTTTGGTGAATATCTATAATTGTACCCTTTCCATTGTAATGCTGAGTGTTCCATCAATATCAGTGTTTTCGGTGGTAAATGTGGTCGCTATTCTAGTACTGCCGGTGAGTCCTTCATCCTCACACTTGTCACGTCAGCTCATTCTGGCACAGAATGATCTCCAGGTTTTCTTTTCACCTCAGCGAGTGATGCACACTTTGCTGACCAGCAGAGTCATCCTCCATATACGAAGTCAGTTGCGCAAACCACAAACTGTCTTGCTAAGGGAGGAGGCTGCGAGTTTTTCCTTGGGGGATGGTCCAGATCGTCAAAGAGACCCCTCAATTTGTTAAACGGTTAAACCACGGAACAGTACCACCACTGGGTGGAGACTCGATGTAAGCATGTAATAGGTGAACGGGGAACTTCTTTCCATTCCCTCTCGCGAACAAGTTTCTTGATGCTTGAACCTTGTTTTTTTTTTATCGACTCGTTCACCTGTCCCAATATTTGATACCTTACAAAGTAGTATTTGCGATTACCTCTTTTTGCACCCCTATCTGGACATAACTATGGCGTATTTGATTTTTGTGCGAGGACTATGAATTCAGTTACATTCTGGTTGCGAGATAGGTTTTTCCTTAATGAGTGCATTTGGGCTGTATCGGGTCCCATCCCTTATCAGAAATTAACTGGTTTCAACTTGATTTCAGACCATCATGCATCAAACCGGATTTATTTCAGTCGGGGGTCCTGAGTGTGTATAATAGTCTGGATAGGTCACTGATATAGACATATTGGCTTGCATCTTGGGGGTGGAAGGAAGAGGAGACCGATGAGAATCAACCAGGAATCGCAGGAGGCTGATGCGGGATAATGTCCAAGGTGCCGGATATTTAATGGTACATGTACAATGTACATGCTCCTGGCACCAGCCGAGGTGCCTGAGCGGTCGTGGATGAAATATATGTAAAACCGGGAGACGGTACGTGGTTGGTACGTGGTTTTGCTCACCTGCGAAAACAGCACATTAAGTTATCAAGTTGAACTTGAGTATATCAAAGTTAGGTTAGGCTTATTGCCGGCTTGGGACCAAGGGAGGACCAAGGAAGATTTGAGTCAAGAAGAACCGGGCATACATACAAGATCTGCAGACCGCTACTAAGACGGCGGTACACATATAAACAACACCCGGATGAGTTGAAGGCAGATTATCAGAACACTTGATTTTGTTTTACAGTCATTCACCAGAGCTTACCGTGACTGGGAATTTGAAGCGGCGAGCCTTGGGTGCGAGGGATGTCGGTCGCCTCTTAAACAAGAACGTGCGAGGTAGCCATTACTTACACTACAATTGCAAATCCATTAAGGTCAAAAACAGAAACGACCCCTTAGCATTTGGATAGATTCACGAACCCAAATTGAACCGCACCACACACTTTCAAGCTCCTTGATCTGGTCGTCGTGACAAGTTAGCGTATTCGGTAGCAAGTACTACTCTCCACCCAAAACATGGACTTGCCTCGGTACACCGGTCTATTGCGATGAGTAAAATAAACCCATTGATTGAGACTCACGCATAGTGAATTAGTTGTCTTGAATCCCACAGATATCAAAAAGCAATACATTGACATAAGTAGTAGGCACAGAATCGAAGACAGCACGAATTGCCATCGCAGCAACTACTCACGATATTCTTGATCATCAGACCCATCAGTATCTCAAAACATATCTTCTCATTTCTTCAAAGTCCTCTGCTTCTCCGGCCCTTCCAGAATTAACTTTCTGTCTACCCACATCCCTTTGCGTTCTCGCACATTATCCATGTAGATCTTTGCTACATTAGCCCTGTCTGAGGTCGTTCCCAAATCCTCTAGCTCCTCAACAGTGGAGGGGATCCAGAACGGGGAGAGAGGTAGGAGGTCATATCTATATCAATAGTTTCCGTCAGGCATCGGAAAATTATAGGTAAGATTGCACTTGCCCACTAAAAACCAATATTACACCTCCAGCTGCTCCGCTTGTACGTTTTCTCAGCTCATCAGCAAATCCGAATGATTCAACCACCGGGATTCGAGCGGTTATAGTGAAGAATGAGGTTCCTTCCTTCATTTCCTCCGCGATGACTCGCCCTTTTCGTTTGGAAAGCACACCGTAGACGCGTCCAAGTACATCCGCTGCTCAAGAGTCAGCAGTCAAGAACGATAAACGAGATCGGAGCTGGACTCACTACTACACTGAATATCACAACTATACATCGCTAACATCAACCTCGGACTCCATTCTAATAATGCACTTTTACATGCGTCCCGCACAGAGGAGATGAGAGAACCAGTTGTTTGTGGATGGGCGAGGACAGAAGACGGGTCGGTGTATCGTGGGGCAAGTTTGGGATCGATTGCTGTAGTGTCCGAGCTCTCCGCATTTTCCTGAACCATCCCTTCACCCGATTTCTCTACTACCTTACCCATATCAATATCAACCTTCTCGACGAAATACCCTATACCCTCTACCGGTTCGGCGCATAAGGGACCTTGGCGGGTGGCCAGGTTAAATCCCGTTATTATGTGAGGGATTAATGGAGCGATTGATGTGCTATAAGAAGCCGAGGAAGTTTTTTCGGTGGAAAATGCTGAGGTACGAGCATCGACGAGTATACATCCCGTTCCGTACGAATCAGTGCTTTCATACTCTTCCGTGATGTCCGGGCCTGAATCGGAACTGTGGTCGCTGAAAGGGTATGTTAGCAAGGGGTAACGAGAAAGATGGCGGATGGGTAAAGGAGCGAAAGTAAAGCAAAGGGGAAATGATTCACCTGCCACCACGAGCTGATGCTCCTCCTAACGGACCGAAAGCCCAAACCCGTTTACTGGCAGCATCACTCAGCATCTTCCACAACTTCGCTTCTCCCTGTACATCCCGATTTTTTTCGTGTCGCTCTTTTTTGGCGACAGCCGATGATTCGTTCTCGCAAATCTCAGCAAACTCAGACCAAAACGTACGTTCTTCCGCAGTTTCATGACCTTCGTTACTGTCGTTACTGTCGCTACTGTCTCCCTTCACTCTCTTGAGTCGACCTAACACTCCACGCCGCCTTTTTGCACCTATGAACTCTTTGACGGCCTCCGGTAGGGGAACGGCACGGATTGTAAACGTAATTAGGCTTTGTGAGGTGGAGGCGGTTATTGTCCCTGTAACGCATGAGAGGAGTTAGATTGTCGAATGATATATAGAATACAAAACTCACCAGTAGGTCCACTCGAAACTCCCGAGCCAAACTGCCCCTGGAATTGCTTCTGCAGCTGGAACTGTTGTTGCTGTTGCTGTTCTTGAGCAGATTCCGGTTGTGACGTGTCTGAAAAGGCTTCTGAATAATCATTCGAAGGTAGACGAGCCACAACAATTACCTCCCATGCTAACGAGTTCTCGAACCGCAGTCTCTCTGAAGGGAACAATGGGCTTCGAAGCGTGGATTTCGATTTTCGCATAACGCTCTCGGAGGTCTTTGATGCAACGTTCAAGATGGAGCTCACCAGCCCCACCAATAACCCATTCGCCGCCGTCCATTTGAAATGTTTCAACGCAAGGGTCAGCCTGTTCCAGGATCTAGGCACAAGAAGATTTCACTTAAAAGAACGATGATTCTAGAACAAGGAAACTCACCTTCAGCCCTCTCAGCAACGCCGGTAGCTCTCCTGGAATAGCAGGAAGCAACGAAACTCGTACGATTGGTGGATTAGCTCGACTGACGCGGCCGAGATTGACCAGCCATGATTTCGTTCCGAGATTACCACTCCTTGCTATAGCACCTCCGTCTCCGTTCACACCGATTTGAGGTACGGGACTGACTATGGTACCGCTGCGCCAAATGATACCCTCCTGGTCATCGACTTCGACTTCCATCGCAGCCGCGGCGTCCGCGATACCATCAATAGCTCCCTCCGCGTTTGATAGACCTCTCAGAGAAGTCGTTAAGGAGGATGAATAGGAATAGTAAAACCGCACTGCGAAGATTTGGCCTGCGGAGACGGACTGGACAGGTACAAGTTCGCGGCCCATCATAAGGTATAGAGAGCGGATTTTGACTAGAGTTGGATGAGTGGGACCCGATGAAGGTGAGGATGTCTTTACCGCTGGTGCGAGGTTTTGCGCCGAACTCGATGATGAGCCAGTACGGTTCTGGACATAAGACGGGAGACCGAGGATGTAAGGCATATTCGAGGGATGTACAGAGAGTTTTGCGATGCCACTATCGACATCACTCTTCGCACCGTCGGCTGTAGAAGGGTCGGTAACGTCGAGAGTAGCGAGCGATGATTCAAGATTATCAGCTGACAATATGGACGATTCCAGGGTAGGATTAAATTTGGGCAACAAAACACAAACTCTCTTACCGACACTCAATGTGCCGGAATAGATACGTGCGAACCCGAGGAGGATATCATCGTCTTTACTTGCATCTTCTGTCTCCGTGTTGGTGGTCCCTTCCTTCCGCTCCGGCTCCGCAGTCAGCGTATCTGCAGGAGTAGCATCAGGTGTCGACGCATCTCCAGATGCTTGAGTACCTGATATAGGAGTTGGATTGCGTTGTTCCTTTGATGCTTTTACCTTGGCCGCCCTCTCCTTCTCTTTTTCTTCAGGAACCTCGCTCCTCCTCACCGCGAACATTTTGCTCACGTATGCGCAGACGGGAACTGAGGCGGAGATGGAGGCGGTAAACAAGTGACTGTAGATCCTGTGTTCGGTTGTAGCATCATCTGTACCATCCGTACCCGATGGTGAGTTTCGATTCGGGGTTGGGTTCGATGAGAAAGATGGCGATTTCAGTCCCAATAGCCCACCCATTTTCCTGGCTTGTGCCGCTCCTGGCGGAGGAACGACATCGATAACGGCTTGGACAATGGCGGTTGAGAGAGGAAGCCATGTGGAGAAGATGTTCTGAAGGATTTGCTTCGAGTTTGCTGCGTTGTTCGACTCTCCGGTACTAGAAAGATTTTGTAGAGCGCGCATCTCGCGCGGCGGTAGGGTCAAACCTAGTGTAGAGATAATTTTGAGAATTTTGTCCTTGTCGGGTGCAGTATTTCTAAAATATTGATTGTTAGCCGGGATACGAAACATCGGGGATGCGATGCGGTATAATTCGTTGAAAGATAGACGTTATATCGAAGGAAACTGACTAAAGAACAGAGACTCACGAAGAATTACTGGTATTATTTTCTCCAACGCCCATCCCAACAGCATCATAAACTTTCCAAAGATTTTCTAGTATAATCGAAACAAATAGTGGTTTCATCCCGAGTCGTTTCGATTTTGGACCGACGATCTACAGAGGAAGGATATTAGACTTGAACCGTATCAATACAGCAAACGCGTACCCTCTTAGCTTTGGGGTCGAAATACCATTCTCCCCACATGACCTTCTTCAGTCCCTCTTCTTTTTCTTTCAGCGCTTCCATCGTCATACTCCCGCTTTTGGTCTGTTCAGCAAACAGCCTCCGCGCAAATATTCTCGCGAAATGACTTGGTCTAAATCCCCATCCGTCAATCGCAGACGAAAAGATCACGTTGCCTTGAGCTGGGTCAAAGTATATCGAAGAATCGTCGTCGTGTCCTTCAGCTTCCTGGTCGTTTCGCTGATTATCTTCACCTTCCTCTTCCTCATCCATTCTCTTCATTCTTTCACCACCCCACATTTCGCCCATGACCACATTAACGTCTTCTACAACTCTCCAAAGTCTCTCGTACGCTTCCTCAGGTCCCAGCTTCAGCTCTCCAATCAGCCTATCGATCTTATTGAGCACGAGAACCGGATGCAATTTGTCCAAATACGCCTGGCGTAATAAAGACGTCGTTTGTGTTTGTACGCCCTCAACGACATCTACGAGAACAAGAGCTCCATCGCAAAGACGAGATGCAGAGGAAACTTCAGATTGGAAATCTATGTGGCCAGGCGTATCGATCATGTTTAGTGTGTAAACTTCGTTGTCTTTGACACGGAATTTCAGGCCAACGGCGCTGCTTTCCATAGTAATACCGCGTTCCTGCTCGTCTTCTCGCGAATCCATGTACCGTACTTTGCCCGTTAGTGCCATTCTGGTGGATATAATGTTGTTGGAAGCAAGAAGAGAGTCCATGAGCGTCGTTTTACCGTGGTCGACGTGTCCGAGAGTAGTTAAGT
Organism: Rhodocollybia butyracea; assembly: GCA_015501585.1. Taxonomy (NCBI): domain Eukaryota; kingdom Fungi; phylum Basidiomycota; class Agaricomycetes; order Agaricales; family Omphalotaceae; genus Rhodocollybia; species Rhodocollybia butyracea. Next base: position 239,992 of record JADNRY010000040.1, read on the forward strand.
TGCGGATAAAGTTGGGGGAAGAGGCCATCGTGGATGTTGGACGTGTAAGGGTGTGAATGGTTGAAGTGGTCCCGATAAAGAGTCAAGAATTTTAAGCGCGCATTATCGGATTGCGTCCGGCATAATTGGGCCGCCGCGTTCCACGGACCGGGTAAAAATAAAAGATAATCTAATCTACTAATAAGTTCACTGCGTAAATAATCCAAATTGATTGAAAGTTTTCGGTCACTTAATACAATACAGCTACACTACCCCTTCTCATAAGATGATCTCATAATGTTTCAGTACTCAACGTCAGAGTTCTATGCTGCCAAGGAGAGGAACATTGCCGGGAACATCGCCGATCGCTGAAGAATGTCGGCGAGGACCGTCGCTGAGGAACGTCGCTGAGGAACATCGCTGGTGACTGAGGAAGGTCGTACATGTCACAAGGCAGTGTCTCGACTCTAGGGAAGCTACTGTAGTCACGTCCAAAAAAGTTCAGTCCGGACGCAGGTTCAGGACTGAACTTCTCGTGCACTACTCCGGTGATCCTGACGCTGATGTCAATCCCTGGCGTTGCTTATTGGAAGGCTTGCTGTGTTGTTGTTTTCACTCTCAGCCTGTTTTCAGTGGCCTCGTACAGTCTGCTCAGGTCATCTGGTTGATCACCGTAGTGTACCGGGACAGTAAAGGGCGAACTACTTATTTTAATCCTGATTCGACGGAGACTATTTAATTTCCACTTACTACCTAATTCTTTTCGGTGGATATCTGTAGCGCACCCATTCCATTATGATACTTACCACATCACGAGACTAGAGGATTATGGCTATTGCGGCACAATTATATATGTCTGGTGATAGCACTTTAGCAGTAATCATCGCAGTTATCGCCACAGTGTCGATGAAGATTGATGGCCATGAACCAGTCATTACTTACCATTGATCATGATGTACAGCCTCTCACTTCCATTCCCAGATATAATTGTCCCAGTTCCGTGATGCATTCCGTCAACATCAAGGTTGTCAGTGACAAATTTGGTCACTCTGCTGGTGAGGGCTTGTATCCTCGAAGTTGTCACCTCAGCTCGTCCTAGGCTGGAATAGTATGATCTCGAGAAACTTTTCATCTCGTATCATTAAGCAATGCAAATTGTGCTGATCAGCAAGTCATCCTCCATATGATGGAGTTGGCAGGTCATGGTGTGCTGTAAAAGGTAACGTCAAAGCGTTCCTTATCAGACTTTTATTTGATTTACACAAAGACACCTCACTTGAACTTTAATTAATTGATTTGCACCTAAATGAGCTTGAATAGCTCGATTCTATGCACAGTACCCTCAGTCGTTTCGCCGTTTCGTAACGCTGAGGTTTAACTTAACTTAGCTTTTTACCCATTGAAATTGAATGTGGACTGTGGATTGTGCCAGGTAACGATAAAACATATTACTACTGAGCGCCGATGTCACGTTAGTTGGTCATTTTGGTTCTGTACTACATTTATCTGGTATCTTCAAAATAGTAATCAATTTCAAATGGGCACCAGGTGGCAGGCATGAATACATATATGTAAACGCCAGTATAATCTGTCCTCAGATCATATTGAGAAAGGAAATGTAAACGATATATGCAAGGCAATTTTAGTACCACCGCTGGCATCGCACATGCTTTACGTGCAAAGTCATATTGGGGCTGTACAGGTACAGATGAACAGATGTATACTACGGCTTCGCCCAAATTTGGACCATTTTTCAAATCCGAACCTCTAAATGTCCCCGCTACCTGTCATAACACAGGCCAGTGTTACCAAAATCTTACAAGAGTCTTTCTACAAAACTAATAAATAGGTTTGGGCTTTTGTGTTCAAGTTTGCTAGCAGCTAGCTCCCCATCGTTACTCGTAATATTACACTTTGTGTTTCTTTCATGACTTTAACACCAGAAGAAATACTCCAATTTGCTGATATTATGAACATCTGGCTGGTACTTAACACTACTGTTCTCCCCTTCGAGTCTGCTGAACGTCTTTCGTGTTTTTTTCCTAGTATGTTCTTGGTGCATACTATCTTGCAGCGTCCTTGTACCCATACTCAAAAATCAAAACAGTATCAAGCGCTGCACTTCTCCTGTATGACTGGATGCTCATGTTTCCACTGGAGCTGGAGGTCATCTGGTCCGATAAACTACGACCTCTGAATGTGCTCTATGTCATCCAACGATACATGCCGTTCGTCGACATTGTTGCCTTCACATTCGCAGGAAGGATGATGTATTGATTACTTGACGATATCTTACTGAACATTGCTTACAGTGCTCCTTGTGAAACCTATCGAGCCGGGTGCGTGTCGTATCCTGTACGAGACCTCTGCATGTAAGTTTTCGTGTTTCCGACTTGCGAGCTGGCCTGATCTATCTTTGCCTGGAACAGGGATGTATACTACAGGGATAGCCCTAACAGAAGGTAATCGTCGAATCGTTTCGCATATCTCTGATTTACTGGAAGCCACCATAGTCATCTTAACATTGCGCACCTGGGCACTTTGGGAAAAAGATATCAGATTGACCATTGGCCTCCCGATATTCTTCGTGGTATGCCAGGTACCCATTTTCTACATCATACATCTTTTCCTTAGTGTACAGACATGTAGGTTGCGCTTACGATGGGGGCTACTAATGAATCCTTGAATGCTTATTCGTTACCTAGATATCCCTTCTCCAGTCCCGCAGATTGGATGTGTACCGTTGGGCGGTGAATCAATGTTGTACTTGGATTGGGTGATCTTGATGGTCTATGAAGCAGGTGAGTTAATGTATGTTCTTTGGGCTCGGTTATTCATGAATCACTCTTTTCAGTGATCCTGACACTAATGTTGATACCTGCCTTCGCATATTGTGTGTTGTTTTTCTCACTCTCGACAGTGGCTTGTTTCTCAGTCCCTCTCGTATATAGTCCGCTCAGGAAATTGGTCAGCGCTGACCACCGTAGTGTACCGAGACGGTATGGGCTAACTAGTATTTGAACCATGATTCGACTAAGACTGTTGGATTCCTAGGTATCACTTACTACCTGTTTCTTTTCGGTGAATATTTATGATTGTACCCTATCCATTATAATACTGACTATTCCATCAATATCAGGGTTTTCAGTGACAAATGTGGTCGCTGTTCTACTACTGCCGGTGAGTCCCTTCATCTTCAGACTTGTCACGTCAGCTCATCCTCTGGCACAGAGTGATTTCCTGGTTTTCTTTCCACCTCAGCGAGTGATGCACACTTTGCTGACCAGCAGAGTCATCCTCCATATACGAAGCCAGTTGCGCAAACCACAACTTATCTTGTTGAGGGACGTCTCGGACCCCGCCATTTCGTTAAGCCACGGAACAATACCACCACTGAGTGGAGACTCGACGGAAGTATGATAGTGCAACTACATTCTAATAACTGAATGGGCACTCCTTCCCATACCCTCTCGCGAGCAAAGTACCCGATGCCTAAAAACCTTGTTTTATGTTCTTTTTATTGACTCGTTTATCTGTCCTGATAAAATTTCCCTTTTATATAAATAAACCTAGACACATATCTTGCGAAAAATGCAAGTTCGAAGGCGGCCTCAAAGGCACTCGATATGCAAAGTTGTATTTTCAATCCCCTCATTTTGCACTCTTATCTCGATGTAAATATGGTGTGTTTGATTTTTGTGTGAGTACTATAATAGCATGGAGTCGGCAGGTACTGTTAGAGTTTATTATCAACTTAATACACTATAACCTTTCTACTCACCCTTCCATTCCTTCGCGGCTACACGAGCCAGCTGTCCACGCAGGTCAACACAGGATCTCTTCTCCCGTCTTCGCGTTGGGGGAAGCATCATCACAAACAATAATTCGGTATCAATATACCTGCAGATCGCGACTTCAAGTTTGTTGACCCGAACAAAGAGAGCACCGGCAAAGAACTTGCCCTTCGGGAGAGCCAGAGACCAAGGAAGGTAATCGTCATTTTACCAATAGATAGTGGAAAAATAAACCTTTCGCGTGATATGTACGTCTACCTATTCTTTCCCACTCGTTAAGCTCGACGTGCAGCCGTTTTCATAAATTTATACTCGAAAAAGGTATACCCACAGGATCCTCTCAGATATTCCTTTCGAGCCAAGTAAACTGTTCGCCTGGCGAGAAAAATCCCAAGCACCGCAACATCTTGCAACAACCAGCAATAAACCCACCTTCGGACTAGCAGCAATGATCTACGCCGCAACTTGAGGGCTTCCAAGGATCAAGTCCTGATAAGGTTTATACAAGCTGAAATATCCGCTTGTCAGATCCATCAGTGGGCGTTCTTGACTCGGAGATATCGAAGAGACCCCGCCGGGTATGGAGCAGCGCGCATGGCGGATTTTTTGAAAACTGGAAAAACTTTTCTTCTTCGCGCACGCGGAACTGACAGGCTTGTATGATAGGAAAAAGAAGAACGTTGGATGAGTTTCTGTACGAGTCTTCTTTCTTTTCGTCTTTGCTGGTGCGATGAGACTCCTGGAAGTCAGTGAGAGCCTTATGTGCTTTCTCTGTGATTTTATGCAGATGTCTCTCCGGGTCTGGCCAGACCACAGCGTACTCTCGGTGGACATATTAAGAGCCAAGTTGTGTCGGTATGTGTATCGGCGGGAACTGCTTGATACGAAAAAGTTGATATCTTTCGTAAAAAGTCGAAGCAGTAATCGGACAGAGGAGCTTGGCCTGTGAATCGTGGATATCGGTCCTTGCGGTTCGTGAAATAGTACTCTTTGTTCAAGTTGGCTCTAGGAAAGTAAACACACCTCATTGTCCACACCGTATATCTTTGCATGCCATCCCTTGAGCCTCGAAGGGACTAGTTTGGCGAATTCACGTAAATTTGGAAACAAGGAAACACAATGGACGCGATCTGGAAAGGCACGTAACAATGGTAATGAGATCATAGCAGTACTTGAAGGACCTGGCCTTGTCGAACGATTCAACGTTGAACGTTGAACGACGAACAGCAGATTGTAGAGGCTAGAGCATGAAGGTGTCAAAACATTCACTAAGATCTGAATCGAAACGGTGGATAGTACGAGTATACTCCGAGATCAGATTTTCATGTCCGCAGAAAAGTTTCCGTAGAATGAGCGACTTTCGCAATAGGCCATGGGAAGCAGTACTAACAGCAGTTTACAGGCTTCTACAGGTTGTTTTGCTGTTGGCTCCTGCTGTAAAACGTCATCACAATTCAAAAACTGACTCACGCTTCATTGTATGAAAAAACTTATAAGTTATAACTTCAGTTTCCTGTCCTGAACTCCCATCATCCACTATAATGCTAGCAGTAGCCTCTTCCTCCTTGCGAGTTGGTCGCGCTGCTGTTGTCGTCGGAAGCCGGCAGCGTCAGGCAGCTGTACACGTCGTTCGCAGAACCATACAATCAGTTGCCCAAACAGATCGAGTAAGTCTTCGTGTATATGTGAACTCGTACATTAAACGAATATTAATTGTCTCTCAAGGATACTATAACTCGTCTACTGTACTCTTTGGGCTCAAAACGCGAGGTTGAACGCCATCTCCGTATTTTTTCATCGGCTTCACATCCATCTCAGCCAGCCAAGTTTGCAGTCATCAAAGTCGGAGGCGCTGTTCTCGACCAAATTGACGAGCTTGCCCTCAGCTTGAGCTTCCTGTATCGTGTCGGTCTATATCCCGTCGTGTTACATGGCGCTGGACCGCAGCTCAACGAACTTATTGAGCGAGCAGGTGTACAACCTGACTACATCGACGGAATTCGAGTAACAGGTGAGTACCTGTGTGTTTTTTTCTGGATTTCTGGATTTCATTGCTCTCACAGATACCAAGACACTACAAATCGCGCGCCGAGTCTTTTTGGAAGAGAATTTGAAGCTTGTCGCGGCTCTCGAAAAACTCGGAACCCGGGCTAGGCCTATCACTTCTGGTGTATTCACCGCCGACTATCTCGACAAGGACAAGTATGGTCTTGTTGGAAAGATCACCAAGGTCGACAGACGTCCCGTAGAAGCATCCATTCGAGCTGGCGCGCTTCCTATACTCACCAGTCTTGCCGAATCTTCGGATGGGCAAATCCTTAATGTCAATGCAGACATCGCGGCAGGTGAAATCGCCAAAGAGTTTGAGCCGATGAAGATCGTGTTCCTCAACGAGAAGGGTGGTCTTTTCCATGGTGTGACTGGCGAGAAAATCAGCGTTATCAACTTGGACGAGGTACATTCGCTGTAGTCCTTCCTTATTCCAAAGTCTAACACAAGTTTTTTTGCAGGAATACGACACGTTGATGAAGGAACCTTGGGTTAAATTTGGCACCAAACTCAAACTGCGCGAATTCAAGGAACTCCTCGATTATCTTCCCCGTACTTCCTCTGTCGCTGTTATCTCCGCCGCCTCTCTGCAAAAGGAACTATTCACCGATAGCGGTGCGGGTACGCTTATTCGTCGTGGATATAAACTCTTCAAGCATGATAGCATTGAGAGCCTCGGAGCTGACAGATTCCGTCAGGTTATCCATGACCGGGATCCCGATGTCATCTCAGGCGATCAGAGCGTCACAGAAGTATTGAACCACATCCAGAAAACGCCCTACACTATCTACGGTGATGAACCTATGGATGTCGTCGCCGTCGTCTCTCATCCGGAAGGCGAGATGCCCGTCATGTCGAAACTCCTCTCATCCCGCAGTGGTATCCTCAACAGCGTTGTAGATAATGTCTTCAATGCTATCAAAAAGGACCACCGTAAACTCTTTTGGTATGCTCAAGTCGACGATGAGAACCGATCATGGCACTTTGAACGCGCAGACGGTAGCTTTACTCGCGCAGGAAAGAGTCTGTTCTGGTATGGTGTTCAGGATGTGAAGGAAGTTGAGAAGGTTGTGCGGGACTTCGAGGCAAAGGGCAGGATCGAAAGATCGTACCTTCCTGTTGGGCCTGGAAGTAAGGGCTCAGCTGCGGCAGGTCCTGCAGGTACCCGTCCGTTCTCCACATGGATGCGGGGAAGGAGCACCCCAGGATCGTCCCGCGGTTACGCTACTGTTGCAGACGCACCTGCCCCTGTTTCCACAGAGATCAAGCGTCTGGGGCTCATCGGTGCACGAGGGTTCACTGGCCAGGCTCTTACCACCATTCTCTCTGATCATCCCTACCTCAACCTCACCCATGTCTCTTCCCGCCAGCTAGCCGGCTACCCTCTAACCGGATATCGAACACCTGTGACGTACAGTAACCTCTCACCGGAAGATGTCGAAAGGATGGAAAAAGATGGCGAAGTCGATGCGTGGGTCATGGCCTTGCCTAACGGCACGTGCAAGCCGTTTGTCGACGCAGTCGACCGAGGAGCAAAGGAGAGGACATCTTCGGAGACAAGTGTTATCGTTGATCTCAGTGCAGACCACAGGTTCGAGAAGGAGTGGACGTACGGGCTTCCCGGTAAGCCTTCTGCTGGGTCGTAAAAACATAGCTTGTATTGAATCAAATAAATTTATCTTTTTTTCCTTGTTACCCTATGCTAGAACTCTACGGACGAAGTGCCATTCGAGCATCGAAAAAGATATCCAACCCTGGCTGTTACTCGACCTCCGCTCAGATGCTCATCGCGCCGCTACTTAAATACATGCAACCTGGAGCCTGGCCGACTGTCTTTGGTCTTTCTGGATACAGCGGTGCCGGAACCGTCTCTGCCAACGACCCTGACGGCCGCCCCATCTCTCTCCCAAAAGTGACCCCAGACTCACTCGGTGGTGGTGTCCGCCCATACTCATTAACGGACCACATCCACGAACGCGAAGCCGCATTCCACCTGTCGACCCTGTTCTCCGATCCAGCGGCGAAAGCAAAGCTGGCTTTCGTACCGGCGGTGACGCCGTGGTTTAGCGGTATCATCTCGACGATGTCGATGCCGCTGAGCGAGAAGCTTAGTGCGAAGGATGTCATTTCTCTCTACGAACAAAAGTACCAGGGGGAGAAGCTGGTGAAGATGAAGAAGGAGGTTCCGACGCTCAAGGATATCGAAGGGAAGCATTCGTGGATCATGGGTGGTGTTCAGGTACATAGTGAAGGCGACCGGGTGGTTGTTGTGGTATGTGTTTATTTCATCCATTGCCCTCGAAAATTGAATTATGTTTTTAGGGAGGATTAGACAACTTGTTGAAAGGTGCTGCGACGCAATGTCTACAGGTGCGTACTCTTTCTTTTTATCCATTGTTTTTACGTTTACAAATCTATTTTTGGTGCATAGAATTTGAACCTTGCTCTTGGCTACGATGAGTTTGCTGGTATCCCTACGGATGCTTGAAATGGCTGGATATTCTATCATTTATAATGGACCTGGAGGGAATTGTCCACACCACCTATTACTACTCTACTATATCTCTATAGTCCCAATTTACTATCGTTGTTTCTCTGCAGCGCTCAGTGAAAGGCCCAGGGTAGGTGATAAGATAAGGTCACGGGACTCGAGCGGCCCGTGCATAGCCACACTCTATTGGACGATATCGATCTCGTAGTCACTCTTTCATTCTGTAACCACATCTTACAACACACAAAGTTCTACCTGGATTTGGCAGGATTTTATCGAGGATTGCACAATTTTTCTCAACGACTTCTCTTAGCAAAACTCTGGATAAGAGTCAGTCGATAGCGACTCTTTTGACGCAATAACGAAACAGAAGAAAGAAGAACTCTAATTCGGAATGGCTGGTTTACCCAAGGTTCGTCTGCTACCGTATATCTGAGCCGTTCTGACGAAAAATTCCTCTTTGAAAATACCATACTTGCATTACTTGCTCGCGCGCCACTTTTGAACCGTCGTCATCGGTGTTTTGATATCTGGTGAACAGCGTATCATCAAGGCTGGTTCATCTATCCATCTTGGCTATATTCCATTCACTGAGTACCGTATAACTCGCAGGAAACCGAACGTCTCGTCGCAGATCCAGCTCCAGGAATCACTGCTGCACCTCATGAAGATAATTTGCGGTATTTCGACGTCACAATACAGGGACCAGAAGGAAGTCCATTCTCAAGTGAGTATCTTCCGAGTGCCTGACATCAAAATCGTCATTGTCAATCACTTTTGCAGGCGGTGTTTTCAACCTCGAGCTATTCCTTCCGGAAGAGTACCCTATGGCGCCACCAAAGGTGCGCTTTTTGACCAAGATCTATCACCCGAATATCGGTGAGTAACTTGATTCGTGTGCAATCTGGGTAGCGACTGAGAAAACGCTGATTTAGACAAACTTGGTCGGATCTGTTTGGATATCTTGAAAGGTGTGCATTAATCAATTCAGACGGTGATTCCAACTCAATTTTACTTTCCAGATAAATGGTCACCCGCTCTTCAGATTCGAACGGTCTTACTCTCCGTACAGGCCTTACTTAGCGCCCCGAATCCCGATGACCCGCTCGCCACGGATGTAGCGAAGCACTACAAGGAGAACGAGAAAGATGCACAGAGGGTCAGTCGGGAGTGGACAGAGAAATATGCCAGTGGTTGAGTGACGGTTGCTCACAGAATGTCAGAAGAGAGTTGCATGCGCGTGTACACATGTTAAAGTATTTCATTTGTTGTCATCATTGATATCTTTTTGCACTTCTTTCAAGAGGCAGTTTTAGCTGCAAAGATTCCAGAGAATACGTACTGGTACGAGAATGGTTTCTGGAAAGGTGGAATTTGAGCCAAGGCTATCTCTTACTCTTGGACCTCCCTGCGCAGTTGCTTCAGCACGTTCAACAGCAAGATCCAAATTAAGTATAGAACACCGTAAGCAAATAAAAGAATGATGAAGTAAATTAGAAGCGACGTACTGCAAAATTCTTTGCGTAAGACGGTCAAGCTAATTTTCAGATACTAATAGTCATTGCGCAGGGCTACTATGAGGGAAAAGAAAATAAGTTCTTACCTACATGAAGGAAACATAAGTTGCCGCGAACCATTGTCCGCGTTCTGACAGGGCTCTAGCTACTACGAGACATCGCCCCAGTCTGTACACTTAATTCCCCAGAGCATGGAGGCCACCAGATCAATAACAACGGAAACCAAGGCCAGTGGTTCACGTTTTTGTCAAGTATCATACGTTCAAGTTAACATTTCTGGGGCCCTTGGCACTATTGAAAGGTGATAAGCTTAACTAAATATTGTTGGGGGAAAGAGTGCTCTTAGCGATAGAGAATAGGTTCTCTGAGCCTGTATTTATACTAATATTTGATACATGAGAATATTCTACTATATAAGTTTACTGACTAGAAATGACTCATATTGACTAGAGTCATGACTTGTAATGACTTTCCTCCATTACTACCAACATGAGTCTGTATGACTCGATATGACTCGGAATGACTAAGCATGAGTCTGAATATGACTCCGCTTGTATATTCCAACAGGCACTGCACCCAAACTGCACCTGTTGCCTCCCTTCCCTTGTTGCCTATGACAAATGTAGTAGCTACGTTATAGTTACTGCGGCCGCTATTCCTACACTCCTGTTTGTACAAGCTCCAAAAATTTTCAAGACAAATCTGTTCTTTATTATCAATACACCCAGATGGTGTTACATTTGTTATATGTAGGTACACTCGACGAGAAAATCTGTTCGTTAATGCTGTTATAAAGTTCTGAGTATGAAAGAACGTACCACTATCACTCGCAGTCTCGCACTCCCCCGCTACGAGGGCAATAGGTATAAGTATAAATGTGTGGACCGCATGTATGATGTTGTACGTCAACGATGGCTGGTTTCCAAAGAGTGATTATTCTCCTCTTCATGACCCAAGATCAGAGCCAGACTTAGACTCAGACTGTTCTAGCCTTAGTCTCCCTCTTCCTTCATACTCGGCTAACTGAAGAGCTTGTAAGTTTATTAGGTGATATTGGGGCTACTTCATTTATCGTTACTTTACTACAGCCCCAAGGGAAAATCAGAGACATGTAGCATCAACCACGAGTGTTGAGGTGGTTGGTGGCTTGCGGGATTGACTTCGTATATGGAGGATGACTCTGCTGGTTAGCAAGGTGTGCATCACTCGCTGGTATGGAATGAAAAGGTTTTGGAGATTATGCTGGGCCAGAGGATGAGTCGACGGAACAAGGCTGAGGATGTAAAAACTCACCGGCAGTAGGAGAACAGTGAGCAAATTTGCCAATGACAGCCCTGAAGTTGATGGAATGGTAAGTATCATAATGGAAAGGTTACAGCTGTAGACAATCACCAAAAAGAAGCAGGTAGTAGGTGATACCTGGAAATTAAACAATCTCAGTTGAATCATGATGAAAATAGTTAGCCCTTACCGTCTCGGTACACTACAGTGGTCAACGCTGACCAACTTCCTGAGCGGAATGTATACGAGGCCGGGACTGAGAACAAGATCACGATTGAGAGAGAAAAACAACGCACAAAAAGCGACGCCAGGGATCAACGTTAGTGTTAGGATCACTGGAAAGAAAGGATGATTCATGCTCTCAGAGACCAACCCAAGGAAAAAACATCGACTCACTTGCTTCGTAAACCATCACAATCACCCAACCTACGGACAATATTGGTTTACCACCCACTATCACACATCCAATCCGCAGGATTGGAGAAGGGATATCTAGAAAGCAGTGATAATGAACATTCAAGAATCCATTGGTAGCCTGCACTGTAAGTGTAACCTACATGCTTGTGAATCGAGGAAGAGATGTACAATGTAAGCATCAAGGATCCAGCACGCCACGAAGAATATCGCGAGGCCAATAGTTAATTTGATATCTTTTCCCCAAAGTGCACAGGTGCGCATAGTTAAGACAACTATAGCTTCACATAAGTATCTCATAAACCACGGATATGGGAATCAATTCAACAAGTACCTTCTGTAAGGGCTATTCCTATAAGATACATCCCTGTTCAATGTGAAGGCACATCAGACAAATGGGCACTGTGATAAGCATGAACACTTACATGCAGAGGTGTTATACAGGATACGACATGTATTGGGTTCTATAGGTTGCACAAAGTCCACTGTCATAAGTAGCGATCAGTATCAGATATTATAGAGCGATGGATACACCATCCTTACCTGCAAATAGAAGGCCAATCGTGTCAACAAATGGCATGTATCGCTGGATGATGTAGAGTACATTCGAAGGTTGTAGCTTCTCAGACCACACGACTTCCAACTCCACTGGAAGCAGGAGCATCCAGTCATACAAGAAAAGTACGGCACTTGATACTGTTTTGATTTCAGGTATGAGTATTTGTGAAGATAGGTAAGGAAGAACTAAAGTTACGCACCAAGAAAATACTAGGAAAGATCAACCGTGACGAAGAGCACGTTCAGCAGACTCGGAGAGGAAAACAGTAGTGTGAAGTACCGATATCAGTTTACTACCATCCAAGAGTTGTACCACCTCTTCTAGCGATATAGGAACAGTCATGAGAGAACTTTGAAAAGTGAAATCGCAACGTAGAGCTGGCAAACAACCCAAGTGGCTCCAAACATATTTATCAGGTTCGCAAACAGACTCCTATCTAAGATGTCATCAGCGACCTGTGTTCAGGTAGAGGGGACATGTAGAGGTTCTGATCAGAAACATGATCCAAGAATGTCAAACCTGTACAGTACGACCAACATTTCTGTGAATCGAGAAAGAGGAGTATGATGTAAAAATTGGGCCAGGAAGAAGATTGTGACACCAATGTTTATCTGATATCTTTTATATTATAGTTTCACAGAATTCGAAGTAAAGGGACTACAATGTTTCGAGTCTGCCTAGGAGATAGGAGTGACAGTGGTGTGTGGTGTGTGATATGCCATTGACTCTGCCGGGACAGCCGCTACGTGGGAGTTGCTGATGTAAATTACTTTGAGCGCCTAAGCCGTCGTAATTTAGAGTATAGGAAATAGGAAATATAGGATCTTCACCTCGAACGGGTGCGATGGCAGCAACGTAGCCACGTAGCCGTGTATCCGTGTAGCCGCATAGCCACGTAGCTGCGTAACTCTAACAGACGGTGACCACGGTCCACAGCGATCTTCCTTTGAGAAATAAATTTCCCTAAATTACTACATCAAAATTTTATGGTAAAGATCCAAAATATGATGCTGAAGTTGTCAAGGCAAAAGTAAAGGAAAGGGAAAAGCAGACAAGTATTGTTAGATTAGAATTTAGTACTCATAAAATTTGTAGCAAAGATTGCAATTTTTTTTTTGGCTCTAAGAGCCTTCTGAAAATAGGTCTGCTACAAGTTCTGGGTACTACGTTCCGTGATAAGTTGTGAAGCGGCTTATCTTAGAATAAGATCAGCAGAGGCAAGAAGACCGGGCGCAGGGTTGGCACTGGGTTGGCACGCCAACAATATTTTGTGCTTCAGCCTTCATCACCCTGAACATGCTCTATGTATTTCGCATTCTACTTACAGCAACTGGATATTGTTCAGTTGCTCCACCTTGCCCCATTGCATTCCCTTGGGTTGCCCACTCACATGCCGGGCCAAGCCTAGGCAAAACACCTTTAATCATTTATCTACTTACCTGATAGTTGTCATACAACAACTCCCTCACACAAGCCCACACATAGTCACGGACTTTTGCACCTATTGGCTGGCAAAGCCAGCAGCCTATCTTATCCATGTTCAAGCCCCACTGTTAGGTGTTGGTTAGGTGTTACCTCAAAGGTTTGGTTGTCCATTTCTTAAGCAATGTTAGTGATGTGCCGGCTACGGCTCAGGGCCGTTGAGCCCCCAAAGCCGGCCGTCTTTGAGCCTAGCCTGGCCCCAGCCGTCATAGGGCTCAGGGGAGCTCAAGGCCCGGCTCAGAATTCTCAAAGCCCTGGGCCGGGGCCTGAGCCGGAGCTCAGCGCCTTATGAAGCATAGAGCAGCACGCCAAAAATTACACTACATGTATCATCACTTATGCCCAATTTTACACTCATGGTTTCCAGAGATATTAACCAGGCTGAAAAAAGGCTCCATCATTAGTGTCAAACAATTTGTTCCGCCTATCTGATGAATGTATTGCATTGGCCTTACAGATCCAAATCATCTCAAAAAACAGGTGTATAACCTGCACACACTCAGAAAGCAACCAGAAAGCCAAAAGTATCATGGTGTAGAGTCCACCGAGGACAGGGAGCTTAGCGCCTCAAGACATGTCTCTTTAGTGCTTGGGCCCCGGCCTGAGCCTGAGCCGGCTTTGAGCCGGCCCTTCGTGGGGGCTAGGGCCCGGCTCAGATTTTTGACGAGCCTTGGCCGGGGCTTTTGAGCCGTAGCCGGGGCTTCTGAGCCGGGCCCCAGCCGGCACAACACTATAATAAGCATATGATTATACTAATCACGGAACTGGGACAATTATGTCCGGGAATGGGAGTGAGCCATACATCGATGGCAATAATGGCCATGTAATTGCCATTGTGGTGGTCAATTGCCATTGATGGCTGGCTTATGGCCATCAATATCCATCCAGCTCATGGCCATTACCACTATCACCAGACATAATTGTCCTGCAATGGCCATAATCCCGCCGGTTCCGTGATTAGTAGGTAGTTATATAAAAAGTACTTGGAAAAGGTGGTAGAAGAGGTGGGTAAACATGGCAAATTTATGTTTGAGCATATGTAACTGTTCAAAAATGTTAATGTATGGATTTACTGTAAGTAATGGATGTCTCCGTGACGTAGGCACGGGTCTCAAGCTTGTACATCGAACAAGCATGCGCATAGAAAACCTGTATATAACATTCAGTAAGTATCAGATATCCCATCATGCGATCAATAAACCGATGTTTGGGGCTGAGTTGGGATACAGGCGCTTACCTTTATGCAGCGATGAAATCTGTCACCATACATCGGTAAAGTCCCTACGTACGCCTGGATATCCCAGCGTATACGTGTCCCCACACTTTTCTACCTCAAATTGCACGTTGTGGGCGCTGCGGAGGCATGTCCAGCCCAGGTTCATGTTGTGAATCTGTATCCACATCCGAATCCAAACCTCATTCAAACCCAAACCTTCAGGACCCAAATCAGCAGCGACATGCCGACAATACAGCAGTGTTGGTAAAGTCACCTGCCCGCCAGCAAAGTCAGTCGGCGGGCAGAATTTCGGGACCTGTCCTTAAAAATGACCTGGCATTAGACTGTTTGTTGTTGCTTACGGCGGAGTCACAGGCCCGGGTGGCATAGAGCCAACCGTACCCACCGGCTGAGCAATTGGAACGTCACGCAGACTGTGTCCATAGACATGATCTCATTGTATGGATTACATTATCTTTTGGAAGCCTTTCGCCGAAGGACTAAAGCCAGGTCATTTTTAGGGACACATGCCCGCCAGTGGATAGACACTTAAAATGGACTGTGGCATTAGACCTTGGCCAAGTGTCCGTCCAACACTGCAATACAGCAACCTCGTAATATTCATCCCCGAGTTAAAGTCTATATTGAACGGCGAACGTCTGGGTGTGTTAGAGGGTAGGAGCGAGCGGTGAGTCAATGGATCCGCGTTCCAGTCGTTCGAGACATGAAGGAAGTTGCACCGATGACACTATTGAAACTATTGAAATAAAAGAGAGTTCTCAGCGACAGTGGTAGAACGACGCTGTATTATGTACCTATTGAAATAAAAGAGAGTTCTAGGTACATAGTCAGTAATAAGTACAAGAAATAAAGAATGTGGGTACTAACCTCAGCGACAGTGGTAGAACGACGCTGAGGTGTCAATATATGTAAAATACAATTAAAAGAATGTGTCACATGGGACATATGTAAGTAACGTAATGAAAGCAGAAAATATTCTGGTTTCGTTACGGCATGAATCCACGAACGTATAGATGACATAACAAGATAAGATCATCAACTTTTAACACTCCCACTCGGGCGTGGCTTCATACCTAGCATGTGCACAAATGCCAAGTGCTTCTCACCAGATAATCCCTTTGTAAATCCATCAGCAGCTTGTTGGGCAGTTGGAACATAGTCCAGATCAATCTGGCCATCAGAGATTGCAAAACGAATAAAGTGGTGACAAAGTTGAATGTGCTTCGTACGGGGATGATCAGCAGGGTTCTTGGAAAGAGCAATAGATGACATATTATCACCCAACAAGCGAGTAGGCTTGGTTTGCTGAAAACCTAGCTGTTCAAGGAGTTGACGGAGCCAAATAGCTTCCTGTGCTGTATGAGTAAGAGCCATGTACTCAGCTTCAGTAGAAGAGAGTGCTGGGGAGGTTTGAAGTTTGCTGCTCCAACTAATAGCAGCTCCGCACATGAGGAAAACATATCCACTAGTGGATCATTGAGTATCCACATCACCAGCCCAATCTGAATCAGAATATCCAAGGATAAGGGAGATGAGTTCATCTATGATCGTGCCATCATACTCAATAACCCAGTCTTTGGTACCACCCAAGTAGCGAAGACAATGCAGAGCTTCATTTAAATGAATCTCACCTGGATTTGAGCAGTAGCGGCTCAAAATACCTACAGCAAAGGCAATATCTGGGCGTGAAGCAAGCATGGCATACATGAGAGTACCAATGAGAGCCTGGTATAGCGTGAGTCTGTCAGCCATAGCCTCTTTCTCGGCGTCTGTGGATGGGGAATCAGCTTTAGAAAGCTTAACTCCAGATGATAAGGGGGTGCAACGTGTGATGCCATCATCACAGTGGAAACGTTTGAGTGATTCCTCAATGTATCTGGTCTGAGAGAGCCGAAGGACACGCTTTTCTTGGTCATAGTCAATGGCAATGCCAAGCAACTGTGAGATAACACCAAGATCCTTGATCTTAAAGCGTTGGCCAATCCGGTGCTTGATCTCCTGCATGAATTTGAGATCATCGCATAAAATCCCAATATCATCAACGTAAACAGCAATAAAGCAGATGGACTTGCCACGTTGGAGGACGTAAATGCAGTAGTCAGCATGGATACGATGGAAGCCAAGTTTCTCGAGCTCTGCATCAAGAAGTTTGTTCCAGACATGGGAGGCCTGCTTGAGGCCATAGATAGAGTGGCGGAGACAAACAATTTTACCAGAATGTTCACTAATGCCGTTCAGGAGGCGCATATAGAGCTCCTCTTCCAACTCACTATTGAGAAATGCGGTATCAACATTGAGGTGGTGGAAGTGAAGGCCTAGACACACGGCGAGGGCGCAAAGGACACAAATGGAGGTAAGTTTGACCACAGGGGAAAATACCTCATCAAAGTCTAAACCAGGCATCTGGGAGAAACCTCGAGCAACTAAGCGTACCTTGTACCGCTCAATGGTCCCGTCAGGGAGGCACTTAATCTTAAAGACAAGCTTGGAGCTAATAGCACGGCGACCTTTAGGCAAATTGTCAATAAACTCGAAAGTTCCCATATCAATGAGAGACTTGAGCTCTTTGTCTACAGCTTTCAGCCAAGAGGCGGAGTCAGGACCGCGGAGTGCTTCCTGCAGAGTGCGGGGCTCTGAGGCTCCCTGAGCATGGACAGTGGCCACGAAGGCCATGGCAACACCTTCTGCAACATCTGGTCTATCGCCTGGTGCAGGTTCTGGAGGATCTGGCGCAATGTCAGGTTCTTCACGGAAGCGGGCAGGTAGGCGACGAGCACGTGGACCATCTACTTCTGGAACAGGCCCAAGAAGTTCAAGTTCTGTACGACAACGGCGAGCAGGTGGAGCCGGTGGAGGGTCATTGGGAGGAGGAAGATCAGGGGAGTATGGGCGAGAGTCACCGATGTTATCCTCAGAATCAACCTCAGAAGATGGAGCAGGAGGATGCGGAACCGCTGGAGTCACAGGGGGAGAGTTATCTTCCCACACATCTCCCACTCGAGAAAAGCCAGGTAGGCCATCTCCAGGCACCTCACCATTGTAAAGGATCTGCGAAAGATCTGGAATGGGTAAAGGCTGGCCAGGAGGGTGAGGACGTTCATCAAAAATGACGTCTCGTGAAACGAAAGTTTTTCGCTTCTTTGGATCCCACAGAAGGTAACCCTTGGTGTGCTCTTTGTAACCAAGAAAGATGCACTTACGAGTTTTAAAGTCAAGCTTTGTACGCTTCGATTTGGGGATGTGAGCATAGGCGGGACAGCCAAAAGGTTTGAGTTCCTTGAGTGAAGGCTTTACGCCAGACCAAGCTTTGTGTGGAGTAGAATTAGGAAGCCGTGAGGTAGGTGAGCGGTTAATGAGATAGACAGCAATAATGACGGCGAAGACCCAAAACCCAGCAGTAAATTTAGCATCATGCATCATGCATCTGGCACGCTCAACAATAGTGCGGTTGAAACGTTCAGCAATGCCATTTTGCTGTGGGGTGTGAGGGACTGTGGTCTCATGGATAATACCAAGGTTACGGAGATAATGCTCAAACTGATCAGAGGTATATTCTCCACCGTTATCTGTACGAAAAACCTTGAGCTTAAGCCCAGTCTCGAGCTCTACCATAGCCTTCCATTTGCGGAAGCATCGGTACGCCTCCAATTTGTGATGGAGGAAATAAACCCAGCAGTGGTGGGTGTTATCATCTATGAAGGTGATGAAATACCTATAGCCACCATTGATAGAGTTGGGTAATGGACCACAAACATCGGAGTGAACTAAATCTAGTTTCCGACGGGCCCTTTTATTGGATGATGGGAATGGAAATACATGCTGTTTACCGGCTGTACACGACTCGCAGAACTCTATTCGACCTCCCACTTCATCAATGCCCGTTACCATGCCTTTTGCGATCAGACATTTTATGTTGTCTTGACCGAGATGACCTAGGCAGCGGTGAGCATGATTGATGTTGATATAGCGGGATGTGGTAGCGAGATTTGCGTACTCTTGGGATTTCAGCGGACGGGCGTGAAGAAGGTAAAGACCTCCTTTGGTCTTGCGACCAGATGCAACGCACCGGCCAGAGCTTCGAGCTTTGACAAAGCACTCCTCTCCATCAAAGAGAATGGTGTGTTTGCGCTTGTCAGTGAGCTGAGAGACAGAAATCAGAGTGGCGGCGAGATCCGGGACGTGTAGCATATTGGGTAGAAAACCAGTGATGATTCCATCCGGCGTATCCATGAGGTACTGAAGAGTACCCTTACCAACAGCGTAAATGGTAGACGCATCTCCAAGATGAATGGGGACGGGTTTGTCGAGTTTGGTGTATGAACTGTCTTCAAACCAGTCACGACGTGGACTTAGGTGGCGAGAGCACCCAGAGTCAATGTAACTCTCGTTGTTGCTTGTCTTGGCAAGGAAGGTGGCAACATCAGTGGAGATAAAGACATGGACAGAATCGGAACTTGAATGACAGACGGAGGGAAATTCTGAGTAGGTGGAAGCGACTTTTGCACTGACCTCCTCATCCGATGAGCTATCGCTATCAGAGTGTTGGGCGGCAGCGGCAGTAGGCTTCCTACTAGATCTCCCACTGCTTCTAGGAGCGGACGCAGTGCAGTGGGATGCTTCCTCATCTCGCTTCTTGTGGTTACAGTCTTCGACAAGGTGAGGACCTTTGTGACAGTAGGAACAGAGCAGACCTTTCTTGGGTTTCTTCTTTGGTTTAGATTTCCCTCTAACAGCGGCAGCGTTAGCCGCCTCGGAAGAATCATCACCGGAAGTGAGACGTCGATGCTCCGCAATGAGGCGGGAGGTGACAAAAGAAGAGGTGAGCTTGTTTGTTTCAGTAACGGCAGCAAGAGTGACAATGGTAAACGTCTCCCAAGTGTTAGGAGAGTCATTGACAGTACGAGGAAGAGAAGTGAGCATAAGTTCCGCGAGGAACTGGTCTCCAAAAGCATCAGTGTCAGAGAGCTTCTTGTTCTCGAGAGCATAGAAGTTAACGTGATCCTGCATGTTATCACCATGTTCATACCGTTTATCCATCATACCACGCTTGATATAGAAGGCTTCAAGACCAGCGGTGGTGCCAGCATGAGCTTCCTCAAGCTTAGTCCAGACGTCCTTGGCGGATGTGAGCTTTTCAATGAGAAGAAGCTGTTCCGGCGCAAGGTGCTCTTTGATGATCCCAATAGCCTTGTCATTACGAGTAATTGATTCCTTGTAGGATTGCATATCCTCCCTGTGATCTCGTCTAACAGCAGCCCGGTCAACGGCAGAGGCGTCATTAGGCAATGGACGAGGATCGGAAGGTTTAGGATAGACAGACATCTCTCCACTGCAGAATCTCCAGACCATAGCCCTCTGGAGCTTGCCAGAAATAGGGCCAACCCATCAAGAATAGGTCCCGTAGGTAAGGGTAGGGATTTGAATGGAATCTGATGATGTGGCAGATGTAGGGGACATGTGGACGAATGTATGGGATGTGTAGGTGAATGAACAAGTGTGAGAGAGTGAAATGAGTGTGTTCCGAGGTCTTGTGCGCAGTAGAGAAGCTTCGTTAATTCAGTACAGGCTACCGGGGCCCATAACCTATTGAAACTATTGAAATAAAAGAGAGTTCTCAGCGACAGTGGTAGAACGGCGCTGTATTATGTACCTATTGAAATAAAAGAGAGTTCTCAGCGACAGTGGTAGAACGATGCTGTATTATGTACCTATTGAAATAAAAGAGAGTTCTAGGTACATAGTCAGTAATAAGTACAAGAAATAAAGAATGTGGGTACTAACCTCAGCGACAGTGGTAGAACGACGCTGAGGTGTCAATATATGTAAAATACAATTAAAAGAATGTGTCACATGGGACGTATGTAAGTAACGTAATGAAAGCAGAAAATATTCTGGTTTCGTTACGGCATGAATCCACGAACGTATAGATGACATAACAAGATAAGATCATCAACTTTTAACAGACACATCTTCCGCGCCAAAAATACCGGGACTGGGACTGGGACTAGGACTGGACCCGGTATTGGTATTGGTATCAGTCACTGTGATATCTGATTGTGGAGTGTATGTTGAGCCGGGTTTCGAGAGAACCAAACAGGGCGGCAGAGATGATAGCGGAAGGTGAGAGGTAGGAAGGCTGAAAGGGTTGGGCATAATGGTTGAGTGAGCGTTTCGACGATGTGGATGTTGGTGTTGGTTTGAGAAAGCGGAATGAACGGTATTGAGCATCTCAGTTCCATTGGGGTAAAAAACCTTTCCAGCTGGACAAAACATCGAACTTGCAATTAGTAACATGCGATCCGAGTCGGTGGGCAGACCGTTGAGCAGATTGGAGTCATTGGGAGGATTGGACTTTGATGCCACGCTTCTCCGGGATAGAGAGCTAGAAGGAAAATCTGGATTGCACTGGTGATATGCATGTAGTATTCTGCCATGACGACAATTTTAAGCTGCTCGTGTTTGATTCCTTTGAACTTTTGAAGATATTACCAGATGAATGCAGTAAGAGGATTAGGATCAAGTATGTTCACAAACCGCTAAGTGATAACGTAAGCGTGAGTTTGTGTCCCTCCTACTTGTTTGTCCAAACCTACGCGTCATATAACGTAATAAAAACGGTCCGTGTTCCGCCCCACCTTTGGACCGAAATCCAGCGACCTTAAGTTTCAGTTTTTCCTTTAGGCCAAAACCAGCAACTGAAATTCCGCGTGTCCTTCTTTAATGACAATGCGCCTGCGCCCGAAAATGAATCTAACCCCCGATAGCTTGTAACTCCTTCAACTGGACTCATAGGTTGCTGAGTGCTCATGGGCGCCTCCTTTTTTCAGCAATGTCTTCTCCACCCATTACTGTAACACAGAGTTACAGGGACCGACGAAATAATTTGGATAGTACCTCTTCCATCAATTAACTGCATCCTCGTATTTCACTTCACAAACTTGTCGCGAACTCAGGCTCCTAGGAGTCTTGTGGCAGTCTTTAAAAACATTAAACAATTGAATGACCTTGTTATCTGAGAGGCTCATACTAACTTCTAAGTGCATTGTCTATATACTTATTTTACCCCCCATTAGCATATACACACTTCAACTATGCAACCAGATGTCACTACACCAAAACTAAGTACAGTCTACTTGCAGTCTACAGAGCGTCAGTGAAAGGCTTAGAGGCTAGCTGAGGATCATTCCTCATGGTTCATTGACTTAGGCTTGAAATTGTAACTTAACAAATATCTGCTGGACTAATAAATATGTTCAAGAAAATCAAACTGAGGATCGGTTTGTGACTCGCCGCTTGTCGGCCATGCCCCCTCATAGGAGCAATCAGAAGAGTCAACTTGGCATCAACCATTCGGTCCGTGGAGGTCCATGGGCGCTTGAGTTGGTCTTGAGGATGCTTATACAGGGCTGGCTTTGATTTTGTTTGGTGCTCACTGCTCACAAGGTGACCATGATAGTATACGTACTATACTCTTTCATGAAATTTACAGTACAAGAAATCGGTTTGTGACCTGCCGCTTGTCGGCCATGCCCCCTCACAAACCAATTTCTTGTACTGTAAATTTCATGAAAGAGTATAGTACGTATACTATCATGGTCACCTTGTGAGCAGTGACTCGGAGCACCAAACAAAATCAAAGCCAGCCCTGTATAAGCATCCTCAAGACCAACTCAAGGCTCAACCAAGTGAAAAGATTGGTATTTTAATCAACCCAGATACTTTATTTAACTTCTCGAAAACCTTGAAGTTATCATTCATTTTGTCTTCAATTCCTTGCAAAAAAATAGCGCACAAGATAGCACACTCATTTATGATGTATAAGTCTGCATAAGTAGTATGGTGTTTTATAGCACTACTAAGACCGACCGAATGGTTGATGCCAAGTTGACTCTTCTGATCGCTCCTATGAGGGGGCATGGCCAACAAGCGGCGAGTCACAAACCGATCCTCAGTTTGATTTTCTTGAACATATTTATTAGTCCAGCAGATATTTGTTAAGTTACAATTTCAAGCCTAAGTCAATGAACCATGAGGAATGATCCTCAGCTAGCCTCTAAGCCTTTCACTGACGCTCTGTAGACTGCAAGTAGACTGTACTTAGTTTTGGTGTAGTGACATCTGGTTGCATAGTTGAAGTGTGTATATGCTAATGGGGGGTAAAATAAGTATATAGACAATGCACTTAGAAGTTAGTATGAGCGAGCTCAGAACAAAGATATAGTAATAAAAGCCTTGTTATAACCAGGCGGTCCTTTGTATGAAAAATCGTTGCTATAACAAGTACAGCTAATTATTACGCTGTTGCTACGTAATTACATCATTGTGTCAACGCGTAAATTTCGGGCCCGCCTCCGCTTCCCTCCCCTCCCTCGCAAGCTTGGGGGGTCCCCCAAGCCGGGAAGTCGTCGGCGGGCACACTAAAGCCTTATTTACGCGGTATATGTATCCCGAGCGCCTGCGGCGCTCCCTAAACCCTAACAAAACCCTAACCCTAACCCTAAACCCTAACCAAGCCCCGAACCCTAACAAGCCCTAAACGCACTTTTGGCAATGCCAATGGTTACTCTGTTAGGGTTAGCTAAAGCTAACCCTAATGAGACTAACCTCGGCATTGCATAGTACTAGTTGCGCTCAATGAACTTGAGCATGAAAGGTAGGTACTAGTAGGACTTAGTGGTACTTATAAGTAGAACACCTATTGTAGTTATCAGCACTGTAATTATTAGTATTGTTGTTAATATCAGCAAATTGTCATACAAAGGTTGGCCTTCATATAACAAGTACATAATTATTAAATCAGTGTCAGTAGGTGTATGAGCCTCTCAGATAACAAGGTCATTCAATTGTTTAATGTTTTTAAAGACTGCCACAAGACTGCTAGGAGCCTGAGTTCGCGACAAGTTTGCAAAGTGAAATACGAGGATGCAGTTAATTGATGGAAGAGGTACTATCCAAATTATTTCGTCGGTCCCTGTAACTCCGTGTTACAGTAATGGGTGGAGAAGACATTGCTGAAAGAAGGAGGCGCCCATGAGCACTCAGCAACCTATGAGTCCAGTTGAAGGAGTTACAAGCTATTGGGGGTTAGATTCATTTTTCGGGCGCAGGCGCACTGTCATTAAAGAAGGACACGCGGAATTTCAGTTGCTGGTTTTGGCCTAAAGGAAAAACTGAAACTTAAGGTCGCTGGATTTCGGTCCAAAGGTGGGGCGGAACGCGGACCGTTTTTATTACGTTATATGATGTGTAGGTTTGGACACAAACCGAAACCAGCAAGGAAAAAATGAAACTTAAGGTCGCTGGATTTCGGTCCAAAGGTGGGGCGGAACGCGGACCGTTTTTCTTACGTTATATGACGCGTAGGTTTGGACAAACAAGTAGGAGGGACACAAACTCACGCTTACATTATCACTTAGCGGTTTGTGAACTTAAACGTGAACATCAGTCGGTTTTGCTCGCTCAGTTGACCCGCCATCCCCATCGTTGTCTGTAATTTACAGGCCTGCGGCACAAATGTGTATACAAAACATGCGTTTAGTCATTTTGCGCTTTACCCGTTGCCGCCCTCATCAACCACAAATTCTTCCGTGTCGATAACGGGATCTCAATCCCAGTCAAAAGTCCGGATGGCGAAAATGGACCGGAACGGATCAAATCAACTTTTTCATACATCTCATCTGATGAGAGCTGCTTTTCCCAGCTTTTCCTTGACCGAGCTCGACTACCGACGTCAGAGTCAACAAAACCGACAACATTGCCAACAATTCCGACAATTCAAGCATGCAACAGACTTTGTTGTCACGTCAGAGCTGGCCAAAGCCACGCGCCCAACTCGACTAGACTAGCTAAAGATTTGGGGAATTTGACAAGTCAAAAAATTGGGGAAGGAAGGAAGCTTAGGAAGGATTTGGGGAAAGTCGATACGCGTGACGTGTCGAAGTCTCTCTCTCTCTTGTACCACCACCACTACTGTCAAATTCCCTTGCACGAAGCCCATCTCTCTATGCACAAGCGGAAGTACTGTACGTGTCCTTTTATTCTTTTGATGTATGTGCTGACTTGTTCTATTGGCCAGCTTCTCATTGACATCGATACCGTACAAAAATCCACCGCATATCCTAACGCAAAGTACATTTTGATATCTATCTGTTGAATTTTTACTCACTCGAATCTCTTGATAGGTGTTGTCATCATTGTACTAGGTTCATGAGGGATATATGCGTGCCGAATTGAATGCAGGGCATCGTTAGCAGTACAAAAGTCGCTGGTAAGTTTCATTCATTCCTTCTTTAGCTCCCTGTCTAACTATTTTCTAGTAGTAGTAGGAGAAGGCGAATGGGAAGGATGTGACGAAGAATGGACGGTATTACTTTTGTGTATTGACTACTGTAATGTGTATTACGTCATATCTATGGAAATGTATGCCATATAAGGCAATTGACCTGAAAATTCTCTGGTCGAGTCACTGGTCCGATCTGAGCAGATTTACAACAGTGGTTAATCTGCTTGTAGCGACTCAAATCAGTCAGAACCACTATGGCACACTCCCAACCATTCTGAGCATATTGACTTTAGCCAAGTGTACAATTTTTCGGACCAGAGTGGATGATAGCAGATCGTACCAACAGTTTTCATTTTACACGCTCTGGTCCGGTCTGGCCATCCGGACTTTTGAGTGGGTCTCAATACTCTAGTCCACATCCTTACTGGCTACCCAACTTTATGCATGCATTTTCGTGGAGTTTACCGTTTATCAGTGTCAAGAGTGCGCTATTCCGTTCTTCTTGCTTTGGATTGTCAACTAATTGATCTAGTCACGGAGATGCTTTTGGCAATTTTGAGTATCTGTAGCTCAGCGAAGAAGACTCGAGCGGGGAAGAGGGACGAACATTGGCTGATGCTACTGTCAGCGCTGCGGACTACCAACAATGACAGCAACAGATCATGAGTAAATGAGTAAAATTATGGTTGTTGGGAGGGTGTTTCAACTGCTTCGGTATGCTAGAGTCGTCTCAACCTGGCCACGATCTTATGTTTCTTTTTCAGAGAGGAATTGAAAGCGGCATCGGAATTTGTGGCTACAGAGGACACTGCTGGTCCTATGACATCCAGTCTGCGCATAGGACCAGATGCGCTGAGCGTACAGGGTACACAGATTGGAAGGAATATCCGTAGCTTCGATGACGCGTGCGTATCCTTCCTCATATGCATGCAATCCAAACCTAACCAACTCGATGTGCTGACAGCCGTCGTTCTTATCTCACGAACGAGCGTCTACACATCTTCAAATCTGACAGCTCCCCCACCGGACCAAATCCAACAGCCATCTTCCCTCCTCCGAGCATGCGGGTCCCGGGTCGCCGGTCGACAAGGGGCTCAATATGGAGATGCTGATTAAGAAGACGTTGGAGGAGGAGGGAGATGATACAGGGATTGTGGAGAGGTTGGCTGATAAGATTGCGAGGGAGGAGGCCGACAGGGAGACCGCAGCCTTTGAAGAGGTTTGAAACGACATGAGATGGGGAGAGGTATGTTTGTACTTGGTTAGTATCTGCTGCAATAGTCGTAAGTCATGACGTATAAGAAGTTCAGTCACCCAACAGCCAGAAAACGACTTGAACTCGTACCACCACTATGAAGTTGCATCCGCTTGTCATGGTCATTCTCTGGAATCTGAGCTTCGCCTTTGTGATCACCGACGGGATACTTGGTCTCTTGTTATTTCCTGACAAGTTGTCCTTCCAAGCGGCGAGGGTTTTCGTTCACGTCTTAGTGGCTGCTATATACATCTTTTTCCTCACCAAATACAAGCATTCTCTTGTGGAAACGTACAAGCAAGACCAAGGATTCGAACTATACCCAAGTTAGTCAAGTTTGGTGTTTACGTCAATGCATCCGAGCTCTACCACACCGAGGCATGCTCGCCGTTCCATATAGGCTTTACCCTGCACAGGGGCAGCGACGCTTCATACAAGAAAGAAATACAAACATTCAGAACAGTCTACATATCAATCAGCTAAAGTCGGTGGTTAGTCAGGAGGAGTTCATTACACAAGTGGTGAACATTAACCAGGATCGTTTGGCATTGGCAGCGCTTTGAGAATGTGCTCAAAAGCCATATTGAGCAAGTCCCGGTCAACCTCAAAATCTGGTAGTTCTTGTCAGCCTTTTTGGCGAATACTTGAGCTTCCGCGACCTAGAAGGATTTGACACAGATAAGAGCTTGAAAACCCCGAGTCAACGTACGTTTTTATAATACGACCTGTGTTCATGTATCTTGTCGCCAAGCCTTCGCACAGTTCTATTGTGATCTTCTCTGACCGCGACTGTCAAGTTCCTCCTATCCACTATGGACTCGATATCTGGGAAGTAGAGTCTTAGAGAGTAGGAACGAGCAGTGAGAAGCTGGTGTTGGTTTGAGAAAGTGGAATGAACAGTATCAAGCATCACACTTCTTGAGAGCTGATCTACGTGTAGTCATGATACCAATTTTTGAGCCGATTCGAAGACAGATGAACGATTCGATGAATTCTTATTCAGCATAGTCCACTGGAGTCCACTGGAAAAAAGTAGCTCTGCGTCGCCACCATCCACGCCATGGGCGCTACAGTACCTTTTATTCTTTCCTCATACCTTCCACTGCGTTCTTGTTGGGATCTCCGGAGCTCAATACTCTAACTGATATCTTAACTGTTCAACTATCTATCCCCCTCACCTCCATGCCCAAATTCTCTTCTTCAGATGGTTGTTTCCGAGAGCCTGGCTCACATCGTTAAGGTCCCCAATGATTGCATGATCAAACTTGGTTGCATCTTGCATGCACTCATCTTAACCAGAACCACACTTAGACTCGGGCTGTTATAGCCTCAATCTCCATCTGCCTACTCCCCCTAACTTACGAGCTTATTGCAGTATCGGCGCTACTTGTTTTACCATTACTATCCTATAGTCCATCTCAACGGACAATCAGAGACATGTCCATGCTGCCAGTTGGTGGTTTGCGCGATTGACTCCGCATATGGAGGATGGCTCTGCTGGTCAGCAAGGTGTGCATCACTTGCTGGTACAGAATGAAAAGGTTTTGAAGATTATGCTGGGCAAGAGGGTGAGTTGACATGAGAGGGTTGAGGATGCAAGAACTCACTGGAAGTAGGACAGTGACAGTGAGCAAATTTGCTACTGACAGACCTGCCAGGTTGATGGAATAGTTAAAATCATGATGGAAATGGTATAAGTAGTTGTAGATAATCACCGAAAAGACACAGGTAGTAAGTGATACCTGGAAATTGTAAACAATCTCAGTTGAATTATGATGGAAGTAATGAGCCCTTACCATCTCGGTACACTACAGTGGTCAAGGCAGACCAATTTCCTGAGCGGACTGTATGAGGACAGGGATGAGAACTTGAACAAAGCCATCATCGAGAGTGAGAAGAACAACACACAATAGGCAAAGCCAGGTATCAACATCAGTGTCAGGATTACTGGAATTAAATGAATGACTGAAACCATATCAAGAACATACATCAACTGACCTGCTTTGTAAACCATCAAGATCACCCAACCCAAGAACAATATTGGTTTACCGCCCAGGATCACACATCCAGTCCATGGGAGTGGAGAAGGCATATCTAGGAAGGGGCGATAAGTATGGTAGCCTGCACCATAAGCGTGACCTACATGTCTCTGAATCAATCCATCGATGTACGATGTAAAAATTGGGCACCCAGCACCCCACAAAGAAGATCGTAAGGCCAACAGTTAATCTGATATCTTTTCCCCAAAGTGCCTGGGTGCGCATTGCTAAGACAACTATAGCTTCACATAAGTACCTAGTAAAGGATATGGGAATTGAATCTCGAGAGTACCTTCTGTGAGGGCTATCCCTGTAATATACATCCCTGTTCGAGGTGAAGACACTTCAGACACATGGGCACATGACAAGCAAGAACACTTACATCAGGAAAAGCCATTTTTGCCTAGGTGACCCCAGAGTGGCCTAAAGCAAACTAGGTGACCTATGAATCCTATGGCATCCTAGGAATTTGGGCTCGTCCCTTGCCAGTCAAGGCTCTTGAGGATTCCCTAGGGTATCCTAGGCAAACCCAGGGCAAGCCTAGGTTTGCCCAGGTTTGCCCAGGTGTTCCCCAGGTGTTCTCCAGGAGCACCTGGGCAAACCTGGGCAAACCTAGGCTTGCCTAGGGAATCCTCAAGAGCCTTGACTGGCAAGAGACGAGCCCAAATTCCTAGGATGCCATAGGATTCATAGGTCACCTAGTTTGCTTTAGGCCAGTCTGGGGTCACCTAGGCAAAAACAGCTTTTCCTGATGTACATGCAGTGGTGGTATACAGGATACGACATGTATTTGGTTCTATAGGTTTTGCGAAGGCCACTGTAAGTGTTCAGTATCAGCTATCATCAAGCAGTTAGTACATCATCCTTGCCTGCAAATAGAAGGCCAATCGTGTCGACGAACGGCATGTATCGCTGGATGATGTACAGCACATTCAGGGGTTGTAGCTTCTCGGACCAGACAACATCCAGCTCCACTGGAAGGAGAAGCATCCAGTCATACAAGAAAAGTACTGCACATGATACTGTTTAATTTTGAGTAAGTGGATGTGGATAGATAAGGAAGAACTAAAGTTACGCACCAATAATATACTAGAAAGGATCCGCTGTGACAAAGAGTACGTTCAGCAGACTCGGAGAGGAAAACAGTAGTGTGAAATACCGAAAACAGTTTACTACCATCTAGGAGCTCGTCTAGCGTTGGAGAGACAGTCATGAAAGAACTCTGAAAAGTGAAATCGCAACAGAGAGCACACAAAGCTGGGCCCCAACCTATTTATCAGGTTCGTATACTTCTGACCAAAATAAAGATTTAGGTTGCTGTCCTTTTGAAGTTGAAATTCAATCAAAGTCAATCATGATCAACCTCCAAGCATACGGTGGCCACCTTGGTCTATGTAGGCTGAGGACCGAAAGCATTTTGCCCAACGAATATCATCATGATAGATCACCTGTTTGGAATTGAAAGATGGTAATTTTTTTTTTTTTCAAACCTATACAGCGCTATTTACATGTTTGTGAATCAAGGAAGCGATGCATGATGTACACGTCAAATACCTAGAAATCCAGGAAAAATATCGTGACACTAACAGTTAGTCTGATATCTTTTCCCCATAGTGTCCATGCATTGACAATATAGCTTCGCATGCATATGCTAAAACTAAGGATATGGGAATTGATTTGGGGAGTACTGTCTGTTTTACACAGCCCTGTTTGAGGTGAGGATAAATCACCGGTGGCATACATCCATAAGTTTCATAGAGAGCGCTATAAGTAATGTTCAGTATCAGATATCACCAAGCTATCGATAGAATGACTTGCTGGATGATATGATGATATAGAGAACATTCAGAGGTTGTGGCAGCTCAGACCAGACGACATGCAAGTACTGTTTGGTTTTAGAATTAAGAAATAGATACTAAAAGAACCAAAGCTACGTACCAACTTCAAAATACTAGCAGAGGATCCTGACCGATGTTCAGCAGATTCGGAGAGGAAACTTGAAATTATTATTATTAGTGTGAAGCACCGATATCAAGCTCCTGTCGATCCTATCATCAGGGCATCTGGCCATTTCCTCTGGTGTTAGAAAGATACTCATCAACGAGCTCGAGATCGATATTGCAATGGGGGGGGACTAGAATATTGAGTTCATCAGGATAATAGACCTTTCCATATGGACAGAACATTGATCATTGAGCAGATTGGAGTCGTTGGAGCCGTTGGGAAGATTGAACTCTGATTCTTGGAAGTACCACGAGGTACCACGCTTCTTCGGGATAGAGAGCTGTGAGGAAAAACTTCTGGATTGCACTGGTCATGATGCCCGTTTTTAAATAAGCTGATCGTGTTCGATTCCTTTGAAGATACCACTGGATGAACGTTAGTCTTATAATAAGAGTAACCGACTGCAACGAGGTAAAAGTATTAGTCAGCTTTGCATCGCCACCATTCACCTAACGTTGCTACTTAGTTCAGATATGCACCTGACCATAAAATGACCAAGTAGACCCGAGGGCCGTAAGAAAAGAACCCGGTAAATGATAAAAGGTAACCCAGTGGGCGAATTCTCCCACACTATATAGTCTAGCCAAGTGTTTACATTAGTATATGTAAAATCAACAGCATCAGTATGCTGCCCATTTTGGAATGGGTGCCAGGAAAAAAATAGGACTGCCTCCTTATCATAAAATGCTGCCAAGGGTGATGGGAGAGACAGTAAAATTGTGCTACCGCTTTGTCACCCTTGGGGAGGCAGCAAGATAATGCTGCCTCCCAGTCCTCCTTAGCAGCATAATAATGCTGTCAAGGGGATTGTGGCAGAGACAGCAGAATAATGCTGCCTCCTCCCCCCCAGCTGTCTCATCTTCCTCGATGGCATAATAATGCTGTCAAGGGGATTGAGGAGACAGCAGAATAATGCTGCCCCCCTTGACAGCAGTCTTATGCTGTAGTTGTCTCATCTTCCTTGACAGCATAATAATACTGTCAAAGGGATTGGGGAGACAGCACTATTAAGCAGTCAAGCTGGGGAGGAAAGCAATGGTTCCTCCTCATACAATAATACCCTTTGACAGCATAATACTGCTCTCAGGAAGAGGCAGCGAAATAATGCTGCCCGCTACTTCTCCTTAGCGGCATAATAATGCTGTCAAGGGAACAACAGATCAATGTCTGACATGTCTCGCTTGACAGCATTATTATGCAGTGGAGCTAGGGATAAAAGGAACAGATTCTCCTTGTACCCCTTGACAGCATAATAGTGCTCTCAGGGGATTTGAGAGGCAGAAAAATGATGCTGCCTCCTGCTCCTCCTTGGTGGCATAATAATGCTGTCATTGGAAGACAGAAAAATACTGCTACCTTCTCATTCCCCCTGGCAGCATTATGATGCAGTCATGCTGGGAGACAGCAGAATAATACTTTCTCCCAGCTGGTTATTTTTTGGCTGGCCAAAGCGCCTTAATTTCTGCCATTTCCTTGATGGTATAATCATGCTCTCAAGGGTGATGGAACAGCAAACGTTCTCATTCCCCTTGACAGCATTATTATGCTGCCAACTTGGTTTGATCAGAATAAGGAAATTTTAATCAGATCTACTCCCAGGATAGTAATCAAAGGGCTTGGGACAGCTGAACCTCCTCTGTTGTAGTACTTACATCTGCCTTGTGTGTCTGCACTCATAATACACAGCCACATACAGCCACGTTGCAAATTTTTGCTTAAACTAGGCATCTTCAGGCAGCTGGGCCAATGGATAAGGATTACAATATGGTTTATTAATGTGCACCTTTCATGCCTGACACTTGTAAGCTTCCATCGCGTCCAACTTTTGTGCCCAGTCCTGGAGCTGTTCCTCATCCAGATTGGCCCATGCTTTCTCCATTCTAGCCTGGATTTTTTCCTCTTCAGCCTTTGCCTTCCTCTCCTTTCTCTCAAGTTCCCAGATGCGTACTTTCTTCTCATAGAGGCGTTGATTTTGTGGAGAAGTGGAATCCCGCAAACCTAATAGATAGCATGGTCGGACGTTCCGGGGAGAATATTCATTTTGAGCACCATGCTGTTCGACATGCTTCCTATTTTAACTGTGAGACCACCGTGGACTATTGAACAAATTATTCATACACACTTTTGACGGGCAAGTTGCGCTTCATCCAGAATAATGTCACGATGACTATGGATCCATGAGTAAACAAAACAAGAAATTGATGAGTGGCCACAGAATCAATCATGAAGCAGAATTGGAGAATAGCATACCAAATATAACTGATGCGAGAATAGTCCTTTTGGATGGCCTTTGCTTCTTTTGATTGTGCTTCAGACTGCTCAGTGCGTTTCCTGCAAACATGTTGATAATTTATTAGAAGAGATGGATATAGACTTACCTTGCCATACGTTCCCGAGCCTTTTGATTATATTCCTCTGCATTTCTAATGTACAGATCATCTGGAATCGGTACTCATCAATGAATAATACTTCCTACACACCTGTGGCAATAATCTTTGGAGGCCACAGCGCTCTTGAGCTGTTTTTCACGTTTAGCCATATTCTTTCTGGAGCTCATGTCTATAAATGAATGCTCCTATGAGCTGTCCATTATATTAAAAGAAAAATGTGAGGACATACTTGAGTTCAGGGGGAGGATGCGGAAAACGAGTGATGGTTCAGAGTCAAGTTAGTACTGCAACGTAATCACACTTAATTCTCTTAATTTCGAGTTCGTCATTTGTGCATTATTTCATTTATTAGCTCTTTCTTTTGGATCTCAATGACATCAAAATGTAGAGAACATGTATGAATTATGCATAGCATACAGAAAGTAATATTTGTGAGACATCCAGCCTCGAGGAATTCAGATGACAGTCAAAACTAGTACTACAACTACATATCACCGCATAGACGGTCCAGTTCCATCTCCTCTTCCTTGCATCGCAGAAAACTTTCAAATTCAAATATATATCAGCACACACATCCTCCATAAATTTACAATTGGCCTTCGCGAAATTGATGGCTTCCAGTGTGGCAATGTGTTGGTGAGTGTTGGTGAGTGTTGGCGACTTTGTTGGCGATGCAGAAATTAGTGTTTGTGATATGTTGGCCATGCAAAATCCACTAGAACTTAGGAAGTGGAAGAGTGTGGATGGGAAATTGCCCAATGCGGTGTAATTTGAGGGCCAGACTGAGATTGTATGTTTCATTATCTGGTATGGTAATCTACTTTTTTGCTGAGTACCGGCTACGTGAAACAATTTACCAGAGTATGTATTGAACCTCCACCTACTCAGGAAGTAACTCGGGAAGTATCTCAGCCTTCCTCAACCCTCCTCAGCTTTGCAAGTGGTCAATGCTGTCTGACTACAATATACAGATAATTAAGGTATGAAGTGGTTAATGGTCCCATTAAGGAACAGCCAACCCTTGTGCGGCGTGCATGCCACGAATGTATGACATCAGCAATTGGCAATCTGTTCATTCACTACAGTTCACTTGGCTGTGTAGTCAAGAGTGAGGGTAACTTAGTCACCATAATGGGTCCCCACGGGGTCAAAAAATCACACCTGTAGATCCCCCAGTAGCAGGTATGGGTTTCCCCGTGACTGTATTCCGAATTGACACATACTGTATAATGAATTGGTCGGGCGCCTGAATTGGGATATCAGGCTAAATGTTGAAGATTTGGGCTGATAGACCATAATCAGGCGCTCAGATGATCTATTGCCAAAATACTACTGCCTCCTCCTCCCTCTTGACAGGACTATTCTGCTGCCAGGGGTGCTGTGGAGACAATAGCGTACTGCTGCCACCTTGTTCCTCAAATAATTCTATTCTGCTGTCTCAGCAACACCTTTGGCAGAATTATTTTGCTGCCAAGGGCATTAGGGAGACAGCAAAGTAATGCTGCCTCCTCCCCCCTTGACAGGATTATTCTGCTGTCAAATGTGCTGGGGAGACAGCAGAATACTGCTACAGCATAAGAATGCTGTCAAGGGGGACAAGAAGGCAGCATTATTTTGCTATCTCCTCAGTCCTCTTGACAGCATTATTATGCCGCCAAGCAGGTAGGAGGCAGCATTATTGTGCTGCCTTTCAAATCCTTGAGGGGACTATGATGCTGTCAAGGCTAAGAGGATCCTTTGCTCCCTGGATCAACTGCATAATAATGCTGTAAAGGGCATTGGGGAGATAGCAGAATACTGCTATCTCCCATCTCGCTTGGCAGCAGTATCTTGCTAAGTTTCAAATTCCCCTGAGAGCACTATTATGCAGCCAAAGGAATTATCCCTTTTCTCCCCAGCTCGAGGGCATAATAATGCTGTCAAGCAAGATCGGAAAGCAGCATTATTCTGCTGACTCCTCAATGCCCTTGACAGCATTATTATGCCGCCAAGCCTGAGGAGTATGAGGTAGCATTATCTTGCTGCCCTTGAAATTCCCTCTTTGAGGGGACAGCAAAATAATGCTGTCATGGGCACTGAGGTGATAGCACAATTTTGCTGTCTCCCCAGTCTATCTATCGATGTTTCTCTTGGCAGCATTTTTATGCCATCAAGGAGATGAGGAGGCAGTAGTATTGTTTTCCTGGCGCCCGTTCCAAACTGGGCAGCATACTGATGCTGCAAAAAATTATATATATCAAAATGTAATCTGATAGTCGAGACACAGCATGGAATTGCTGGTCCAGCAGCCTCAATCTACATATACCAATGTAAACGCTTGTCTAGACTACATAGTGTGGGAGAATTTGCCCACTGGGTTACTTTTTATCATTTACCGGGTTCTTTTCTTATGGCTCTCAGGTCTACTTGGTCGGTTTATTGTCTGGTCTATAGGCCACTTAGTTTGCTCACATCAAACAAAGGCGTAAAAGCCATCAATTGTCTTAATTTTCTCCTCGGCTAGTGTCATTTGTATTTGTACATCCTCAAGCTATTCTATCCAACTTGTATTACCCTGCGGAAGACACGAATGCCACCATCTCACCGAATACTTTCCTTTTTAACAGATGTTAGTCTGTTTTGATTCTGAATCTGGAGACACAACTGCAGCTGGTTGCCACAAAGATAACTAGCACCTTGATGACGCAAACTCTAACAACACAGAACACGGACTTTGCATGTATACATCCAATCAAATTGTAGACTTCCTGTGCTCGCTCGATTGACCCGCCATTTTTGCGCTTTACCTGTCGCCGCTCTTGTTGACCTCAAATTCTTCTGCATCCACGGCGAGATCTCACCTCACCTCAATGCTCTAACCGATATCATCTATCTATCCCATTTACACCTATATGCCAGTCTTCAAATGGATCGTTTTTGAAACCCCGGCTCGCATGGTCTTCTCTGTGACCTCCAGCCGCAGGGTTCGGCGAAGAAGACAAACCCAACAGTCTTGCCCCAAAAGGCTCCACCTTCCTCCACAATGCCACGCGCGGTTGTTTCTACTTCTACACTTATACTGCCGCTTGCCAATTCCTCGAATGTATGCATCTCCTTAGCATCCATGGGCTAGCCCAAGACAATGGGTACTTGCAAGGCCCCTACAAAGAAGTTCCTCAGCGTTATAACAACCTTTTTGGCGCCAAACTATCTGGATGTATACCACAATTGCGGAGTGGTGATCAAGTAGCAGTACAATGCTAGTTCGCATCCTTACTGGCTGCCCAACTTCATGGATGCATTTACGTGGAGTTTCAC
This sequence comes from Rhodocollybia butyracea, assembly GCA_015501585.1. Classification (NCBI taxonomy): domain Eukaryota; kingdom Fungi; phylum Basidiomycota; class Agaricomycetes; order Agaricales; family Omphalotaceae; genus Rhodocollybia; species Rhodocollybia butyracea. Next base: position 276,062 of record JADNRY010000040.1, read on the forward strand.
CCTTTGTCGGTACTAAGAGTATGTTGGACTTCGTCATCTATCAACTTCATTATACTTACTATGGAACAGTCTTCTCACTTCGTTACTATCTATGGAACATTCTCTCTCGCTGTAACTACTGGTATGTGAACTAGTTGTACTATCTTTATCCTGCCCACTTGCCATTGCTTTATTATCATGCTCTCGTCTATTCTTACTTACTTACCTTGTGCTCCATTCCACTCTCGTCTTATTACTCTCACTCCGTCTGTGAACGCTTCACACGTTGTACTTATTATTAACTCGCTGGACTCGTATTTAAGACTGTATGTACTTGTGAAATATCAAGTTGTGTTTTCTCTGTCTTGTGTCTGTGTCTGGACCTTCGTCTCCTCTGTGTCTGTGTGACCAGAGCCAACTAACAGTGTAGAGTACACTGTCTGCCTTATCAATCAACCTCTAATAGGTTATGGGCCCCGAGCCTAACCATTTACGCCACCATCCCAGACACCATTGTTGATGTCACAACAACCCAGCTCATCGAAACCATCCACACAAGCTTCAGCCACAACTAAGCCAGTTGCCGCCAACAACCCAGAGCTTCCTTGTGCCCTAAGACCACATCTTTGGATTCCAACAAAATACCAAGATTGTTACAACAGCTTACAGACAGGAAAATACGAATTTTGTAACCGGAAAATCTGGCCAAACAGATACGACATACCCAGTCCTACAGAAGACATACCAGAAATAACATCTGGAATAGCACACAGAATTGAAAAATCCCAGGAGAAAGCGGCAGTACCCAAACCAGCGGCACCAACATCACCTCCACAGCAGCCAGCCCAGAAAATATCAAGGGCATCATCACAAGCATCACAGGCCTCTCAATCACAACCAACACAGCCAAAGCCGCAGCCACCACCGCCGCCCCCACCAGCTCCATCACCAATACCATCAGATCATGATACTCCTTTGATCCCAAAATCAGATTTACCTCACAGCTCACCACCATCTGACGGAGACGATCCAGGATCATCAGACAAAGAAGAATCAGATAGCTATTCATCTGACGACGAGATGTCCAAAGCACTGAAAGCATTTGACAAGGTCACCACCCTTAAACCGGATGGATCGAACTGGGACACATGGAAAAGTCGAGTAGAATTAGCTGCAAAGTCCATAAATTATGGCAAGTACCTCACATGGAACCCCCATGAAGCAACAGACACACGAGAAGCCGGAAATACAGGAGATAAATCATCTGATACAGATTTGCTAAATGCTTTAATTGGCAGATTATCGGATGGCATTTTTCGAAGGTATAGAAATTATACCAACACTTGTGATGTGTGGACAAATTTAATCGCTGATTTTGACTCCAAAAATGCGCTCACAGAATCACATCTGCAGAGACAGCTTCACACCATGCGTTGCTATGAACCATCTAGGGTTAACGAACACCTAGACACTATGTTGGAAATCCGAGACAGTCTTGAAACCCGCGGCATCGAATTTAGCGATGAAATGTTCAACAACACCATCATAGCCTCTATCCCCAACCAATTCAGACCCACCATAAACGCACTTGTTGTAGTCACATCTCGAACCGACAAGAAACTGGCAACACAGGAATTGATTGCCACCATTCATGCAGAAGCACAGGGACACGTACGTAGTGCTAGTCATCACAACAAGGGGAAGAAGGAATCGGCTAACTATGCGGGAAATTCCCGAGGTCGAGGATTTTCTCAGAGGGGATTTTCTAGAGGCCGAGGAAACTCGAAACCAAACGGACCTAACAGGTCTACTTCCGCATGTTTTAATTGTGGAGGGAAAGGACATTTTGCAAGCACATGTCCATGACCTAAACGGCCACAGGCTAATCAAGCCAAAGAGAGTAGGGAAACTCACGAGCCGAAAGAGGGGAAGAAATCAGATGGAAATTGGAGATCTAGGCCAAAGGGGAAGGAAACCGCATCTTCATCACAGATTGAAGAAGTCCCAGAATCATCTTGGGCAGCCATTGAGTTGTCATCGGACACCAGCTTCGTCTTTCCTCCTGCCAAATCCTACACCGAGCTTGGAAACTCGACGGCATCTTTCCAGATGTCCCCAAATACAGCAGAAACATATCTCACATTTGATTTCAATAATATTGCTGATGAACACGAAACAGCAATGATGGGAGCACATAGCCGAGGGGCTATACTATTTGATTCCGGATGTTCGAGCCACATGACTCCTATGGAGGACAGCCTCCAAGATCTAAAGTCTATTCCGACTAAAGTCATTCAAGCAGCCAATGCCGGAACTTTTAATTCTAGCATGGCAGGTACGCTTCATTTGGATTTTCCAATTGATAACCACGGCAATACTCGAAACGTCCCGCTCCATAACGCCCTCCTATGTCCTAACATTCCCAACACTCTTATTTCCTTGGGAAAACTCGATGATGATGGATACAATATCCACATTGGGAATGGTTTACTCACCATGACTGACCCCAACAACAGGATCGTTGCACGTATTCCAAATATCCATGGACTCTACCAGATTCCCATGGAGGAATATGCTTATGTTGCCAAAGATTGACTGGTATCACTCTATGACGCCCACTGCATCTTAGGCCATCAGAACTATGCTTATATTAAGCACTTATTCGCACACAACCAGATCAATGGGATGAGATTGGATAAATCTCACATGGACGAGCCGGAATGCCGTACATGCTTGCTAGCTAAGGCAGCAAGATTTCTGATTGCCAAATTACGGTCTTCTCCACGAGCGGAGAATTACGGAGATGTTTTTCACATGGACGTCTGGGGACCTGCATCAGTTCAGACTATCAACCGTTGCACTTATGCCCTCACCATAGTCGACGAGGCGACTCTATGGTTAGAGGAACCATTGCTGAAAAGCAAGGATGAAGCATTCACCCAGTACGTCATTATTCAAACCAATCTCCAGACTCAATATGGCATCACTGTTAAAATTCTTCACTCTGATCGAGGGGGAGAATTTCTTAGCCGAGAATTTAATCAGTACCTGGAACGACTTGGCACCCAGTGGAGATTAACGGTGCATGACACTCCGAAACATAACGGCATAGCGGAACGCACTCATCGGACTCTACTGAATGCAGTACAAAGTCTAATCATTTCATCAGGACTCCCTAAATGGCTATGGGGATTTATGATGAAGTACGTGGTTTATATTTGGAACAGGACACCAAAGAAGGGAATAAATATGGCGACACCATACGAAAAACGGTTCAATCAAAAACCCGACATTTCTAACTTTCAAATATTCGGGAGCATAGTGTATGTAAAGAAGGAGAAAGAGCCAGGAAAATTCAAACCACAGGCACAAGAAGGAAGATGGATAGGTATAGACACGGAATCTAACGGATATTTTATCTATTGGCCACAGCGACAAACAGTTACCACGGAACGGAACGTAACAATTTCCAACAGGCAGATCCAACTCATTGAGGAGGAGGATGGAAATTTGGAAAAGTTGGAAACATCAGTCACTGAGTCGGAACAGCCTATTATTCCTGTACCTGACAAAATTGCAGAGCCCATCCCGCCGGAACAACTTACCGGAAAACGTGTCAGGCGACCCACTCAGAAAATCAGGGATATCATTGAAGGATCAGCAGAGGGTAACACGGAACTCCGATACCTTACAGCATCGCTTGCACAAGTCACATCTGAAATCGAATCAGATCCTTTATCAGTTGCAGAAGCTATGCGCCGACCTGACTGGCCGAAATGGCAAGAAGCCATGAACGAGGAGATATCCAGACTCAACCAGCGTGAAACTTACGATATAGTCATGGCACCATCGGATGCAAACATTCTCACATCCAAATGGGTTTATCGGACCAAGAAAGATGAACAAGGACGGCTTACTAGTCACAGAGCCAGACTTGTGGTGCGAGGATTTAATCAAATCCCAGACGTTGATTATTTTCCAGATGAAACTTTCGCATCAGCCAGAACTATTCTCAGCATCGCAGCTGAACACAGCTGGATCATTCATCAGATGGATGTCAAATCGGCATATCTGGCAAACTTGATGACAGCGAAAAGATCTACAGGAAGGTACCAACCGGCATTAATCTAGGTGTAAAACCCGGACAAGTACTTCGACTCAAACTTGCCTTGTACAGACTTAAACAAGCAGGTCGAAGATGGTATTTGCGATTCAGGGAAATCATGACAAAGCTAGGCTTCAAACGGTCAGATTTTGATCATGCCGTATTCTATCGCACCAACCCATTCACAATCATTTTCATCCATGTGGATGATATGACATTGGTTACCAAAACTCTGGAAATTATGGCACAGCTGAAGAAATCTATCAGCGCGATTATCGAGGTCACAGATCAGGGCGAAATTCATTGGCTACTTGGAATCGAGATTCAGAGATCACTTCACAGCAGATCTATCCGTTTATCACAGCGATCATACATACATTGATGCTATTCTTAGCCGCTACGGATTCTCTGACATAAAGCCACTCTCCATTCCTTTCGACCCCCATATTCATCTCACCAAAGACCAGATGCCACAGACTGTGGAGGATATCGCCGCTATGCGGGATAAGCCTTACCGAGAAGCACTTGGTGCTCTCCAATATCTTTCCATTGCCACACGACCTGATATCACCTATACGGTTGCCATTCTTGCCCGATTCTCGCAGAATCCAGGCATTGCTCATTGGAACGGACTCAGGCGTGTATACGCTTATCTGAAATATACCCGGGATTATTGGCTAACTTCAGGAGGAGTGCAGAAACATCCTGTCGAGGGATTTACGGACGCCGATGGAATGTCCCAAGAGGACAGACATGCCATATCAGGATACATTTTTATGCTTAATGGCGGAGCAGTATCATGGTCATCAAAGCGACAGGACACCATCTCTCTATCCACTACAGAAGCAGAGTACGTCGCTCTCACGCATGCAGCCAAGGAAGCAATTTGGCTTCAAAACCTCATCTCCGAGTTGTTCACTCCAATCGCCGGACCTATCACACTTCACTCGGACAACCAATCAGCCATTGCTTTAGCGAAAGATGACAGGTTTCATGCACGGACCAAACACATTGACATACGGTATCATTTCATTCGGTATGCTATTGAAGAAGGTAACATTCGACTTACTTACTGTCCAACCGAGGACATGATGGCAGACATTTTCACCAAGGCTTTGACTTCAGCAAAAGCCAAACACTTCGCATCGTCTATGGGACTTGCAAAGGTTTGAGGAGGAGTGTTGGACTTCGTCATCTATCAACTTCATTATACTTACTATGGAACAGTCTTCTCACTTCGTTACTATCTATGGAACATTCTCTCTCGCTGTAACTACTGGTATGTGAACTAGTTGTACTATCTTTATCCTGCCCACTTGCCATTGCTTTATTATCGTGCTCTTGTCTATTCTTACTTACTTACCTTGTGCTCCATTCCACTCTCGTCTTATTACTCTCACTCCGTCTGTGAACGCTTCACACATTGTACTTATTATTAACTCGCTGGACTCGTATTTAAGACTGTATGTACTTGTGAAATATCAAGTTGTGTTTTCTCTGTCTTGTGTCTGTGTCTGGACCTTCGTCTCCTCTGTGTCTGTGTGACCAGAGCCAACTAACAGTGTAGAGTACACTGTCTGCCTTATCGATCAACCTCTAATAGAGTATGCTATTCAATCCATCTTGCTTGAATTGTCAACTAATTGATGAGTTTAGTTCCAGAGATGCTTTTGGTAATTTTGAGTATCTGCAGCGAAGAAGAACTCACCGAGGAAGAGGGACAAACACTGGCTGATGCTACTGTCAGCGCTGCGGATGACCAACAACGATGGCAACAGGTCAAAAGTAAGATTATGGCTGCTGGGAGAATGCAATGGGTGTTCCAACTTACGCTGGAGTCATCTGAACCTGGCCACAATCTTATGTTCCCTTTTCAGAGAGGTATCGGAAGCGGTATCGGAACTTGTGGTTACAGAGGACGCTGCTAGGCCCATGACATGTGGTCTGCGCATAGGACCAGATGCACCGAGTGTACAGGGCACAGAGATTGGAAGGAATATCTGTATCTTTGATGACACGTGCATACCCATGCTGATATATGCATGCAACCCAAAATTAACCAACCTGATCTTCTGACAGCCGTCGTTCGGATCTCACGAACGAGGGTTTACACATCTTCGAACCGCTCACCTGCTGGACCAAGTCCAACAGTTTCCTTCTCTGAGCATGCGGGTCCCAGGTCCCTGGTCGACGAGCGGCGAGGGGCTTAATATGGAAATGCTGATTAAGAAGATGTTAGAGGATGAGGGAGATGATACAGGGATTGTGGGGAGGTTAGCTGATAAGATTGCGAGAGATATCTTATGTAGCTTTGGAAATCTTTGTACTATTCATATATGACCATAGTGCGAATATCAATTCCCTACCAGTCTAATGTGCTGCCAAAGACGGTCATAGTTCTGCACAGTGCAGATAGTTTCATCACACAGAGCTAGTATGAGGAAAAAGATCACAAAGTTGACTTACCTACAAGAAGTAAACATAAGTTGTCACAAACCATTGTCCGTTCCAAGGCTCTAGCTACTATGCAATATCGCCCCAATCTGTCCACCTGAATCCCTCGACGAGGCCACTAGATCAATAACAACGGAAACCAAGGCTGGTAAGCCAAGTCAAGTATTATATGGTTAACATTCCCGGGTTGGCACTGCACCCAAACTGCACCTGTAACCTCTCTTCCCTCATTGCCTATGACAAATATAGTGGTCACTGTGGCCGGTAGTACTGTCCTACATTCCTGTTTGTATGAGCTGATCTTTCCAAGATTTTCCAAGACAACTTTCTTCTTCATTATCAACACAACCCAGATGATCTAAGATTTGCTAAAACGTGTCATATGTAGGTACACTCGACGAGAAAACCTGTTCGTTAATGCTGTTATACAGGATGAGTAGAGGGAAGTTGCTCAAAACCGATTCTTTTTACTTGACCCTTCATGAACCCAATTGCACACTGTATTTATCAGGGGGGTCAGGCAAGTCAGGGGGGAGGAAGAGGAAGATTAAGGCTAGAACAGTCCGAGTCCGAGTCTGGTTCTGGTTCTGGGTCATGAAGAGAAGGATGATTACATTTGATCTTTGGAACCCAGTCGCTGTTCAAGGAGATGGATTTCGAGAATCTATGCTTATATTGCCGTTGTAGTGGCAGAGTGCGAGTGATAATGGTATGTTTTCCCTCGCTCAAAGAAAAAGTGACAGAGTAAGCATTCCTTGTTATGGGTGGCCAGCAACAAGCACAGTAATCCGATTGAGCGGCGAGATGTGAACGGATGTTCCATTGAGAAACAGTGGCAGTATCGTCTGAGCCTAGGTGGAGAAGTCCCCACCGATCCATCTTGAGACAATAAACACCTACATATTGCTAGAATTTGGTACGAAGTTAACTTGTATAGGGTGGAGTAGTAATGAGGATTCACATTGTAACAATGGTTGAAGTGTGCATATTGCTTTGTATATTTTTTATAGAGCGAAATATTATTCCAACGAACTTTGTCAATCGGCTTTTGGCAGAGCAGCTTTTTTGAAATTCTGAAGCAACACAAGCACTCTCGCTTGTGCTGACAATCAAGAGCTCCTGCCTGCATTTAAGGACTCTGGTTGCTGAAAAGTTAGCGAGTCTGCAGATGTAGTAAATAAATAAGAGGAACTTACTCTTTGGTAACCTGTTCCAGGTCTTGCATAATGGAACCGTTGTCCTTCCAAGATGCGAGCCGCCCAATGACAAGACAACCCCAAGCATCCAAATAAAGTGCGCGATAAGTATGATCAGGTTCAGGCCAGGGAGTTGAATTACTATAACCCAGAAATTGACGTTCTTCTAGTTGTGCAAGCATGGAGAAATAGGAATAGGTATAGGAGCCACTATGAGAAGCGCCTCAATCTACTAGTACTACTACACCACCAATCAAGTCCGATGTCAGATAGAGATCGGCGTCACCTCCCCAGTGGATTGTTACCTCACTATCCGATTCGATAAGTTTTGAGGTCATCCTGACACTGAATTCCCCGATTTGAGAATCATTCCCTGATGTAGAATGACCCATCAATATTTTCGAGACCTTGTTTCAATATCGCTTGTAATTCTCTGCATGTTGTTCAGTAGATGACCTATATACATTTTCAGTATCTCAACCCAATGACTTGTTCATTGTTTGGAATGACTCCCAGAATGCTCCTTGCTGATGCTCCCAGCATTGGAGTTGTGTTGGTTAGGAGATTTCAGATCAATGATATTAGATAGAGAAACTACATCGTGTACATAGATTTGTGAACTAGAGAACATGTGTGCACAGAGCGAATACAGGAAAACTAAAAGAAGTCATATGAAAAAGACATGCAAGAGAGGAAAATGATAGTGGAAGACTGTCTACTGTTGCATGTAAAGGTGGATGGAAATGAAGCACAAAAGTGTTGACGGAGGTACAAGAACTAGAGATGATGAACAAGAAGGTGTTCTGTAAAACAAATATCAGAAAGAACGCAAGCAAACAAAAGCCGGTTACATACCTGCCAACTTTCATTAGGAACGGCGAAGGACAGAGCTAATTTCAATACCAATATTGCCATCTTGAGGTTACAGTTCTTGGACAGTTGCTGAGCATCTACGAAGTTTGTTAGAAACTGCAAGTGATACAAATTTGAGACGTACTGTGGAAAAGATTGTTTCATTCTTTATTGAACAGCAAAGAATTGATCAGTATTCAAGCAGTGAAATGACAAGGGACGGCGGAAGGAAGAATATGGCCTGCAACAAGCAACAGAGATAATGAGCAACATGCTCTCTCCAAACAGAACCCACATGCGGGTTTCAACACTGTTAGCCAATTCCGAGTCAATATATGAACGTCAAGGAAGGAAGAGATGAAAGAGCTGCTGGAATCGGGCGGAAATTGTTGAAGCTTTTGAACTTCACGTGTAAAGGTTAAGGGCCACCTTTTCAACTTGCAGAAAAAGCATATCTCGAAGGGTTACTGCACGGGAGACCCAAGTTAGTACCACGCTTTGACCACGCTGTCACATGACCGGATAATGACTTTGTCTCTCCCGAGTCCTACAGCTTCCTCTTGTCTCTCTCATCAAGTGTATATCACAAACAACAGAAAAAAACTTGTCATTAGCTCCACAGCTAGCCGACATAACTCAAGGCATAAATTATGCCTCCTGAAAGATCACCTCAACCCTCAGGAAATCCCTTAGTTCGATTCATCTTCAACATTACCACTTTCACCGAGGCACATCTCTTGTATATCAGGTAAATGCAGGTAAATACTCTCTCCATGATAATCAATAATCGGCCCAGCGCACGCCGTGCCTACAGACTTTTCCTGTTGGCAATGCTATGCCCCATTCGAAACATCTGAGCATGCTTTGCTACGGGCACTCGTCATCCTGCGTCAGTTTCCCGTGTCTGCTACTTTGCTTCTTCCCCAGTTCCTCAAGCAAGTTGACTCAAGGCTTCACTAGCACTGCCAGCACAGCACTCAGATACCTTGGGCAACACATTTTTACATGGATGGGTGTCACCTCTACCGCGAAATTCATTCATGATGCAGCAGATGTCTATTGTGGGTGCTCGTGTACAGTATGGGTCGGGAGGAGCATCAGCATTTCTCCACAATCGTGATCAGGTATGATTGGCGTGTATACATGCGGATCACGCCTGATTATACAATTATCGGGAGGTATATTCGGGTATGTATAGACCCCCGAGTGCATAATGGAAATGCCTCATTATAGCTCATTATGCATATTTACACACCCGATTTTGTCTGATTATACCGCTCTTTATACTGATTATGCCTTGTCATTATACAGCATTATACCTCATTATACTCACTCATACCAATGTTATAGGTCCAGTTTTCACTTATTATTGCTCATTATACATTAAAACAGTGAAAGAAGGATGAAAAATAATCATTACTGCTTTGGTACACTACCGCTCAATGCTCTACTACTGTACATAGGTTATGAGATACATGCAAGTAAAAAAAACTCCACGACAGCCACATATACCCTTGCCGCCGATATTCAGCCTATCCTCGTTCCCAATATCTCTTGAACACATTGAAGACTTGAAAATCGGAATCAAGAGCTTGTTTAAACAAGAAAAAAAAACGTACCGAGACTTTGAACAGATCGCCTTCGGAACCTCCAAAACCCGAAACAACCAAATGAAGAGATAACTCCTGAGCACTTCGAAGACCTGAAAAAGTTTAAACAAAGTTAGAGACTTGTTCAAAGCGGAGAAAAATAAGACGTACTGAAGCCCTTGATCTCTCAAACAGCCACAGAGACTAAGAAAGAGAGACACGATCACAGAGAATGATATCCTGGATTACAAGAAGTTGTTTACATTAGATAAAAAGATAGTCGGAGTATGGAAGACCACTCACCCAAGCAACGAGAACCTCAGTTGTTCATCATCTGTGATCTTGATGCTGTTAAAGTTTGCTTGAGTATCCTTCAGTTGTAATATCGATAAATAGTTGGCATGGGCGTTCAGCGACGGGCGGGCGACGAGTGATGAGAGAACAGAAAAAAGAAAAGTGAGGAGAAAAACCGTGAGATTGACCTGTACAGTAGCGTTTGGTAGCTGTCACGAGATCATCAAGTGCCGGCCACTTGACTTATTTGTTTTCAAATGTTGTGTCCACTCTTCGAGTTCACTACTAGTAGTAAAAGTTCATCATTGACACTTGAAATTTTCACGGAATGCTTTGGCAACAAGAAGTTAAAGCTTAAGGCCTTGTAATAAGCTAAATCCTAGTGCTGGTACAGCCCATCATAGCAATGTATAGCTGTGTATAACTGGGTATAATCAGGTATAATGATTATACTACGAGTATGATTGATCAAATCTTGGCAAGGTATGATGGGGTATGTATAGGCGTTTTGATTACACCGAGTATGCAATTATACGGTTTACATTTGTGTGAAATTGCTGATGAGAGGGGGACGAGTCATCGAAGCGCCCGCTCGACCATACCTATATCTAACGCTTTCAACCTTCTCATCCCCAGACTACCTCCACCCGCTCTTTCTCAGATCTGCCGCCCCGCCCCAGTTCCCCCAACGCCTCAAAGCTCGACTCTGCTATCATATATCAGACCTATCAGATCGTTCAACGTACACGCCTCCTCCAGAATCAGATAACACCGCCGTGACCGATTCTGATACCGGGCCCAGTCCCTGTTCCAATCCTAGTCCTAGTCCTATTCCTATTCCTGGTCCTTGTTGTACTCCCAGACCCAGTCCTAGTCGTAGTCCCGGCCCCACCCGCGATCCCGCTCCTTATTACTTCTCTACCCTCTCTTCCTCCTCCTCCCTGTCCTTCAACTCCTCCAATTCCTCAATTCCTCAACGCCTCACGCAAACCCTCAATCTCCACTCAAACTCAGCCCGCCTCGTTACTTACACTACCCTCCACCACCGAGTGCAATCCCGCCGTTTGAGATAGACTTGAACCCGAGGACAAATATCAAGTCATGGTATTGTTGGCATGTTGCTGCTGATGCGGATTTGAGGGATATGGATTTGGATGTGCACTCTTGGTGGCCACAGAGCTATAATGTACAGATTGATGTGGATATAGATATGGGGATCGGGGCGAGCACGGGCATGGGTGGGGATATAGACACCCTGGAGGATCGTGCTTTGTTGAGGTGGCTGAGGGAGGCAAGGGAGGGGTTTTATGTGAGGTATGATAAGGGTGCGGCATGATGCATGATGCCCAGGCTGATGGTGGTGCTACTGCTGCTGGGTGCGGACCAGGTTTGAGGTGAGGTGTGGGTGAGTCGAGGTGTATTTTTGCACTTTTTTGTCCTTTCCATATTTAAATATTCAATCACCAGATGGAACGGAGGATCATTTCGAACTCCTCGCAACATTTTTGCTCTCATTTTGCTCCTACTCGGGACGTCACCAGAACGTACGTGAATCATTATTATTTTATGTTTCTGTTCTTTGCTCTCGGCTTCAATGCATACTTAGACTTCTGCGCCTAGATACTGCGTGTGGATTTGGTTGCTTTCTTACTGCTTCACGCGTATGGCTTCAATGGACTCACTTCGGAAGGGTATCTATAGATGACTTGTCTGTTGGTGACATCTTCGGTAGCCTGAGGTTCGCGAACATGTTGATGGTGTAGCCGTTCTATAGTCCAGACGAGGGCGTTGGCCAAACCCTCCTTTTCACCTCATACTCCTCTAACCATAGAATGTTTACAAGTTTATTAGGCAATATCGGGGCAGCTTAATTTACCGTTATTTCCTACAGTGGCCAGTCTCAACGGACAATCAGAGATATGTGGTTCATGCTGGTTGGTGGTTTGCGCGATTGACTTCGCATGTGGAGGATGACTCTGCTGGTTAGCAAGGTGTGCATCACTCGATGGTATGGAATGAAAAGGTTTTGGAGAACATGCTAGGCCATCGGAGGATGAGTTGACGTGACAAAGTTGAGGATGTAAGAACTCACCGGCAGTAGGAGAACAGTGAGCAAATTTGTCAATGACAGCCCTGAAGTTGATGGAATGGTAAGTATCATAATGGAAAGGGGGTACAGTTGTAGATAATCACCGAAAATAAACAGATAGTAAGTGATGCCTAGAAATTGACAAACAATCTCAGTTGAAGAGTCATGGTGAACATAACTTGGAAAATAATTATTCCCTACCGTCTCGGTACACTATGGTGGTCAACGCAGACCAGTTCCCTGAGCGGACTGTATCGAGGCTGGGACTGAGAACAAAGTCACGGAGGAGTGAGGAAGAACGCACAAAAAGCGACACCAGGGATCAACATTAGTGTCACGATCACTGGCAAGAAAAGATGGTTCATGAGAGACCAAACCCAAGAAAAAAAGATCAACTCACTTGCTTCGTAAACCATGAAAATCACCCAACCTACAAACAATATCGGTTTACCACCCACTATCAGGCATCCAATCCGCGGGATTGGAGAAGGGATATCTAGGAAGCGGTGACAATGAACATTCGGGGATTCATTGGTAGCTTGCACTATAAGCGCGACGTACATGTCTGTGAATCAAGGAAGAGATGTACGATGTAAGAATCGGGGACCCAGCATCCCAAGAAGAATATTGTGAGGCCAACAATTAATCTGATATCTTTTCCCCAGAGTGCACAGGTGCGCATTGTTAAGACAACTATAGCTCCACATAAGTACCAGTTGTAAACCAAAAATAAGTATGAGAATTAATTTTAATAAGTACCTTCTGTGAGCGCTATTCCTGTAAGATACATCCCTGTTCAAGGCAAGTTCAAGGCGAAGATAAATCAGACACATCAGACAAATGGGCATTGTTATAAGCAAGAACACTTACATGCAGCGGTGTTATACAGGGTACGACATGTATTTGGTTCTATAGGTTGCACAAAGTCTACTGCCATAAGTAGCAATGAGTAACGATCAGTAGAGTCAGATATTATTAAGTGATGAATACATCATCCTTACCTGCGAATAGAAGGCCAATTGTGTCAACAAATGGCATATATCGCTGGATGATGTAGAGCACATTTAGAGGTCGTAGCTTCTCGGACCAGACGACCTCGAGCTCCACTGGAAGGAGGAGCATCCAGTCATACAAGAAAAGTGCAGCGCTTGATACTGTTTTGATTTTGGTTATGAGTATGAGGATAGGTAAGGAAGAAATATTATGCACCAAGAACATACTAGGAAAGTACACCATGACGAAGAGCACATTCAGCAGACTCGGAGAGTAAAACAGTAGAGTGAAGTACCGATATCAATCTACTACCATCCAAGAGTTGGACCAGCTCTTCTAGTGTTAGAGGGACAGTCATGAGGCGACTCTGAAAAGCCAATTGCAACGTAGAGCTGGCAACAATACAAGTGGGTCCAGACCTATTTATCAGGTTTGTAGAAAGACTCTTATTGAGATGTCATCAGCGAGGTCCTGTGCTAAGGTAGCGGGGACATCTAGAGGTTCTGATTTGGAACATGGTCCAAAATTTCCAGCCTGACCTACGTGTCTGTGAAAAGAACGAGGAGTGTAATCTAAAAATTGGGAATACAGGAAGAAGATCATGACGCCAACAGTTAATCTGATATTTTTTTCCCATAGCATATCACTACTGTTCCACACAAGTAGAGGGACTGCTTTAGTTGGTAAATCTATGAATCGGTAATTAATTGATATGATCTGTCTATATGAACGTCACAAATCATTTGAGTCTGCCTAGGAGGGACAAAATTGATCTAGGGAGTACTATCGTTTGTTAGGGTTGCCTTGCCTCTGCCATACACATCCCTGAAGGCTGAGATACATCAGACAAACGTATGCATAGGAAACCTGTATAATGTTCAATATCAGATATCAGCAAGCAATCAATAAACTACCCTTTCCCGCAATACGGTCTGAATCGGGTGGCAGGCACTGCTTACTTGCCTCTAATGAAGCTGTCTAGGGGAGAGAGATTTCTGACTATATGATCAGCGCTACTTGATTTACCATTAAGTACTTCAGTTGAACAGTGAACAATCAAAGATGTACTTAGTATGGACTACAACTAAAGTGTATGAAACAGTACGTAAATTTGAAAATTAGTACAAAGCACATATAATTACAGACTGACCGGGGACCCTCAGGAGAACTCTGATCCATGGGTCATAACTGAGGGTCATACTTTGTAGCTACTACTGAGACATACTATACATTCGATACGCTGGATTCTTGAGCCAGGATATTTTGGATAATAAGATCAAAGAAGGAAAAGACTGAGCTGTTCTGGGGTTCAACGAAATGGCAGGACTCTTTGTCTTCCTAGGCGTTCCGGTTCCTTCAACAAGATGGCTTGTGATTTGTGCAACTGCTGTCGTATATGTAGGACAACTCTGCTGGTCAGCAAAGTTTGGATCACTCGCTGATGCGTAAGGAAAAGGGTCTCGAGATCATGCTGTGCCAGAGGATAAGCCAATGTGACAAGTTCCAGGATGCAAGCACTCACTGGCAGTAGTAGAACGGTGAGCAAATTTGCCACTGACAGCCCTGATATGCCGGATGGAATGGTAAGTTTCACAATGGAAAGGGAATAGTTGTACATATTCACCAAAGATAAACAGATAATAAGTGATACCTAGAAATCAAAAATCAGTAGAATCATAATAAAAATAGTTGGCCATTACCGTCTCTGTATATGATGGTGGTCAACGCTGACCAATTTCCTGAGCGGACTAAGTATACACAGGCTTGAGAACAAGCCAAGGTCAACAGCGAGAAAAAAATAACACACAATAAGGGAGGCCAGGGATCAACATCAGTGTCAGGATCACTGGGACCATTTGTCAACTTTACTGAACTGAAAAAGTTACACATACATCAACTCACCTGCTTCAAGAACCATCAAGATCACCCAAACCAAGAAGTACATCGATTCGGTGCCCAGTATTGCACATCCAACATGCGGGACGGGAGAAGGGATAGCTAGGAAGGGGGTGAAGAATGAGCATTCAAGATTTCATTAGTACTAGTAGTATAGACGCAACCTACATATCTGTGAATTGAGATAGAGATATGTGATGTAAAAAATGGGCACACAGCATCCCACAAAGAATATGGGGAGGCCAATGGTTAATCTGATATCTTTTCCCCAAAGTGCCCAGGTGCGCATCATTAAGATAACTATAGCTTCACATAAGTGTCTAGCGAACCAAGGATACAGGAATCGATTTGACAAGTACCATCTGTTAGGATCATCCCCGTCAGATACATCCCTATTCAGGGTGAAAACATCAGACAAACGGGCACATAAGAACTACTTAAGCCCAACACTTACATCCACCAATGTTGTACAGGATATGACACATATTTGGTTCCAAAGGTTCAACAAAGTACACTGGAAGTATTGTTCAGTATCAGATATTATCAAGCAATTGACACATCATCCTTGCCTACAAATATAAGGCCAATTGTGTCAACAAGTGGCATGTATCGTTGGATGATGTAGAGCACATCCAGCGGTCGTAGCTTCTTGGACCAGACAACATCCAACTCCACTGGAAGCATAAGCATCCAGTCATACAGGAAAAGCATGGCGCCTGATACTGTTTCAATTTTTGAGTATGAGTATGAGGATAGTGATGGAAGATACTATAGTACACACCAAGAGCATACTAGAAAAGAAACATGAAGAGAATGTTCAGCAGATACAGAGGGAAACTGTAGTGTGAAGTACCGATGTCAATGTCCTATCATCAAGATATGTGGCTACTTCTTCTGGCGTTAGAGAGATGGCAGTCATGAAAAAACCCTCAAGTAATATCGCGGTATAAACAACACAAAAGGTGGGACCAAACCTATTTATCAGGTTTGAGGAAAGACTCCTGCTAAGATGTCATCAACGATGACCTGTGTTGTGAAGATATCCAGTGGAGGTCCAGGGACCAGAATGGTCCAAATTTTAGCACAAGTGTTGTATTTCGCCGATCGGATATGATACAACTCCGGTTGTACTTCAAACTAGTTGTTACTCATCTGGTTAGTGATACTCCGTATGTACCCCTTAGATATATTTAGAGTATACTAATCAGCAAAACGTGTATGCACGGGAAGGCTGAAGCCGCTTTCCGGCACTGTCCAGCGCTGGGAGCCGCTGGAAACGGCTACATGGTGCCTGACAATAGCTCTAACATTTTGCTGATTAGTATAAGGCTTTCTCCGAGACCAGTACATATAGTTTGCATATAGTTATCTTCTGCTATTGAGCCTCACGGACTACTCCAGTCCTTGCGCCAGACACCTACAACACCAAGTAGGTAATAGATATACCTTGTGAAAAATTTTAACTTTTCAAGAGTGGCTTACATTGTCCATTACGCCTCTCACTTGCCAATCAACAAAGATAAAGTTCCGCCAACTCACTTAGCCTCACTAGTACTTAGAATGACGCCGATGATGCTGTCTTCAAACCCCAATCAAACCCGCTAGGACTTGATGCGATCTGATATGAAGGAGCTAATTCCGACGATTCCTGATCCGCCTTGCTCACTTTCGGCCAAGCGCCTTTGAAAAGTTCGATAAGCCGAGTTCATCAAAGGACGGTCCCTGTTATGCCAAAGAAAAACTCCAAACTTAAATAGAGAAAAAGAGTATATTTGTGATATGTACCCATGGAAAGTCCCGTAAAAGACAACACTGTTGCTCTTCAACCATTTTCAAGAAATGGAGAGATACATCGAGGCATTGTGATGCCGTTGGCACCGGGGTCATGCAGATACTTTGCTTCAAACCCTAAACGCTTGGTGCTCTCTACTTGGTCCCAGATATGGCGTGTCATGGGTGGCTGTGGTCTAGTTCCTGAAACTTTGAAGTTTTGAACAATGACTGGTGAGGTATGCTCTGCCTTCAGGTACCTGGAGATGATTGAGTTTCTTCATTTGCCGAAAGTAAGAGTACTGGTCCTGGTAAGAGCCAGGGTTAAAGTTGTTCATCCTTCTCCTTTGAAGTTTTTGAAGCTCCGTACTGCACACAAAGAAAGTATCTAGAATGGGCTAGTAATTTGCATTCATAATATCCGTTTTTTTAGCTGATGGTTTCGAAAATACCAGATGAATGCAAGATGGGAACTAGTAGGCGCTTTGGGGGCATTGTTACTGCCACTGGCACGGCACTCGGCAATAAGATGTAGCCAAGGCTGGAAGCTGAAGCGTTGGGATAGTTTGCGCGGCTGATCATATACGGAGGATGGCTTTGCTGGTCAGGAGTCAGGACCGCCCGCAGGCCCGCATCACTCGCGGGAAAAATTATGCTGAGCCAGAGGATAAAGATAAACTGACATGACAAGTCTGAGAACGCAAGGTTGTTGCAAGGCAGTAGTAGAACGGCGACTAAATTCACCGACAACGTTTGATCACATATCGGGGAATGGTAAGTATCATCTCGAAAAGAATATAGTTGTGGTTATTCATAGAGAAAAGAGTAAATGATACCTGAAAAGTCAGTCGAATCACATCTTTGAAGTAGGGCGACTAGTCCTCACCGTCTCGGTACACTATGGTGCTCAAAGCTGACCAATCTCTTGAAAGACTATATGAGGCAACCCTATAGGCACGAATTCAGAAAACGCCAAGGCCCGATTGAGAGTGAAAAACAACACACAAAAAGCGAGGCCTGGGATCAGCAGCAGTACCAAGATTCCTGGAGGGAATCATCGGTGACTCACTGAACCAGAAAACGTGTCAAAACATAAGTAAACTCACCTAGCTCGTAAACCGTTAAGATCATCCAGTACAAGAACAGTATCGATTTATCGCCCAGAATCACGCATCCAATCTCCGGGAAGAGAGAAGGGCTATCTAACATATATACTACGTAGAAGGACTCGGAATCAAGCTTGTACAGCGCGACTTACATGTCTGCGAATTGAGGAATAGGTGCATAATGCAAAAATTCGATGCCCAGCAATCAAAATGAATATCACAAGATTCACAAGGCTGATAGTCTCCGTAGTGCTGTAGTGCGCAGGTGCGTATCGTTAAGACCAGTCCCACTGTACTTAATACCGCTATAGCTTTGCATCAGTATCCGAGAACCAAGGAACCCAGGATATGGGGATTTATTCAACGAGTAAATACCTTCCGTTAGGGCTATCCCTGTTCGATGTTGAGAACGGACCGCCGGTCCGACGACGGTTGTTTCGGCAAGCAGCACCACCGGCATGATACCCGCCACCCCGTGTCTTACTGTATTTGTTATTACTTTACTATGAGTCTGTGGAGAGAGCGAGTTTTTCAAGTTTTTTCAAGATGCGAAAAGAGAGAAAAAAGAGAAAGAAAGAAAGATTTTATTCACCTTGTAGGGACCTATTTCCCAAGTTTTCTTTTCGAAACTCAATGGAATGAATAAGGTACGTGCTCCTTGCCGTCAGTCCCCTTTTGGATTTCAAGTTGTTTTCAAGTTCTCGAGTCATGAGTCTCAAAATAGAAGTTTGGACTCACGACCCAGCCAATGAGAATCAAGATGACAAATATAAAGACGGTCTGTACAAGGTGCCGTTGCAGCGACGTTCTTCATTTGCCTGTTCTTGCTCATTATTGGGCTTTTCCATACTAATAACATTTTATTATATATCGCAGTGACTGATTACTAGCTGTATACTAATTATTTCGCATTTTAATGGTTAATTTGATACAATAAACAACTCTTCCAATAGTCTCCTCTAAGCAGACAGAACACTGACCACTATGAGCCTCAGACAGGGTTAAGCTAACCCGTTTGCCGAGTGAAAGTAACCAGGTTCCGTCTCAACGGTTACTTTTGGGTTAACCCCAACCGAGTGAAGTCAACCCGGTAACTCTTTCGGGATTTTGGGTACTCGAAAACCGAGTTGGTTAACCCGGACAAAATAATTAACCCGGTAATAACTAGTTACTATTCCCCCGTTACATAGTACGAGGATTGTAGAGTACCTGTTCGATCAATAACAAAATTACGCATATCATTGACAGCCTCAATGCGCCCAATGAGACACTGTACAGCGCTCATATCAACAACTTCGAGAGCTCCCATTTGCTCATAATATGCAGCGCCACTGTGGCTTGTGGCTTGCACTTGGCAACGATGGATAGCAGCAAGAACGAATGTTGTCTGTGAGTTAAGTCCCAGCTCTTCAGCCGCAGGTAGCGTTACCACCAGAATGTGCTGAAGTTGCCCGTAAAAGCTTTGTTTCTGGTATACAGGTTGTACCCTGCGCCCCGGGTATTTAAGTCGACAAGCATGTCATACTATGTTCAAAACCTTGATTAACTGAATCTAAACTGTATTGCAAGATAACTTACTCGAATGAAGGTTGTATCCTGACGATCTTCAGCAAAGGGAACCAGAGCCGATGCTGCCATTTCATCTCCACCGTTCAAGCGGCGAACTTTGGCCCACTGTACGATAGTGTCTATGTCAAGATGTCGCCGTACAACAGCTTTGGTTGTGTCAAATCTCGTGGCAAAGCAAATGAGTATTTTCTCAATTATGGTTTTTGGGACTGAGGAAGAAGGACGATGCGGGGGCAGAAGAATACAAGATGGATCTGTTAAGCACCCTCAGCATTGATACATGTTAAAGAAGAGTAAAAGACGTACATTGCTCAACTGAGAAATGATTAGCAGGCAAGACAGAGCGGGGTACTTTCAGTGAGAGTTCAGATTCAACACCACAGATAAGTTTGATTTGTGAGAGCTGAGCTTGAAGGACAATGTAATTATCGATGGCTACAAAAGGGTGACAACGACTTTTGATTGCAGGCTGAAGGCGACCACAATACCGCTCCGTTGGAAAGGCCCAATGAGTCCAGACCGGTCCAATTTCAACGAAAGCATCAGGAACGTGTAAAAGACCATGAATGGTCAATGGACAAGCACTAACACGCTCGGGTTCATACTGATAAAAGAGTCTGTTTTGTAACATCAGTAGATATATCATATAACAAAGAAAAATAGATAATAACACACTTCTCGTAGTCCAAAACCCACTTTTGGCATGCTTTACGAAGCTCTTGAATATAAGTTCTATCGATCTCAAACTGTAAACAGTTCTCGACAATCGCAGAGAAGTCACAAAAGTGACGGTGGTAAATGGAAGAGCAAAATTTGTCCTGAAGCAGCACGGGCCCGATATACAAAAGCCAGAATGACCAGCTATCCGCAGTCGTTGCTTGCTTGTCATCGGCTACATTTGGTGGGCGCGCACCAAAAACGCCTGGGATAGAAGAGCCGGAAGCGGCGGTAGCTGCTCCAATGGCCTCCCATACCTTCTCGTCCAGTTGAAATGAACCTGAATTTCCCTCATTGAGATCCTGAAGTTGCCTGTCCACCAACGCACAAGCAACTTGATGATATTTTCGAAGATGAGGTGCATAAAGTCATATGGGAAAGACCCCGGAAATGAGAGAGAAGACAAAGCCATGAGTGCCGATGTACCTTTGATCCCATACTCGGTTGCCAACTTTTCCGACTGAGCCGTATTTGGTGCAAACTGTACCTTCTCTGCTTGTTCCTTCATTTCGGCGTGAGTTCGATGTGGGAGTTGTGAAGGGTCGTATTCTGTGACAGATGCTTCGGGGTGTTGCGACCTGTCCAGAGGAACATAGTTTACTTTGCCTCCTGGAGCCTTGATACCACGTATATTGCACAATCTGCATGGACAGACTCCGTTATGACCTTTCATGCGCATAACCATGGAAATGGCGGGGATATCGCCAAAGACAAGGACAAGGTAGGCATGTAATGCAAAGAGCTCACACAAGCCAACATCAAAAGCCTTAACACCCTCTGCCAGGCAAAGAAATTCACGTATCATAGGCCAAATGAAGGAGTCGAAATCTTTTGGTTTATTCAGTCCCGGGATAACGCCTAGGCAAAGAATGTATTCAAGATGGAAACAAATCTCAGGGGGAAGGTTGTAATTATACAGAAGGAGAGGCCAGCACATTTTTTTCCGGCGTTTCCATGGAGCAAATCCATCTGTGGAAAGACCAAACATGATGTCGCGAGAATCGGAGAAGAAGGTGTGAGAGTGTTCTTCACCATTGATAACTACTTTTTTCCTGCAGAGACAACGGTAGTGATCCCCATCCATAACATCCTTGACAGTACCGTCTTCTGATGGTTTGTAAGCCCCTCGATACTTGAGCTTATCAATCATGGAAAGGCTGCAATAGTAAGCGCGGAGGCAAGGGATGATGGGTAAATATGTGAAACGCTTGCATGCTGTCTTTCCGTCAGCACGAAAGCAAGGCTCTTTGCAGTAGGGACAATGTGTGTTGGAAGTGTGAGAGCCAACGTAACAAACACAAGAGTTTACACAGCAGTCATATGCTTCAGGGGTGAACTGTGAAAGATTCTGCGCTTGTGCCTTTGTTGACTTCCAGGAGGCAATATCCTCATTTGGAAAGGCAAATTTGAGCTTCGCAAATGTATTGTCAGTCATGTGTGACTCAACTTTGAGAGCAAAGTGATGCATGGTGGCAAGTTCCTCCTCCGTAAGACTTTGGCCTGTGAAATTGATAAAAAGGGGTAAATACATAGCTTGAATTAACACACGTACCAGAAACAGCAAGTTCTTGCTCAAGTTGCTCATCAAACAACTCTTCAACAGTGAGGCCACGGTCCAAGTTGAGAGCTTCAAAATCCGATGTTAAATCTTCATTGTCCATTTCTTTGCTCCAGTTGACTCCATTTTCAGCATTGAGAAGACGATCCCCATCAGGGTCTAAGTCCTCCTCATCGGAATCTTCTGCTGTGGCAGCCCAGTGACGTTGAGGTGACTGTAGCAGGTCCATGTCCATGTTGTTGGGTTCAAAAGGACACCAACTACTTTCAACAAACGGAGTCTAAAAATGAGGAGTTAGCTCCAAAGTATATACAGTATTCGCAAACGCACATTATCAGGAGAGTTATCAGTATCATGCATTTCTACATCGCTTTCCTCTTTGCTTTCATCGTAAGGCACATTCTCATCCAAGGGCCCAGGATTTGAAGATGGGTAAGGGTTATTGAATAAGGCAAAAGTGCTGTTTCCAGCAAGATCAAGAGTAGGAAAAACAGCACCTTGAAGATGACGCTGTTGAGTACGGATATGGACTTTCTTACCACAGTGAACACAGATGACCTTGCCCGTTTCTAATGAAGTCGGTTTTGTGTGAGATTTGCGGGTTGGTTTCTTTGTTGGGCAACCCATGGATGTGGTTCAGACTAGAGCGTGCATCGGCCAGTCACATCAATAGTGCATGTCAGTCATCGCGCGAACACATCAGTCACAAGATGAGAAAAATTCTTGATAAAATCTGTAACATGTTTGAGACAGAAGCAAAAATCTGTATATAATAAACGAGTCTAAGATGCCCAAGTTCAACTTGGACCACCATCATGTCATCTACTCAATCCTCTCCTGCCATTGAAAAGCAAGCCTCAGCAAAAAAGGACAAGCCAGGGTGAAAAGGTGTGCTTACCTTCATCAGAACCCTGTACTAACAACAAAGCTAGTCCCAGTTAACGTTGATAACGCTGCCGCAACTGAAAACAAATCCAACAGTCAACAAAAGAAACGAAAGAGAAGCAACGCGGGTATGTACCCATAATTAATGCTTCCCAGTTCATACCTTCTTATTGCATTTGCTCCAAAGCCGAAGTGGAAGATCAGCCAGATAAAAGGTCAAAGAAGACTGGTACATACTCACAAGTGTTCTCTTTACCATTCTCACTACATTGAATAGGCATCAAACTGAAAGTGAAGGTGCCAGCAACCTCGGGCAGAGACAAGGCAACCCGGGTGCCCCTGGACAATGTCACCCCAACCAATGGTCCTGTTGACTTGAATGCTGAACGTGAGCGAATGATGAAAGAAGTTGAAGGTTGGTATCTATATTTTGAATATTTGGATGTGTATAATTTACCTGAGCGCTCTAGATAAGCTCAAGGCCATGGCAGAGCAACACGCCACTCACCCACCTGTCACTGGTACCACCGCCAGTCTTACAGCAGAAAGCATCGGCCAGCAAGTTCAGTCTACGCCTATGAAACCTGCTCAATGGCCCCCAGTTAGAGCTCATCACAGAGGTACTTCATGTTTGCTCACCTTGTACAAAATTCTGATTTCACCGCTTCTTGCCCAGCTCATCAGGAATGGCCACCGCAAACAGAAACACCAGCAGCCACCCGTGCTCCTCTGCTTACTGCGAAGGATTTGGAGGGTCAAGTCACGGTCAATAATCAGCCCGTCGAGGTTATTGATTGTCCTCAAGGAGAAGCCAGAGATGGTAAGCATGGCTTCTGCCTCCAGGATGCAGTGGATTTGGAACAGAACAACGATGAATATGCATGCTTTCTCGTAAGTCACATGGTTCGCGTTTGTTCTCACACTCAAGCTCTCTTCTACTTATATTCAAGTCCCGCGTTCATTCCAATGCAGTTCTGGCGCATGTCGACCTCAGCAAGACATACAGACAGCAAGATCCTGAAATAATTAGTTTGGTTTGTCGAAAGGTAAGCAACTTGTAGACTATTATCCCAGTCATACTAAATACAACATCCTAGACTGCAGTTGATCTCCCATATTTTGGCAAGAATTGCTTTCCGGGATATTGGGCGACACGAGAAGCACTGAAGCAGTACATCAAAAATCTGCGCAAATATCAAACACGACTCAGTAAGGCTGTGGTATCTGGACGCAAGTTCAAGAACAGCTGACGCTTCAGTGGTCCCCAACCTGCGTATGTATCCAATGGCGAAGGCAACAAACAATTTGAAGACCCCTCTGGGGATGAGTGTAAGGATTCGGTCAAATCCTTATAGCTGGGGTAGCTTCAATAGAACCGGCACAAACTCAAACTGGGATGCCCAGAATAGTCCTTGAGAGAGATAGAATTGCAGAAAGGTGGAAGACCGAACATTTGGAAGGTTCCCTGGTGCTCGTAGGCCAGAAGCTGAGGGTGTAAGATGTTACCAAGTTTGTACTATAACATCCAAGGGACCCATGATCCAAGAATAGGACAAGGGTTTAAGATGATAGAACCATCCCAGGGACCCAGTGGAGATAAAGAAACAGATAGAATGAGAAATAGAACCAGAACCAGGAAACACAGTAGTTTGTCAATATAATCAGCCTAAGAGGTACAACTTGTATCGACTGATCTAATATATGTGTTATGTAAGACATGTCAAGGTCAATGACACACAAGTAAGACTGAGACCATATGAACTAGTAACAACTACTGAGATAGGAAAAGGGGTGAATAGAGGCTAAATGGGCTAGGGCATGACAATGAGGACCTTGTTGGACTTGGAGGCAATAGTAATGCTGTGGCTGGTCCATCTGGCCACCAGTATGATGACAAGCAGGACCAGGGAGAATTTTGGTGAGTTTTTGCACTCTTTGGGAACAACATTCACTTATTTCATGAGTCTAGATTCACGCTGCATGGTAGCACGAGCCCAATACACGCAACGGGCCACTCATTTCTTCTCAATTATCAAGCAGAATTTCTTTGTACCATCTATACATTATCTTTCAATAAAATCACTACTGTTTTCAACCTTTCTGCAAGTGAATTGACTGAGTGAACTTTCAACCTTTCTGCGAGTTAATCAAGCGAGTCAAATCTACCTGTTCACAAGTGAATTTGGGTAAACAACACACACCAAAAACCGGATTAGAAACAACATATATTGGGTTAAAATCACTCTATGACAAACAGGTTATTTACACTGTTCTCATGGTTAAACTAATCCGGCACTAGAGTGAAAGTAAACCGATAGCAAGGTTAATTTTCGGGTTGGTTTAACCCGGTCTGAGTTGCATAGTGTATATTTTTTAATCAAGGGTGGTCAGGTCCAAGCCCATTTAAACATGTTTAACTACTGTTGTTTAAACAGTTACTACACCATAACTAAACAACTAACTAAGAAAATTTCAAGTTTAAGTGCCAGCATTTAAACAAAACATTTAAGTGAGAACATAGTAAACTAATATTTGAACAAACTGTGTGATTTAAACCAGACCTTTGAACAAAGACCGCATCAAAAATCCTCACCATTTAAACTTATGTACACTAACTTGAAGCTAAACCACAACTTGGCATACTTAGCCTATTATTTAAACACACGCCACACACATGAATCAGACTCACCAAAATTAAGATAACCTGATTAGACGGTCAATCACTATCTTGTGGAACAAACCCTGGGACTCTCCCTATTCACTCACTCCAAATCCTTCAGCCTCTGAATGTACAGTTAGATCTTAGTACAGGCTGCAAGTTTCAGGGACGATCAGGAGCTCAAAAAACTCACCAATTACACATACACTTGTGCAGAGTTGCACTCTATCTGTGGAAGTTGTCAAAATTTTCGAAATGAGGTGGCTAGCTTGCCCGTAACCAGCCATGGCAAAGGGGTGGTGCTGTTGAAGGCAGTGAAAGTTGACAAGAGAAAAGCAAATAAGCGAAGGTAATAGAACTTTTTGAAGTCAGGTTACCAGCTCACAACTACACAATAAAGGTCAAACAATGGCCTACAATGGCCCAAACCGTTCAAAAATTCAAATGTAGTATTATTTGATTCTATTGTTCAGCCTGATGCACGTGGCTAGTCCACTGCCATTAGCAAAGTTGGTTCTACTTTGTTTGCCTTTCTCTTGTCAACCATCACCATCAGCACCACTCACCAGGTACAGGCACCAGACTAGCCACCTCATATCAATGCATGAAGTGAGTAGCGCAGTTGTTACTTATACTTGCTCTGTGGTCATTAGCTGACAAAATAATGTCAAGGGCAAGTCACAAGCAAGTCAAGACTAGAGGTCAGGAGACAGAAGCAATTGGCGAGGGTTTTAGGTAAGTATGTGCGACTTGTGAACAGCCTTAGGATGTCATATTCAGGTGCCTTCAACTCTGAATTTGGCCAGAGTCCATGTTTGAACAAAGCATTGTATTTCAAAGTTCAAAACTGTTGTTTAATTCTGGTTTAAATCATGGTGTGATTTATTCAGCTTTCGTTTAGATCCATTGCTTGAATCTTCTGAGTAAAGTACTTGTTTAAATCTTTTACTTAAATCTCTTTGTTTAAATAAATATTGATGAACTGTAAGAACTGTACAATCAGTGTGGAGCAGCGTAGTAGAGCAGAGCTACGGATTAAATACAGTCAGAGATGATTTAAACAAGTTTAAAATTACTTGGACATGACCGCCCATAATTAAAAAATATAGATCCAGATTCTTGGATGTCATCACCACACGAATGCTGCAAGAGCTTACAGCCAAAGATTCAGCTATTGAACAAGAGCCATTACCACCCTTGGACAGCTTTCCTGACTACACTGGGCATATACGCCAGACGTTTGAGCAATCCCACCTTGACTGGAGCAAAATTGACACGTTGCAACCTGAATTCTCTGGCTCCTGCAAAACACAGGAAGTTCAAGCCCTTTCGAGTTACATGTTAAACACGTATCGGTATGGGCCAGATAACATCAATTCCGATGAGGAAGAGCTCGATGATGAACAGTCCCCCCCAAGCTCTCCGGACATTGATCGAAATGAAGAACAGAGAGGTCTGCCTGTTTATACCCACATCTCCCATTTTTGGTCAATAATTTTCTTTTCAGGCCATGATGCTTTTAATGAATATGCTACAGGCGGGGGTCACTCAAAACGTGCTTGAACAAACATCACTGAGGAGAACCAGGAATGGTTTCCTTGGCCAGATAGAACTGTACATGGAAACTTTCCCCATACTACAACATATCACTACTAACTGCTGCATAGTCATGTACACTTGACATCCTCATGCACCTTCCCTGTTCTGTATTTTCAGTATGCCAACTTGATCCCTTTGTATGGCTTCTTCGAGTCAACAGAGTTGAAGACACCACCTCTGTCAAGACCATGAAGGAACTTGATGCGAAGCTCCAGAAACTATACGGCATACAGTCTCTGCGGTACAAGGGTGCATTTGGACATGTATACTATGTCAATAGCATTGCCGATATTGTTGCGCAGGTATGTGCTGCAAGTGATTTTATAACCTCAAGCCTCTAAGATCCACCTTATGAGATGTCAAACCCCCAAGTCCGACCTCACCTCTCATTTTACCCTGAAGATGTAACTCAAAAGCTCTCTGAAGCCCGTCAATTTGCACGCTGGGCCAATGAAATTCCTGACAATGAACTCAGGCCAATGGCATGGCTTCAAAACGGGGACTACTACATATTTGAGCCTGCCATGCTTTGTAGTCAACAAATCTGTATGCCTCACCGGTGGTTCAAGAGAGATGGTCGTTTCATTGCTTGCTGTTGGCAAATGGAACAAGTAGTTTGTGAAGGCAACTACACGTCTTGGAGGGTTGTAAAGGGAGGGCACAGTTTTGACATTGACCAAGACCAGTTCCTCAAGACTTTCCCATAAATTACCCTGGATGCCGGGCTTTATCCAGAAATTGTTGATGTCTCATACATTGAAGGTATCGTTTCAATTTTTCATGAGGGCCTTACTAAAATTGATGCTGAAAGACGTTGAGGATTGATCTACTACGCCACCTACTACTGCATGGACTCTTACCAACCCACGGTTAGGAAACCCATGGCACAAGCGAGCTAATGGAGCTCAGTGCCTGCTGTTTCCCATTTGGTTGTACTGCAATGATACATCAGGGAATGTTTCAAAATGATGGAACAAGCACAATAGCTTTTTATTCACTCCAGCTGGTCATCCACGAGAAGAATCCTCAAAAGAATATAATATTCATTTTTTGTCAACCTCCAACACTGTGCCTCCTCTGGAAATGCTCGACAGGATTGCCAATCAGATTAGGTATTTTTTATTTACTTATTTTTACCCCTATCTGATGTTATTCTTCAGCAATAGTCAAGAACATGGAATTTGGGTGTGGGATTCACTCACTCAATCCAAAGTCCTTATCATTCTCTCAGTTCTTGCTATGCTTGGTGATAATCCCATGCAGAGTGAATTTGCATGCCACATTGGTTTACACGGTAAGTATTTTTGCCGGGTCTGCAAGGTCAAGGGCAAGGATTCTGCTGCTGCTGATTCCTCTGGATGTTCACTTCATTCGCATCCACCTGAACTTGGTAGTGAACCTGAGTCCGACGGAGCCTCAGTAGCATCTGCTGAGTCTGATACTAGCCAAGAAAAGGGTTTGAGGAAGAAAAAGGGGCCACGTCAGAAATTTAAGGAAGGGTTATCAGCAATAATGGAGCATGCAAAAGCCTTTGTCAAGGTAAGCCCACTGCTAGAACAATTGGTGTTCTCACTTCTTTGACAGCCTGGTGACCCACAAAACAAACATGAATCTGTGCAGCAGCTTAAGTCTCAATTTACCCTGGCACAAGCACAAGGCAACATTACTAAGATCAAGGAAGCAAGGACAGAAACTGGACTCAAGGACACGTATCAAAACTTTTTCATTGAACATCTTTTTAGCTCATACAAGACTCAACGGGGTGTGGACCAGAAACAAGTTGCCCTAAACAAGGCTATATCTGACCTCCCGCAAGAAACGATGAGCCCTGTGTGGCGGATTCGAGGTGAGCTTTCATGGCCAACCCTGTTTCTTCCAGTCCAGATAACTCGTTAAAGGTTTAGATCCCCATTGCGATACCCCTGTTGAGGTGTTGCATGTTGTTCTTCTGGGCTTCATCAAGTATCTTTGGCAAGACGTCATCAAAAATCATATAAAGAAGAATGAGCATCGCACAAAGGAGCTGATTATCAAACTGAATTGGGTGAACATCAAGGAGCTTGGGCTGGGTTCTGGCCTTGCAGGCAGCACATTGGTTAACCATTATGGCTCGCTCACAGGCTCAGATTTCCGAAAAATAGCTCAGATAGCGCCTTTTATTTTAAAGGGTTTTGCTCCAAATGATTGCTATGAGACTTGGGTAGCCTTGTCAAAACTCATTCCTCTAATCTGGCAGCCTGAAATCAAAGAACTTGAAAGCTATCTTGTACACTTTCATTTCTTTTTTTTATTTTGCATGCTAACGTACTTTCATTAGACAACCTTGACACTCATCTGGAAAAACACCCCTTTGCCAAGGATGATTCACATCTTCCTGAGGAGCTACCAGGTGCTCCCAATGACCTGGAAGCTCTAGATTTCATAGGCTGCCAGGGGACAAGCTATAATTCCCTCAGTTTCTAGGCAACAAAGGAGACCCAGGAGAGTACTTTTAGGCTATCCTCAAGATGTCCCTCAAGTAGCTTTTGTAAGCTTCAGGTGTGGCTAAAGAACAGTCAAGGAGCCTGGAGGATAATTAGAATACCTCTGAGATATCTCTTGAGAGGACAATACCTATCAGAGGTTACAGAGAAACATCCTTTGATTATTACAAAGGTTCCATGTAGAGCTTTCAAAATGACTTCAGAAAATTCTTAATACTCTGTGAGCAGTTGAGGTTTGTGAAGAAGAAACTGACTTGCCTCCTGTCCTCCCCAGGAAGCATCCCTAATGCCTCTGTGAATCCCTCAGATATATCTTCAAATAGCTATGGCTGCACTTGAACTTTCCTACAGTACCGTCTAGAACGTCCCATGGGTGTTCCTGGGCTGTCCCAGGAATGTCTCAGGATGTTCTTAGGCTGTCCCAGGCTGTCCTAGGGATGCCCTGGGCTGTCCCAGGAATGTCTCGGGATGTTCCTAGGCTGTCCCAGGGATGTCATGGTCTGTCTTCAGGCTGTCGCGGAACGTCTCTTCAAACCCCCAGACATACCTCAGAACAGCTATGGCTGAGCCCTGACTTTCAAACAATGACCCAAGGAAGCTCAACAGAGCTGCTGGCAGTTTTAAATTTAGTTCTGAAATCATTTTTGCTTTCCTGAAATAAGCAACAGCAGGATTATTCCTGTACTCAAATAATATTTGATAGGACAATATATATACAGCAGAATGAGCAAATGCAGATATGAAAGGCGAATAAAGCAAATGATGAATGGAGCAGACAGTGAATTGTAAGGGCTGGTGGCCAGAGTCCTTAGGTCGCATGCGTGAACACTACAAAAGCTATGCGATTGTGTACTCAAGGTGCGAAAGAACTAGCGTAATTAGCTAATTGTACGGTACTTAAGTAGACAAACTGAATAGGAATAAAAATAATATCTTATCAATTGATAAGATAAGGTAATTGGCGTACAACACCAAAGGAATTGGGCCGCGCGCGTAGGGCGTGGCCGGCTGTTATCAGAATGGTGAGGGGGGTAGGCAGAAGTGGAGGCGTTACACCCTCCCCCACTAGATTAGTGCCAGGGGCACTAATCGAAACAATGTGACATTAATAGATACCAGTAAGTCATATTACTGGGTCTAGTTGTCAGTCTACTAATTGTAGACGGAGTAGGTAACAATCTCGGTCCTCTTGGGGCTGGAGACAATCTTCCTGTGAAGACGTTATTCTGGGGTTCATATGATTTACCCATTATCAAGTTTGATACATCGATAGCTGGGGTTTCATTTGCATACACCCAGCAACACTTGTGCATCACTTGGGTATTCACGAACCATGGAAAGCATGTACTCTCCATTTTACTTCAAAAGGAGCAAACCTGGTGCTCTCGTTTATACTGGAATTTATTGTAAACTCCATCATTGGGCACATGTACCCTCTATCTACCTCAAAGGGAGCATACCCTGTGCTCTCCTTGATAATGGAATTTAATAAAGTCTCTAACACAAGGACTCTATAGTTATGCTGCGCTGCAGTAAACCTTTTGGACATAAATCTGGTAGGCCTACAGGTCTGCCATGTAGGTCCTTGACCATACATACATTTGACGCCAGATACCGACGTGTCGCAGATGACCCATATGGGTTCATCTGTATTTGGATCTAGAGGCCACATGGCCTGCTGTGCTGTTAGGTACCTTTCTACCCAGTCTTTTTGGTCGGCTTCAACCATTGACTTTGATAGTTGTTCAATTGAACAATTTATAGCTGGGCCTCTATGAGGGCGTGGCATTTGTTTGCTTAGAGTTTGGAATCCTTTACCTTGTTCAGGTTTAGGTTCTTCATTTTCATGGTGACTGATAGCAGTCAACCGATCTTCATTCATTATAAATGAATGATGATGAGGGTCTATGGACAAGAATAAATTATTATCCATGTCCTCTTCAATGCAGACCAGTGGTCCGCAATCATCTAATGGATCTTCAAAATCCTCAGGATCGGTCTGAACCGGTTCCATTATGCGACCATAGTAGTCACTAAAGTCATCGTCGTTGTCATATAGTCGACTGACATATTCATCCTCGTATGGTTCGAGGGTGTATTCTCCTTTGGACGATTCCTTGTCATTAGGATCAGTTACGTTCGGAGATTCATCATTTTGAATCTCCTCTTCGACTATCGGAGGAGATTCTATCTCCTCTTGTTCATCCTCTTCTTGGATGGCGTACGTACAGGGTTGCCCGTGTCGTTCACAAGATACCTCCTGTCTCTCAACGGGATCACTGGGATGTGATTCATCCCCTGTATTTTCAACTTTTACCACTGTATTCTGATGTGGTAACATCTGCGCCGTTACCGGCGAACATGGTAGCAACCCTGTTGGGTTGTTATTCCCACTCAATACTCAATGTACTGAGTTGTTGTCAACCGTTGAAGACAATGGGCGGGTTCTTGGCATTCCAATGACCATTTGTACATCTTGAACAGATTGTGTATCTGTTCGAATCACCTCATGTGAAGATCTGATTTGTTGAATCAGATCTTTGCTTTGCCTACTGTTAGTAGGCAATGGTGGTGATAATCGGGGCCTGTGCGGGTCCCATGCACCATCAGCAATAGACAGACATCTCATATTGGATGACCTAACAGGTCTTCCCCAGTTTTCCACCATAGTGTTAACACTTTCTAGCATTTGCATGCTATGATGAAGTGTCTGCTTTATAGCGTACATGGCATCAGTAAATTCACTTGCGCCCATATTACCATCCTTTCGGGATGGTATTTGAGGCATATTCTCGTCATGAGAATTTGCTGGTGACGTGGCATCACCACTGAACGAATTGCGATAACTCGCAGTTCTCTGGGACTTTTCTAAGTACCTAAAAGGGTCCATATGATTGATGGTTTTGATTTTGCTTGGCGCGTTTGATGCGGAGTTAGACAAACAAGTTTGGTTGGATATACATGGTAGTAGTATAGTTATTCAAGTAGTTTTTTTACTTAAGTTTTAACTTGATCACCCAATCTGTATAGCAGGATTGGTGTTCAAAAAAGTGTAAGGGCCGGTGGCCAGAGTCCTTAGGTCGCACGCATGAACACTACAAAAGCTATGCAATTGTGTACTCAAGGTGCGAAAGAACTAGCGTAATTAGCTAATTGTACGGTACTTAAGTAGACAAACTGAATAGGAATAAAAATAATATCTTATCAATTGATAAGATAAGGTAATTGGCGTACAACACCAAAGGAATTGGGCCGCGCGCGTAGGGCGTGGCCGGCTGTTATCAGAATGGTGAGGGGGGTAGGCAGAAGTGGAGGCGTTACATGAATGAAGCGAATGGAAGATGCAAAGAGTAGCAAAAAACGACTGAACATTTTGTGTCACTGACCCTCATTGCTTCCAGCCATTGTCTTGGATCTTAGATTTCTCTGCACCCAGTGTTCCTGGTGCTTTTTGCTCCTCTGGTGTTTTTTGCCCTTTGGGTTTCTTCCCTCCCACGTCTTGTTCTTCCACCTTGCCAGAATTCCTGCTTGTGCTCGGGGATTGTATATTTCCCTCCTTTCCATCCGCATCGTTGTCACTGTCAAGCTCTATCACATCTTCTAAATCCGATATCCCCATCTTGCTCCCAATTTCCTTCCTAACATCCAGTTTTGGGCTATTGTCTGGGCGATGTTCTGATCCCTCTGCTTTTGACTTGATGCTGAAAGCTCCACCTTCCTCTGCCCCAACAATGGGCACCTTGGGAGTTCCTGTGTCTTCACTGTCGAACACCGCGCCAAACCCCTTGTCTCCAGCATTGGACCTGCGGCTGCCACTGTCGCTGGGCCCCTTACTATCGCGGTTGGACCCTTCGTCGAACCCCTCACCCTCATGGCTGGACTTTCCATCCGAGTCCTTGTGTTTGAGCTTGGAGCCCTTGTTGTTGTTGTCATTTCCGTTGCCGTTGCTGTTGTCTTCGCCATTGTTGTCGCCATTGTCGCCGTTGTTGTTGTCACCACTGGACGCATGGTCAAAGCCCTCACTGTCTCGGTTGGGCGCTTCATCGGACTCAGCGCCCTCACTGTCACAGTTAGACTCTGTGTCAGACCTCTCGCCATTGCTTGAGTTTATCCTTCACTTCTCCATGCTCCTCCTCTTGGGATCCGGTTCCCCCTTCTGCTTCTCCTCCCCTTCTTGCTCTTAGCCGCCTTCCTCAAGTTCTCCTCCGTTTTGCTCATCATCTTCCCTGCCGTCTTCACCTCTTTTGTTGCCTTTAGCTTTATCGCATTCTTGTTCTCTGCCTTCTTCGACGCTATCTCTGGAATCCTCGCCTCTGGCTTCCACTTTGTTGGCTTCTCCTCCCCCTTTGTTGGCTTCTCCTCCTCCTCCCTCTTCTTTGCCGGCTTCACTGGTTTCTTTGCCCCCTCATTCTTCTTTGGCGGCTTCGTTGCTTTCTTTGTCTCCTTGTTCTTCTTTGCTGGTTTCTTTGCTGGTTTTTTTTGCCTCCTCCTTCTTCTTTGCCTCTTCCTTCTTCTTTGCCTCCTCCTTCTTCTTCTTTGCATCCTTCTTCTCTGCCGCCTCCTTCTTCTTCTCCTCGTCCTTCTTCTCCTCACTTTCTGCAAAAGATGACAATGCGTCATAATCGAATGTTTGAACAGAAAGAAGCAAATGACTGGGTGCTCTAAAGCGTTATTACATATGAGGGCCTAGCTAGATAAGTGCGACCAACAACTTACCTCATTCTTTCATAAGTTTTTTTCTCTAGAAAATCGAAGTATGGCGGAGAGTTCACCCAAATCCTGTCAATGCTTTCCCATATGGCATTGTATCTACAGCAAAATTATGATAAAGCGAGTTAGTGACAGTAAACCAATGGACTGTTGTTCACTGACTGATCCCGGAGATTTTTTGCTGAGATATGTATACTCGACCTCATTCCACTCGCATGCTCCATTATTCAGTGATAGATCTGCAAATGAGGGTTTGAGCAGGTCAACAAGAAGTTGAAACAAATACCGTCGCCGTCACTGCAGCTATCAGACATCCTGGCACATGTTGGAGTCGATGCAGTTCTGTAGTTATGAGGCGATAAGTCGTCTTATTTTGCGCGTCGACTAAGAATGCACAAAGGATTTGGGCAATGAGCGAAGTAGCTAATATAAGTAAACAAAGAAAAAGAAGTACAATCAGATGTTGTAGGAACTATACCTCAGTACCGAAACTTGTATCATGTCATCGGGCAACCACTTGACATATTCCCGCACGTCAAATGGAGTGGACAAAGCCATTGGCAACAGCTGGTGGACCAGATGACTAGACAGAGTTCAAATACCTTGGTCACAGTCCAAGTCACAAGAATCTGAACTTGTAAGTATTAGAACAAAATTGTGAAATAGAATCATGAAAATTGAGACTGGGAATAAAACATTGAAGAAAGGGACTATCGATGAGAGGGCTAAATAGCCCTACTACACTGGAACAGCAACCATAAGTGTAACGAGTGCAGCGGTGACAAAAGCGATTGTGAAACGCATAGTGACTGTCGGTGAAGAGTACTTGAACAACTGAGGCTAGTTATTCTAGTGAGAAAGTATTCTAGAATTTGGACCAGCTTTTATACAGCTATCCTGGCACTAAGAAGTTGTTTGTTTTTCCGGTGCTCCCGTTATTTTGTTATGTTTTGTGGAGAGGCTATTCGGGTGATGCTTTGCTCGCCTCAATCTCGAGTGGGGTTGTGTCGTACGAGGATTGAAAATATTAATTGGGGATAAACCAAACATTGTTTGAAGTCCTAGGAAATATAGGTCGGTTAGCGTAGACAACAGTAGGGCTGGGAATAAATGAGTGGATTGCCCGTGTACCTGTACGCACATACACCTACATACACATATTGTACAATTTCAGCGAAGGCTCCCAACTACATACGGCTCTCTGGGTGTTCAAATCTGTTGGAACTAAGAGACACGTTAGTACGATGTACAACTAAGCTCAGCCAGAAGTGATGAAGGCTAAATCATATTACCATACCTAAGAGACACGTTAGTACGATGTACAACTAAGCTATAGGTACAGTATGAGCATAATGGACATAGAGCATAAGTATAATAGACATACCTCAGCCAGAAGTGATGAAGGCTGAGGAAAAGAAGGGAACGTCGATACGTACAGTATAAGTAGAAATCCGTATCAGTGAAATAAAAGTTAAAACAAATGATAAGAACTCGGGTCTGATATCTACTCGGTATTGGAGCTGTACATACCGGCGGCCATATACCGCGGACCGAATATCCAACACTCCCCCTCAACGAGAATGCATTGGGACAAGTCCCAGTAGTCGAGTTGCCTGTCGATGAGTTTCACCATCAAGAGCTTTGGTGAATATGTCGGCGACATTATCCCTAGAAGCAACAACAGCTGTCTGAATATCACCGCAATGAACCGCTTCACGAATCCAGTGGTGGTGAATTTTGATATGTTTGTTTGCATTAGTGACTTGGTCGGAATTAATGTTCTTCAAAGCCGAAGATGAATCAACAAACATCTGAGTTGGTTCAGGTTGAGTGAAGTCGAGTTCCTGGAGAAGGGAGCGGAACCAAACAACTTCCCTACCACAAGATCCAGCTGCATAATATTCGGCTTCACTGGTGGAAGTCGCAACAGCAGTCTGTTTCCTTGTATACCAGGAAAAACAACCTGTACCGAAAGTGAGGGCGGCGCCAGACACCGAACGACCATGTTCAAGGTGATCAACAAAGTTGGAGTCGGTATAGGCAAAGAAAAGGAGTGACTTGCCACCAAGGACGAGGACGAAGTCAACAGTCCCCTTCAAATAGCGAATAATCCGTTTCACTGCTTTCCAGTGGATATGACCGGGATTATGCATGAACTGCGCTACTTGTTGGGTGCTGCGAGTGATGTCCGGGCGCGTTCGAGTGGAGGCGTGCATGAGAGAACCAACACCTTCAGCGTAGGGCACCAAGCGCATCTCTCTCTGTTCAGGAGAATCATCAGAAGGACAATCAGCTTTGGACAATACCGTCTTTTCCATGGGTGTTCCAACGGGGTGAGCATCATCGAGTCGGAAACGCGAAATGAGAGACAAGATGTAGGAACGTTGGGAAAAGGAAATGGTTCGAGCAGATCTATCACGAGTAACAGTCATACCCAAAAATTGAGAGATCTCCCCCTTATCCGAGATATCAAAATGAGTACGGAACTCATCCTTGAATTGAATAATCTGTAGAATGGAGGAACCAAAGAGAGCTAGATCATCGACGTGAGTTGCAATGATGATTATTCCATCGGAAGAACGACGAAAGAAGACACAAGGATCGGAAATGCAAACCTGAAAGCCAAGTTCAACCAAAACACTTTTTAGTTTCTCATACCAGAGAAAACCAGACTGCTTAAGTCCATACAGTGCCTTGTTAAGCTTCCAAACCCACGAATCCTTTCCTCTGACTGCAAATCCGGGCGGTTGCTTCACATACGTTGGCTGGTCATCAGGGATGGTGCTATTAAGATAAGCAGATTTCACATCAATGACATGAATTTCCCAATCCTGGATGGCTGCTACGGTTGCAATACCACGAATGGATTCAATACGAGCAGTCGGAGCGTGGATATCGACAAAGTCAATACCCGGAATTTGGGTAAAACCCTGAGCTACAAGTCGAGCTCGGTAGACCTCAATGGCCTGAGTGTCGGCATTGCGCTTGATAGCGAAGACCCAGCGTGTACCAATGGCCTTACGGTCAGGAGGTGGTGGAACGAGAGAGTAAGTCCCAGTCTCCAAGAGCTGGTTAAGCTCGTAATGACAAGCGGCTTCCCACTCTGCATGATCGGGAGAGTTGAGAGCCTGCGAAACATTGAATGGAATTTCACCACTCAAGATATGAGCCAGTTCGGGCATCTCCCCCTCATCCCCGCTATCATCCATATCAAGCTCAACATGCGGAGGAATATCCTCATCAATCTGTGGCTGGACTTCTGCTCTCGCACGAGAGCGAGTCTTAGCAGGTGTAGCATCAGAAGGCATGCGGGGATTAGGACGAGGGGCACGAGGTGGAGGAGTAGCAGGAGGAACAGGAACAGGAGGGTCAGGTGGGAGAGCGGATGGAGCGGTTATAGGGGAAAACTCATCGTCATCTTTATAAGTAGGATTTTTGAGAGACGAATAATCATAGGACTCCCCCGCGGCGCTCAAAAGTCCATCTCCATTAGTGTTGTCATCAAACTTCACAGAGATTGCTGAACGTACACCTTTACCTGGCGTGTACACATAGTACGCCACCCAAGTCTCGTCAAAACCTAGAAAAAATACCAGGAGTACCACGAGCGTCAAGTTTATGCTCCTGCGAGTTGTTGTATACCCAAACTTTACATCCAAAAGAATGCAATTTTCGACGGTCAGGGTGCTTCTTGTACCAGAGATGATAGGGTGTCTCCCCTTTAGGTAGAGGACTAGCATAAGTCCGGGCACGGATATTAAGAATGTACCAGACAGCGTAGCCCCACATAGAGAGAGGAAGTTGAGAGTGAATAAGGATAGTGCGTACCCGGTCAAAAATTGTACGATTGAGGCGCTCAGAACGGCCGTTCTGTTCAGGAGTGTAAGGAGCGGTCTTTTCCCAGCGGATACCATGCTCCTTCATCCAATCGCGCCACTCGTTGGTTATATATTCCCCACCATTGTCAGTGCGGAAAACCTTCAACTTTTTGCCGGTTACCTTCTCTACTTCAACTAACCACTGCTTAAAAGCAGTAAAAGCATCACTCTTGCGGCGAAGCAAGTAACCCCAAGCCATACGGGAGCAATCATCAAGAAACGTGATGAGATACCCCATGCCGGTCGTGGTCAAGACCGGAGCTGGTCCCCAAAGATCTGAGTGAACTAGGCCCAGTGGCTCTGAAGCTCTAGAGTTCGATTCAGGAAAGCGCGCACGGGTGAGCTTTCCCTGCGCACAGGCGTCACAGATGGGGGGTTCTGCAGCCAATTCTGAGGCCGTAAGTTTCACGGTCATCCCCTCAAGCGTACCCGAACGGTACAAGTCACGACAAGCGGGATAGTTCAAATGCCCAAGCTCGTTATGAAGCTGAACCAGTTTGGAGTAAAGCGGAGGTTTGTCCGAGGTGGAAGATGTAAACGCAGAGGTGGAGGGAGCAGAGTCAAGGTGATAAAGTCGAGAATCGTCCTTCGTTCCAGTGAAAACAACATCCTCCTCATCAATAAGGCGCTGGATAAAAGTACCAGCATCATCCTTACTGAATGTTACACATTTCCCTGCGCCAAAGACAGTATAACACTTAGCTTCGTCGAGTCGGGAAACGGAAATGAGGGTAGGAGAGGAGTCAGGAACGAAAGCAGTGTCCTTCAGATTGAGACGGACAAGTTGACGATGGCGACGATGCGCAAGAAAAACGGCTATACCTCGACCTGCAATCTTCATAGTACCATGACCAAATCCAGTAACCTTCTGAGAAATGGCCGGATGGTGGAAAGACGTGAAGTCGGCACGAACAGAATGAATGTGAGACGTAGTACCAGAGTCGATAATGATGGGAGGCCTATCGGCAGTAGTACCAGCTGGATACACTGACTCAGACATAGGCTGGGAGGAATTCACATTTGTAGAAGTCTCGGTCACCGGGTAAGCAGAGAAATCGATAATATTGGCGCCCGAAGAAGATTCTACAAAATGTGATGAGGTAGACTGCTCAGTTTCACCTCCTCCCCCACTCTCCACATGGTGGGCTTTCTCTTTGCCCTTCTTCTTATTTTTCCCCTTTCTGTTACCTCCCTTAGCCTCCATAGCATGTTTCCCACCACCGGGCTTACGGCAAAAATCCTTGGTGTGACCGGGAGTGTGGCAGTTGACACAATAATAATCTCCACGGGCCGCATAGGAGCGTTCGAGCACAGCGACGGCGGCTTCTACGTTCGACATGCCGGAATTAGAGTTCTCGTCAGGATGAGCTGAACGGTAAGAACCTAAAATCTGTTGGACAGTCGACTCAAGAGTAGTGCTGGAGGTGAGAGAGAAACTGCGGATCCAGGTGTGCCAAGACCCGGTCGCACCTTCTTCATTGGGGAGAGTAGTGACAAGAATAGCAGAGGCAAACCCTTCCTCCACAACGTACCCAGCTTTCCGGATATCCTGCAGAGCAGATTCGAAACCCTGAAGATGGGCGGACAAAGAATCAAAGCTATGCTGGAGCGGAAGTCGGCGGGTGAGTCGGGAGAAGAACGTCATGATGAGACCAGAACCCTGAGGACCATAAGTACCCGAAAGTCGTTTATAGGCGGCGGCGCTCGTAAGACCTTCTACCATGCTGACCATGCTCTCAGAGATACACTGGAGAAGCATGTTCATCATATAAGAATCCATCCGTTGCCAGATAAGATACTTAGTGTCGGTATCGGAAGGACAAACAAGCGCGCCCGACAAAATAGACTGACATCCTACTGTGCGAGCACCAGCGAGGAAGACGGCAGACCAAGACGAAAAATTCGTTTCACCTTTGAGCTTAGTGTCACGAGGGAAGAGTGAATTTCCACCACTAGGGATGGTCCAATCACTCGGAATAGTCGGCGCGGTCATAGTGGTCTGTGTACTTGAAGTAGTCTGAGTAGGTTGGGTAGTAGGAGCGGAAGGGGTAGTAGACATCGATAGAGACGAGGGTTATGCAGGAAGAGAAGATAAAAGATTCGATTCCGGTAATCACTATAAGGCTGGCTGTATCAGGCGGACTCGGGGCCCATAACCTGTTGGAACTAAGAGACACGTTAGTACGATGTACAACTAAGCTCAGCCAGAAGTGATGAAGGCTAAATCATATTACCATACCTAAGAGACACGTTAGTACGATGTACAACTAAGCTATAGGTACAGTATGAGCATAATGGACATAGAGCATAAGTATAATAGACATACCTCAGCCAGAAGTGATGAAGGCTGAGGAAAAGAAGGGAACGTCGATACGTACAGTATAAGTAGAAATCCGTATCAGTGAAATAAAAGTTAAAACAAATGATAAGAACTCGGGTCTGATATCTACTCGGTATTGGAGCTGTACATACCGGCGGCCATATACCGCGGACCGAATATCCAACAAAATCTTGATTGGTTCACTGAGGTATTCAGGCGAGATCACAAAATCGCATAACGGTACATATGTATGCCCAAATTGGCGTGTCTATTCACCGATAGGTTTGAGGATCGGGACCGTACTATATGTATTTATTTCATCTCGAAAGCTTCAAAAGTTGACGAGTCTATCAGGCCACATGCGGTACATATACCCATTCTGCAACAAACTATCGACACTTCAAATACAACTCCGAGCAGTACCAATACACTGCTTGGCATAGAGAATATTAGAGTAGAATAATCCTGCTGCTGAGCGGCGTTAGTGCGAAGTTCTGGTAAGACTGATACCGGATCTATATTTTTTAACCATGGGCGGACAAGTCTAAACAAGTTTAATTATCTTTGTTGGCTGAGGTGAGCACGGTTGGGTATGTTGCTGCCTATGCCCTGACTAACATCCTGGTCATTTTTGTTGGCCTAAACTCTGTCTTGAATTTGCACAGTTGCCCGGTGGCTTCTCGACATTTCACAAAATCAAAGAATCAATGTGTTAAGCGCACGATGAATGTCTGAACAAGACCGATGAATAAACGCGCGACAAGTACGGTACAAGTTTGGTTGAGAGCTCGATATGGAAGCCCTGAAGTCACACTGATGCTTCTATAAACATTGAACAACTTTCCCAGATAGGAGAGGGCGAACAACGCTCAGACGTGTCACTGAAGTACATGCACCAAGATATTATTGATATTGATTTTCCATTCATCTCCCATACAAAACACAACTTTACAACATGAAAGAAAAATTACAGCCCTTCGCTGTCAATGACAAATTCAAAGCTAGGATAGACTGTGGCCAAGTACCATATCTCGACAGTAGTGTCAAAGCTGAAGCGCTGCCGTTCACGCCTGGTCAAGGGTGGCAGCAACACATGGAGCGTCGAAACCAAAGGCTGCGGAACTTCAGTAACAAAGGGATAACAGATATTCGAATCACTTACCAGCGTCCCCACAGCAGAGGACTTGACTGGGGGATAGACTATGAAGGCAACGATAAGAATCAAGCTTATTGAAGGATTACATCAAAATAAAATAGCTCACCAGCCTTCGAAAGTGTCGTAAGCCTGGCAACCTTCACCTGCAATGCCAAATGGACTAACAAAACTGCTGGTGCAACACATTGGGGCGGCACCATCAGTACAGGTGTACACAAAGCTAGGTGTACCACTAGGAGGGGTGGGGGCAGGGGGGACCTGCGGAACAGCGACCGTGAGGGTAACGAGTGCAGCAGTGACAAAAGCAAGTGTGAATTGCATAGTGAGTGTTGGTGAAGAAGTACTTGAACGACTGAGGCTAGTTGTTCTAGTGAGGAAGTGTCCCAAAATTCGGACCAGCTTTTATACCCTATCCTGGCACTAAGAAGTTGTTTTTTTTTCGCATCATGTTCTGGTTATTTCATTATATTTTTCCGGGAGGCTATTCGCTGATGCTTTGCTCCGAGCCTCAATCTCAGAGTGGGGCCGTGTCGTACAAGAAATGAAGGCCTCATACATAGATTTAGACATTAATCAGAGATGAACCGAACATTCATGGGGCTGAGGTGAGCACGGTTTGTGTATGTTGCTGAATCGGTATTGCCTCCTAGGTATTATTTGTTTGCACATTGCTGTCTACCCTCTGCCAATTAACATCCTGTTCATTTTCGTTGCCTGAGTCTCTGTCTTGAATTTGCACAGTTGCCTGACAGTTTCGTTCAACTTTGGTGTCGTGTTCATTGTATCATAGATGATCATTTATCACTTGATCTTCGATTTTTATTTATACTATAATTGACTGCATCCCCAGTCCTCTTCGAGTAAAACAACAAGCACTTCGCTTCAACGGTCAAATTAGAACTGCAAGCCTCAATGGAATCTCATCAGAATTTCGCACTAAAGCCGATCAGTAGCGGGACTACATATTCTACTACAAGTACTAATATTCTCGATGTCAAGCAGTGTTCAGTATTGGTACTCGTATCACGCAGTGAGCACCAGAACTTTTCGGAACCCTCGATAGTTTGTTGCAGAATCGGTATCTGACAATCTGTGCCGCATGTGGCCTAATAGACTCGTCAACTTCTGGGGCTTTCGGGATAAAATAAATACTCATGGTTCAATCCGGACGTTAAATAGGGATAAATAACCATCTATAATAAGTACAACTTAATGAACACAATGTGAAAGTTCGAACAAACCTACCGGGAAATTGTGCAGATTCAAGATGAACTACCGATTCTGCAACATACCCAACCGTGTTCAGGCCACCTCAGCTCCGTGGACTTGATCCAAATTCATTTTGCTGCTTCAGCAGAAAAAATACTAGAAGAATATGCAAGGGCAGCGGTAAACTGCGCCTCGGAAAATTAGCAAATCCAAGCTGCAAGTGCAAAAAATCATTCCCAACTTGAAGATGCTTGAGGAAGATGCATGCGATAGACAGCAGTGGGCGAGTTGAAGGATGCTTATTAAACA
Source organism: Rhodocollybia butyracea (assembly GCA_015501585.1). Classification (NCBI taxonomy): domain Eukaryota; kingdom Fungi; phylum Basidiomycota; class Agaricomycetes; order Agaricales; family Omphalotaceae; genus Rhodocollybia; species Rhodocollybia butyracea. The sequence goes on from JADNRY010000040.1 coordinate 319,437, forward strand.
GGTTACAAGAATACAGCCAGGGCTCGATTGTAAGGATTCGTTCGGGCTTCATTAAGCTTCCATTGAGCGTCGAATTGCCAGCCAGACTGGGAGAATCTTTAGAGTCCTTTTCCATCACTACTAGGGCCAATCGGAGGTTGAGCAATGAGAATCAGCCCACCCGCGTACATGGCGTCACCAGATATAACCGTGACACGGAATACGGACCGACGCACGCACGTTTTTCCACGCTGGTTGAACGGCCCAAAAAAAAAATGTCTTTCCATCTCAAACACGTTTGACCAATTTTTTTCCGCTTCTAATTCCTCGCAAGTAAGTTGCTGTAGTTCCTGCATTTGAGCTATCCTTGCTGATCTGCTTTAATCCTAACCTATCCAGTTTAACAATCTTCACTAATCCATACTAATTCCGCGATGAGCAACTAAAGTGCTCATTTTAGGATAAGATAAGGCCAGCGAATGAGAGACGGTTCAGCGATCGTTGAGCGCTTAAGCTTTATTCCTTCCGTCTCTCATCGCCATCGCGCACATCGCGCGTTAACCTTCGAAATTCCCTCCCACCCTCCCTCATCTTACTTGATATTCACCAGTACTTCAGTGTTCGGTCTTCTAGTTCCCGAACGCTCCGGCTTGAATTCTCGCGTTCGGTTCAGATTTCCCACCCACGCGCGGGGTCAAGCCCCAGCCAAACCCCAATATAGACTTATCACATGTTAGACTTACTTCGTATATTACTAGAAGTAAGTCTAACTCAGTAGTCTCCTAGCCACTTATCTTATCCACGCTAATCCTCACCAATTCTTCCTAATCCACACTAATCTACACTAATTCTTCCTACTTCCCTTACTTCTCCCTAATCTCCCTAATCTCCTTGATCCTCCTTGATCCTACGCCCCAGTGTGCGGAATCCTTGGTCTCCTCCCCCACGACCCCACCGTCGACTGCGCCCCGGAGATCTGCGAGGGCCTCTCCCTGCTGCAGCACCGCGGCCAAGATGCATGCGGGATCGTGACCTGCGGACCCAAAGGACGGTTCTTCCAGTGTAAAGCCAACGGAACGGTCCGGGATATCTTCGATGAGAACTCGATAAGGAAGCTGAACGGCGGAATGGGGGTTGGACATGGTGTATGGGTTTTTTCTGGTTTCGTTAATTTTTTCTTTGGTTTCTTTGGTTTTCTTTCTTTGCTTGCGTTTTCTGCTATTTATGCTATTACTGCTATTACTGATTCACTGATTTGTCGATTACACTTACACTGATTCATTAAATAATTACACCCATTACACTAATACACCGATTTACCGCTTTACTGATTCTACGTTTGTGGTCTCCAGTCCGTTATCGCTGGAAGCTTCAATAACGCCGAAGCGCAGCCTTTCTACGTCAACTTGCCCAGACTTGCCCTATGGGATCGTCTTTGCCCACGTGAGTTGCCCCTCCTCCCGAGGCCTTCATATACATCTCTAACCATATTACTCACAGAACGGCAACCTCATCAATACCTCCTCGCTCCTCCAATACATGGACGCCACCGTGCACCGGCCTCCGACTCCTCGCTCCTCCTCAGCATCTTTGCCAACAACCTCCAGCAGACCGGGAAATTCAGGATCAAAGAGGAGGATATATTCACTGCTAGGATGCGGCAGGTGAAGCGCGCGTATGCGTGTGTCGCAATGTTGGCAGGGTTCGGGGTCATTGCGTTTAGGGACCCGAATGGGATACGGCCGGTGGGGATGGGGGTACGGAGGGTTGGGGAGGGGAAGGATTATTTGTTTGCGAGCGAGAGTGTGGTTGCTGATTCGAGTGGGTTTACGGAGCGGGATGGTGTGAAACCGGGTTGGTTGTTTTCTTTCTTTCATTTCTTTCTTTCTTTCTTCTTTTTCTTTTCTTGTCTTTCATTGCTATGATTCTGAATGATATATCCATCGTACAGGCGAAGCGATCATCATAACCCGAAGCAGCGTCTCCCGCCGCCAAGTCATCGAAGCCGCCACCTTCGCTCCAGACATCTTCGAATACGTCTATTTTGCGCGTCCGGATTCCGTGCTGGATTGAATCAGCGTTCATCGGAGTCGCATGGCTATGGGCAATATGCTTACGGAGGTGTAGCGGATGTTGATGAAGCATAATAACTTGCACATTCCTCACGACGCGTCAGCGACGTATTCCTAGTCAGCTAATAACACCGGTCCCGTATCCCCACTTTCTGCACCGCAAATTGTCAAGTGGGTCGATGTACGGCATGCCCACAGTGCGAATACAAACATGAAGTTGCTAAAGACGAGAGCAGAGCTTGGGCGGCTCTTCTGGAAGGACATATATTGGACTGGTACACATACTTAGTACTTGCTTCCGCTAACTCTCCAATAGATTCTATCCCAGCGTCCTCGTTCCTTCCTTGTTCGGTCCGCCAATTTCGCCTTCTGAAGCGCAATCTCTACTAGTTCCGCCTCCGTCATCCGGTTTCTTTCCTTCGTACCCTATAACCTTCCTCAGTCCCTTTGGAGCTGCCTCAAACAACCCCAATACCAGAATCTTCCCAGCAATGAAAAAAGGAATCTTCAATAACTATGCAGCTGCTATCAAGGCATTGTCTGAAAAGCTGGGCTCACAGAAGTGGTTCTTGGGATCAGAATATGCACCAATTTTCTCATTTATTCGATTCGTCTCGCTGACGAGACTTCACGGTAACAAGGCTTTAGCCTTGACTTCAGAAGGGTTGTGAAGTACATGCACTAAGATAATATTGATATTGATTTTCTCCCATACAACCACAACCTTGCAACATAAAAGAAATTAAGTACAGTTCCCCCTGCTGTCAACGACGAATTCGAAGCTAGGATAGACTATAGCCGAATACCAAAAAACGGACAAGTTATCTCGATAGTAGTAGCAAAGCTGAAGCTAGTAAGATTTAACACGGGTGGCAGCAACACATGGAGCTTCGACACTGATGTCTGCGGGACTTCAGCAAGGAAGAGGTAACGGATATTCAAGTTACTTACAGGGGTTGTTCTCACAGCAGAAGGCTTGACTCGGGGATTCGCTATGAAGACAATGATAAGAAGCAAGCTTAAGGGATTACATCAGAATAAAATAGCTTACCAGCCTTGGGCAGAGTCGTAAAACTTGCAACGTACACCACCAATAACGCCACTGTCTGGAACAACAACACTGCCGGCGCAGCACAATGGGACGATACCACCAGTACAGCTGTACTGAGAACCAGGTTCTGAGCGAGGCACAGGAGGGATCGGAGCAGGAAGCCCAGAAAGCCCAGCGGCGGCAGGAGGAGCGGGGACAAGAGGGGGAGGAGGGGGAAGGGCGACGCTGGAACAGCGACCGTGAGTGTAACGAGTGCAGCGGTGACAAAAGCGAGTGTGGAACGCATAGTGAGTGTTGGTGAAGAGTACTTGAACGACCGAGGCTAGTTATTCTAGTGAGGAAGTGTTCCAGAATTTGGACCAGCTTTTATACCCTATCCTGGTACTAAAAAGTTGTTTGTTTTGGCGTTGCTCCCGTTATTTCGTTATGTTTCGCGGAGAGGCTATTCGGGTGATGCTTTGCTCGCCTAAATCTCAGAGCGGCAGCGTCTGGTAGCGTGTCATACGAGGTTTAAAAATATTAATTGGGGATGAACCAAACAATTGTTCGAAGTCCTCGGAAATATAGGTCGGTTGTAGACAACAACAGTAGGGCTGGGCATGTCAATGAGTGGACTGCCCATACACCTGTACAGTGTACATATCGTACAATTTCAGCGAAGACTCACATTTACATATGGCTCTCTGGGTGTTCAAAGCTTGATCTGCCAGTGTTCATTGAGAAGTATTCAGGCGGGATTACAAAATCCCATAACAGTACGTATGTATGCCCAAATTGGTGCGTATTCACTGTACTTATTTCATCTCGAAAGCTCCAAAAGTTGACGAGTCTATCAGGCCGTGGTACATATACCTATTCTGCAACAAACTATCGACGCTTCAAATAGTAATACGGCTCCGAGTAGTACCAATACACTGCTTGACATAGAGAATACTGGAGTACTGAGCGGCGTTAGTGCGAAGTTCTGGTAAGACTCCACTGAGGCTCGCAGTTCTAGTTTGACTGTTGAAGCACAGTGCTTGCTGTTTTACTCGGGATGCTATCGATGTTGGACTTTGTCATCTATCATCTTCATTATACTTACTATGGAACAGTCTTCTCACTTCGTTACTATCTATGGAACGTTCTCTCTCGCTGTAACTACTGGTATGTGAACTAGTTGTACTATCTTTATCCTGCCACTCGCCATTGCTTTATTATCGTGCTCTTGTCTATTCTTACTTACTTACCTTGTGCTCCATTCCACTCTCGTCTTATTACTCTCACTCCGTCTGTGAACGCTTCACGCGTTGTACTTATTATTAACTCGCTGGACTCGTATTTAAGCCTGTATGTACTTGTGGAATATCAAGTTGTGTTTTCTCTGTTTGTGTCTGTGTCTGGACCTTCGTCTCCTCTGTGTCTGTGTGATCAGAGCCAACTAACAGTGTTGAGTACACTGTCTGCCTTATCGATCAACCTCTAATAATCGATTATGGTATAAATCAAAATCGGAGATCAAGTGAAGATCAGACATAAAGCGAAGAATAGGTGAGAGATTTAAACATAGATTTCAATTTTCTTATTGCTGAAAGCGTGAAAGTAGCGGGAGCGATTATTTCGTGTGTTGACTCGATTAGAACTCCAGCTGATCAAGGTGTTCAAGTATGACACCAAGGCAAGTGATTAATGAGAGGAGCGGGAGGCAATACCAATTCGGCAACATACATACTCAAACGTGCTCAGCCCACCTCAGCCCGTTCATTCAAATTCATTCAGCCAAGAAAATACTAGAAGAATATCTAGGTGCATTGAAGGGCAGCGGTGAATGGTGCCTCGAGCGAAATCCCTACTCTCCTAGCAGTGACTGTGTAAGTAGACCCGTAAGCTGCAGGCGCAAATCATTCTCCTTATGAGGAAGACGCTCGAGGAAGATGCATGAGATAGGCAGTGCTGAACAAGTTGAAGGATGGTTAACAACTTGAAGAATACATTCAGGGCTCAATTACAACAATTCGTTCAACAAGCTTCATTGAGCGTCAAATTGTCAGCCAGACTAGGAGAATCCGCGGACATCTTTAGACTCCTTTTCCCATCACTACTGGAACCAATTGGAGGTTGAGAATCCTGTGAGAATCAGCCCACTGCGTATAGGGCGTCACCAGATATAGCCGTGACCCAGACTACGGACCAATCCACACACACATTTTTCCATGGGGCTGAATGGCCAAAAAAGAAAAAAATGTTCTTCCATCTCAAACACGTTCGACCAAATTTTTTCCGCTTTTAATTCCACACAAGACTGAGTTTAACCCGAAAATTTTCAGGGGAGGTCTAACCTAGTTGATGCGCAGTGCAAAAATGATAAGATTGCCCCAGTTTAACGGTTAACCCAGGTACAAAAATGTTCAGCCCCAGGACAAAATGATTTGGCCCAGACTTCACATACGCGTTTCATCTGGTTTTATCATCGAGTCACGTTCTGTTCCTTCCCCGTTGGCACCCGAATCTTTTTCCATCCATATCTGTTCATTCCATGATCAGAAATAATAGAAAAAACATATATTGATGATTATTAGCGTAGTACAAATAGTAGTACAGATACATAGTATACAATAATATAGATGTATAGAAAACCTAACATTGCAACTCACCTTTATAGACCAGTAAAAGTTACGCTGAGCCTAAATAAAAGATCATTAGTAAATTGCAATACAGGTACACACGAAGAGAAACCTGCCAACTGTATCTAGACAAACATTGACCAACTTGAACTACTTTGAGGCATTGAGGAAGTATTTGTGAGCGTTGAGGAAGTATTGAGCATTGACGTTGAGGAGGCATTGGCGTTGAGGAATACGTTGACGTTGCAGGAGCGTTGAGGAAAAGTTGAGGAAATGTTAAACAGGTATTGGCACCGGTGTTATTGCAGTTATGATAGACTCGAGAGTTGAAGGTTGAAGACCCATGTTGAACTGCGCTGCACAATTGAAGTGGGAAAGGTTTGGGGAGGACAAGAGTGGGACAAAAAGAAAAATGAACCATGGAAAAAAGAGCTCACACGCGTTTATCACAGTCACAACTGCGCATTTTGCTTCTGTTTTGACGCCTCAGCATGAGTCAAAGCAGTGTAGGGTTGAAGATAAATGGTATAAACATATGGTTTATGGTAAACTGTGGCACACAAAACTATCTAGCGTATATAAGCAAGCACTTGCATCCCCCGACCAAGTTGTGCACCGTTCCCCACTGGTTGGCCTGAGAGTAAACGGTTTGTGGGGTGTATCGTATTCGCGGGGGGGCGATGTGCCTGTTCTCAATGCAGGGCTTTGAGCTGGAGTAGTAGTATTGCTAGGCAAAGCAAGGTTTTTAAATCCTGCCTCATCGAGGCAACAAAATCCCTCTATCTTTCTACAAACATGGTCAGTGGACAGCGTTGTCCTGCAGCTCAATTTACTCACTGTTTCCACCGAGGATCGCTCATCTTATTTCCCAGCTCCTTCTCGTCCAGCTGTTCCTTGAACCACCGGTCTATCAGACCCCAAAAATCACACCCTTTCGGCACCTTCCCCCTCCATCATCAGGAAAAGTGTTTTTTTCCTAGGGGACTAAGGGTGGCCTAAGGAAAACTAGGTGACCTATGAACCCCATTGCATCCTAGGATTTGGTACTTGTCTTAAGGAACTCACAGTTTCCCAGGATTCCCTAGGAAGTCCTATGAAGACCAGGGCAAAACTGTGTTTTCCTTGGTTTTCCCTGGTTTTCCCCAAGGTGTCCTGGAATTGTCCTGGGGTATCCTAGGAAATCCTAGGAAATCCTGGGATATCCTGGGAAGCTGTGGGTCCCTTAAGACAAGTGCCAAATCCTAGGATGACATAGGATTCACAGGTCACCTAGCTGTCCTTAGGCCACCCTTGGTTCCCTAGGAAAAAAACACTTTTCCTGATGATGGGTCTTCAATTTTCTCTTCTTCTTTTTGCAGCCATCCTCCACCACAGCCAAGCTTTCATCTGTATCTGATTCATCTCCTTCTTCTTCTTTGGCCCACTGGATTGACGATGGATATTCATGTATATAATTTCTCTGCTCTCACAACCCCCATGTCAGTTAGGTTGTGCACATTGGACCACTGGCACCGAAACACTCACCAAAATGATGTTCTTATTGAGGAGTTGCTCAAGGCTATATTTAGGGCCTCCGAGACAAAGGTACTTCTTGTTTAATTTATGAGTAAACTTGTCAGCAGAAGCAGCCATCCCATCTTGCAACTGAAACTGATAAGTCCTGGCTACAAAGAGTAATGCCAAACATACATGCTGTTGGAAATTATTCCGTATGCTTGAACATTGCTTAACAATGGTTGTTTCCAGAGTCTTCTCATAGCCAGGCACTCCAAATACATTGTGGAACTTATGGTATTGCTGTGCGTTCTTCTGAAGCAACTCCTAAAGAGAGGTAAGGCTTCAATTATACAAGGGCAAAAAGACTACTCACAAAGACATCTGCCGCCAACTTGTGATAGCAAGTTCTCATAGGATTGTAGATGAGGTCAGTCACCATGGCACAAATTGTTTTCTGTTTGAGGTTAGTAATAAAGAGATCAAGCAGCTGTTTGCTTACAGTTTGCGATGCCATCAGAGCAAAAGTTGTCTGTAATAGAACATCCAAATCTCTCAGCATCCTTTGAAGGGTTTCCACATTATTTTTGTCTTCAATGATCTTTGGATGGTTATAAAGGTCAAAATTGACTGTCATGGCATATAGTTTGGCCAGCATCTCTGCCTTGCCTATTCCACCCTCGACAGACCCAAACTGCAAGGGTTTATCTGGTAAGTCTCAGACAATTGCAATGAAGAAAACAAAGTTACTTGGACATAGGCATGCAGAGTCGAACGTTGTTGGTTGTTAAGTCCAAAATTGTTTGCAAGGTTGTCGACCAGCCCTGGCCTTATGAGAGGCGTTGTATTGGGAAGTTCTTGATTTGACAATGAGAATGGTGAGGGGCTCCTATCAGGGAGATGGAAACTATTGAGAGAAAGAGGATTGGCATTGTTGGGAGAAGAGTCAAGAGGAGATCCGGTGCCCCAAGAGTGAACGGGGCTGTTATTAAGAGGAGAGGGGTGATTGTGGAAATTTTCTGGGAGCATGGTGGGATGCGGCCGGCTTGGAGGACCAGGATTTTCCTTTTATCCTGGTTTCAAGTGGCAGTGTTGACACGCAACACATTGAACAAAATAAAGAACTTTTTTCAAGCGTGACTGGCATGGGCTGGGGCTTATAAAAGGCCCCAGTTTTCATGTTTTTCTGAAACAGCACCACTCAGTTAATTTTCCCTGATTTTTGGGTCAAAAAAAGCCTGCCTCCCCCACCATGGTATGCCCAATTCTACAATGTTTGATGTATTCTGACTTTGTTTGGACAGAGCTCCTCGAACTCCACTCCAGCATTACATGTCGGTGGTGACAAAGCCACTTTCACTATCTACTACGACGACACTACCGCCTCTCCCCCAATGCAAAAGTGGAAGGGCAACAATGCTCTGCTTACCCCTTCAGCCACTACCAAACTCATGAAAGTAAATGACAGCTTGCCCCATCAAAGGTATGCCCACCCTTTGTATTTTTATTTTATTTTTGTTCACAAAGTACTTGTTAGCATTCTCAATGAGGAGCTCGATGACTGAGACCTCATACTTGCTCCTCTTTCTCCCTCACAAAGTATCAACAACGGCTCAAGGCAAGTACATACTTTCCACCAGATCTTCATTGGAGTTAACCTCTAAACAGTGCCATGGAAACTAAAACTGACTTGGATATGATGGTGCATCGCTCTGCTCACAACTTTGTACTCACCAGGCTGATCGAGGCCCAGGAGAAGATCAAGAAGTTAGAGCAGGAATTGCAGGTCTCCCGGCAGGAATATTTGAACATGGAAGGCAACTACGAGGCCATGTGTGCATCCCTTGAGCACAAGACTCAAGAGACAATGTATAGGAGTATTGAACATCAAGAGCTCAAGGAAGATCTAGCTTGCGCCAGGGCCTTACTTGCCATGTCGAGCAGGCTTGCATATGTTATCGCCCAGCCTTCCGCACATGCTCAAGTCCCAGGGCGTAGAGATGTCCACAAGTCCAGATCCAAGTATACTTGGATCCGGAGCGCAAGTACTTGTGGCCTAAAAGGCCTGACTTGTGACCCGCAGCTGACTCGTGGGAAACGGGTCACTGACTCGCAAGTACTTGTGGATCCGCACACTAATCAAGTAGTTACAGCTATAATCACAAGTATTTACCATTATTTACTTGGATACAGTGATTGTACAGTGTATAATGCTATTAAAAACCTGTACTTTACTTGTTACACTAATTTCATACTATGGTATGAAGTAAAAATGTACTGACAGTTAGGCTTTGGATTGTTTGGGCGCTAAAATAAGCGCTCAGTCGCTATGAGCTGTCTACAACCTCAAACATGTGTGGCAGTACTTGATAAGTACTATAATAAATATGATACTATTAATTACTGTAAGTTTTGATCACCAACAACAAATATATGAGTTCATATTGCTTGCACAAGTCACACAAGTACTTGCGGGTTTTCCCACGGATCTTACCTGCGAGTACTTGTGAAGACTTGGACTCATGGACATCTCTAACCATCACTGCAGAGATTATTGTATATATCAACGGCGAGCTCGTTTAGTACATATCTCAGAAGTAGAAGTGTCCTTATCACCCAAAGCATCTGCGCTGTGACACAGGCCCTTCCAATCCCCAGCCACTAGATTGTTCCACTGGGTAAATTTCTCTAAACCAAGCTCCCATCAATTCTTTCGATCCTCTTCACGCTTCTTTAGTTCTGCCTTTGAAGCCTTAGCCACAAATGTTTTATCTGAGCACCAGCCATTGTATCTCCAGCGAAAAAGTCCTCCAGATGAGTACTGAATAATCAAGTGTCGCTCTTCATGCCCCTGTACAGGAATATTGGAATGGGTAATAAGGGCTGATGGAAAAAGAACGGTAGATTTAGGCGGAAACCGGATGGCAAGCTTCAGATTCCATAGGACCAGATGTGACCATAACAACACCGATAGACACTCAAGTGCGTCAAGAGAGAAAAGCAAAATGAGATCAACGCTGGCCATGATGTGGTTGCGTATGTGCTTCATAGCTGTGGAAGAAGCTGGGTGTTGGTGAAGGAGCTGTTGGGTAGGGTGGTGTAAGTGTTTGATAGGCTCTGTATGGTTCATAGTGGAAGCTGGGTGTCGGCGAAGGAGTGATGGGATAAGGGGGCGGGCTATAGGGCATTGTTGATTGTAAAGGAGATGGGTCAACGGTTGGATACTGTGACCTTTGGTGAGATATTGGCTTGGGACCCGGTCTGTAATATAACATGGCCTCGGGAACGCTGCAAGGTGCCTGCACTTGTACGGGCAGGTATGGGTTTGAGAAAGGAGGTTGTGCCCACATACTGTCTGAATGCCATATCACAGAGGGTGAGGAAGGGCCAGCCTGTGGAGCAGACCACGCATTAGGCTGGAGACTAAATGGAGAGGGTGATGGCTGTTGCGCTGCAGGATAAGATGCCCGGGCATGGAGGGTGGAGTGGAAGGCTGGTTGGGGTTTAAGTTAGACAAGTGAGGGCTGCCAATCAGGAAAAGCCGTTTTTGCCTAGGTGCCCCCAGAGTGGCCTAAAGTAAACTAGGTGACTTATGAATCCTATGGCATCCTAGGAATTTGAGCTCGTCCCTTGCCAGTCAAGGCTCTTGAGGATTTCCTAGGCAAGCCTAGGTTTGCCCAGGTTTGCCCAGGTGCTCCTGGGGAACACCTGGGGAACACCTGGGCAAACCTGGGCAAACCTAGGCTTGCCTAGGATACCCTAGGGAATCCTCAAGAGCCTTGACTGGCAAGGGACAAGCCCAAATTCCTAGGATGCCATAGGATTCATAGGTCACCTAGTTTGCTTTAGGCCACTCTGGGGTCACCTAGGCAAAAACAGCTTTTCCTGATCAGTGGGAGAGCTGCCTGCAACATGGGCTGTTGAAGTAAGAAGGATTGGTCGAAGCGAGGACCGGTGGGGTCTTCCAGTCGGGTCCAATGTAGAAGTAGCAGTAAATATCACTTCGAAGGTATTAAACCTAAGAAGTAGGCTAGAGTAGATAGAAATAATAACACAATGAGCTTAACACTTAGCTCGGCACTTGTTGCACTTGCTGGCAACGTTGTAATCACACAATATAAGAGTCACAGAGTATAAGGCATCGATTGGGAGGAGGGAGAAGAGAGAGGGGGAATTAATTTTATAGATCTACAAGTATGTAAAGGTACATAAATGTAGCCGAGTTGCTAAGCTAATAAAATAGTGAAACTCGTGCGGAGAGATCGGATAAGGGAACAGAACAGTCCGGTCGAAGGAGAAATACCTTTAGCCTTCCGGATTTCCGATGGGAAAGACAGAGCAGTGCAGGATACACACATGACTAGAAAACAGAGCCTCCCACCTAGCTCAGTCAGTGAGGACAGAATGGAGCAACCAATTCCAAGCATCATGGCTCAGGTGTGCTCCGACGACTGTTGTCTACACCCTAGGAGATACGGAGAAGTTTCGGGATAAGGAGGGGAATAATGGATAAAAGATAAATGGTAAGATCAAACAAATGATGGAATAAAACATGTGAGATAATAAACACTCAATTCTGAAATACTGGATATTTGTACGGCCTAGCGGTTTGGGCTGACGCAAGAGTAGGTGCAATGCGTCCTTGGGATACAATTTTGGAGAGAGGGGAGTGCGGGATGGCTGGAACGATGTAGGAGAAGTGGGCGGGACAAATACCCAGTATGTCCGGCAGTCCGATCAAATCAATGATTTGTGATCAACGTATAATGTCGGAGTAGCATCGGAATAGTGCTGGGCATGTTGGCGTACATGTGACAACATCCTAGAAACATAAGGGAGTGGGGAAATAATAGCTCGAAGCCGTAAGTGTAACACAAGCACAATAATAAAGAGAACAAGAGGTGAATAGGGCAAGTGTAGTAAGGGACAAGTAAGTAGTAAGTAATAGTAAGTAATAGAAGTAAGACAAAATAGACTGTAGGTAAAGAGTGATTTAATAATGGGGAATGAAGCGATACAGTATAAACTAGCATATAAGTGAACATCAAAGTAAACTAATAGTAAATGTAACAAGTGGAGTACTAGCTACCGCTAGGGCAGCTAGCACTACCACAGTGGCGTTATGACCCATACCCAAACTATAAGCATATACACATCTTTTCTATTATTATTAACCTACTACTACTACTATCATTAAGATTTCTACTTATCATATACATTTTACGTTCATTACTCATTTTCTCTACATTATTTGGCATAATGTTGCACACATGAACATACTGTTGATCAACTTTGGTTCCACTAGAATGATTGAACACCAGTCACTGCATGTTACACCATGACATCATTCTACTACTCCGCACATCAGGAAAAGCCGTTTTTTGCCTAGGTGACCCCAGAGTGGCCTAAAGCAAACTAGGTGACCTATGAATCCTATGGCATCCTAGGAATTTGGGCTCGTCCCTTGCCAGTCAAGGCTCTTGAGGATTCCCTAGGCAAGCCTAGGTTTGTCCAGGTTTGCCCAGGTGCTCCTGGGGAACACCTGGGCAAACCTGGGCAAACCTAGGCTTGCCCTGGGTTTGCCTAGGATACCCTAGGGAATCCTCAAGAGCCTTGACTGGCAAGGGACGAGCCCAAATTCCTAGGATGCCGTAGGATTCATAGGTCACCTAGTTTGCTTTAGGCCACTCTGGGGTCACCTAGGCAAAAATGGCTTTTCTGATGCAGTTCTGATGCTCCACAGTTATGATGTCATCTTACTGCTCCGCAGTTATGACATCATTCCAGCTCCACAGTTATGATATCATTCCAGTGCTCCGCAGTTATGACATCATTCCAGTGCTCCACAGTTATGATGTCATTCTGCAGCATTTCCTAAATAATACATACTCAACAGTATATAAGGAGGCTAGATTTACCAATGTATAGTAGACGTATTATTTTTCTTAAATTAAAACCCCCACTTGTTTGCTGTTATCACTTGTGTGAATCACCAGACCAACTCATTGTATCTTGTTGAGCTACCTCCAAGCTACAATACACATTTATACATCTTGTTGAGCTAACTCCAAGTTGTATCCACTAATATTCACCTGTTGAGCTATCTCCTAGTGAATACTTCTTTAATTGCCACTTGTTGAGCTATCTCCGAGTTGCAACTTCCTATTACTTGTTGAGCTATCTCCGAGTATTAGACACCACACTCACTACTACTTGTCGAGCCATCTCCGAGTATTAGTTCTGATTCATATTACTGCTTGTCGAGCCATCTCCGAGGGTAATCTTATTATTATTTGTCGAGCTATCTCCAAATAATAACTTCTGTGAGTTTTGTATGACAAACTAGTTACTAACTTTACTTGAGCCTAGTTGTTTGAGTATATATTTTTTGCCTAGCGGTTTCATCAAACGGAAAGGCTTGCTCTATAATCTCCATTAATTTCTCTTATCATTGTTACCACCAAGTTACGTACTGTGAAGGTTTGGACAAGACTATTGATCGAGTCATAACAAGTGGGGGATAGATTAGATTTCGACCTCGAAATCCAGAAGGAAACATCTCGAAACATCATACATAAAAAAATGGAAGCGCAGGGAAACATGAGGACAGGAATGTAACCGTTGTACAGTATTTAATAGGCAGAACAAGTCAGAAGAAATATTGTAGAAGGCATTGAAGAATGAGGAACGGATAGAAGGAACGGAACGGTGTAAGACATAGATATAATCACGGACAGTAGTAACATGATGGCAGGAAAATAAATTCAAAGTATCAGAATGGTCACGCACCGCACTGAATATTTGCTTGGGCAAAGCGCTAGCCCAATTAATATTGAATTGTCATCTTGTAACACAGGGAGAATAAAACATTGAAGGCAAAGGAAGGCGAGGGCATGTCCAACCTGTATCCCAACCTGAAATGAAGTCACAGAAAACATACACGGAATAATCGAATAAAAACTCAATAAATCTTGCAACACGGCTATGATTAGTGACGTGTCTCGCATAATAACAGAATCCACAATCCAACAATCCGGACGGTGAGGCGTTAGTGGTTGGGACACACAGTTGACACCGACAGCAGTCACAATAGACAGATATTTCCAAAGGGATAGCATTTTTGCACTCAAACACTCTTGAGGGTTGAAAACAGCTCCTATAAATGAAGACAGTGTAAAATCACGAATTGGACTAATAGAATAATACTTAGCTGGTCTAATATCCGTAGTGGGATCGTAATCTCGCTCCGTATGCGCGTTCTCCAGCTGGCACTTCAGTCACCCCTTTCAATGTCCCAACTTAGGGCCAATTATTCATAAAATATTGCCCCCCTGGGGCAGGCAGTACGGGCATATACCGACCTTGGTACTACCGGATTGGTAGTACCAAGGCCCGGTAATACCGAGGTCGGTACTACCGAGGCCCAGGTGCCAGGGGTCCTGGTCTGGTACTACCACCTCGGTACTACCGGATTGAATTTTTCAAATCTCTTTTCTAGGGCCTAGAGCCATCCCCTTTAACCCATACCTGTCATCCCTTGCACTAGACTATGCATTGGGCATTGATTGCCTGATACTAGGCTCACAGCCTGATCATGATCTGACTGCTACATCATGATTCCTGCTGACAGATTGAATTTTTAAAGGCTGTTTTCTGAGCTGAGGACATCTCTACTAGCCAATACTATCCCTAGACTATCCAGAGTGGGATATATATTAAAGTTTACAGTGTGTACCATGTTTCATTGCAAAATGCCACTTATGTGGAAAAAAGAAATCATAGTATAAGTCTACTATGGACTGTAGTACAAGACCAAATAGACATCTCAAATTGTTCTGTTTGTGATGTATGTGGAAAGTTATGATTTCCTCAGTCATTGGCATTCCCCAATGATGTTGAAAGATGATCACACCAACAATGATTCTTCCTCTCATAATTTATAACTACAATGTACATGCTTCTAATTTTTTGAAATCCTGAATAGACAGTTACACAACATATGTGTATGTAAATTAATTTCCATATAGACGGTAATAGCTCATACATTATTTGAGGTTATTTGAATTTGAAAGTACATGTACAAGCTAAAGTTGTGCAGAAGCTTTGTCTTTCTCTCCCAGCCAGCCTTTGTTCCCTGTCCAATGGTCACAATGGCATCCACTCCTTGATCCAATTCATCCTATCGGAACCACTGAACTGAGACATATTATAGGTCATCCAAGACTGGTAGTACCAAACTCGGTAATACCAGACCCAGTAGTACCAAATCCGGTAGTACCAAGCTCGGTAGTACCAAATCCGGTAGTACCAAGCTCGGTACTACCAAATCCGGTAGTACCAAACTCGGTACTACCAGAGCTTGGTACTACCGAGCTCAGTAATACCGAAGTCAAGTAGCAAATTTAACATCGTCTTAAACCAAATTCATGTATTTAGGGTTAATATAAATATTAGTACTTGACGAAACATACATAACATAGAAAAAAAGCACAGATATTTATATAATTGCTGGGCGCCCACGGCGACTCTTCAGAGGTTGCGCTAATACCAATTGACCCGGACCAGTGCTTGTTCGAGCCGGTCTGGAATCAATGCGGTCATGATGATCATCATCATCAGAGTCGTTGGCAAAGAGCGACAGCGTGGGGGAAACATGTCCTCGACTAGCACCATTCTCCTCCTCCTTACCTGTATCACCATGAACCATGCGATACAATTCTGAGTGAGCTACTGAGACAATGGTCTTGTTCTCAGTATCGGAAACAACAGGAATTGTGGACCACTGAAGTCTCGAACGCGCTATTACTCTAGTATAAGCTCCACTATTGCAATGATGCAATTGTATTAACCTGTACTGTTTATTTGTGCGAGGTCTCATTGAGTTGTCAAAGGTGATCCTCCTTTGAATTGTGACTGACTAGCTTTGTGCTAGGACAAGTCTTATTCCACCAGTTATGAACAATAAATAGTTCTGTTTCTAGATTTTACTTCCTAGAAACCAAGAAGGGCCAAGTGCCAATTCCAACAATGGGACCAAGTGTCCAAACAATAGGCCAAGCGCCTTTCAACAATGGGACCAAATGTCCAAACAATGGGACCAAGCGTCCAAACAATAGGCCAAGTGCCTTTCAACAATGGGACCAAATGTCCAAATACTGAGTCAACAATATGACTCAGTGTCATACCTCTCACAATAGAGAAGCAGGCAACAACTTTAGTTTTTCTAGATTTAGATCCACTGATGTAACTGAGCAGAGAGAACTGTAAACTAGATTCAGCTTTCACTAAAGTCTAGAGTGTTCTTCAGAGCAACACACAACGAGGATACCAAGTCCATGAGGAACCAACCTCTAGTAATACAACCCCAACAATGCTAAGTAGAATTCCCACATGCATTGAGGAGTAGAGTGAGGAGAGAGACAGATGTAAGTCCAACTCAAACCTGGGGAATGCACATCAGATTGTGCCCCCTTTTATACTATTTTAGATGTGATTATTAATAGATGGTGTGTACAGTAAGCAAGAGAGATTGAGATGAGTAATGAAAGTAGCCTTAGTAAGTATGTACAGGATATATGTGTAATCATGTTTGTTGATTTATAATGAGCTTTGGGGAGTATCAGTCATCATTTCAAGTATGATCAGTAAGCCTTTCAGATTTGTTCATAATGATTCAGCAGACTTAATGCTGACTGAAGTCATATGTATAAGCCAATCATTTATGTCCATGAACATTATCTAGCAAATAGCCAAGTATGTCTCTATTGAACTAGCACCTCCACTTGTGAACTTTGTGTGTGTGAATGAAGTTCCCTTGAGTATGCATCAAGTAAGTCTAGCCTCATATTGAGTGATCACCAGTATTTTCTAGGTTATGCACTCGCATAGGACTTGGGTTAGAGTACAAAGTGTGGCAAATGCTTATACCATCTACAATGCACTCAGTGGGTACAATAGACTTCCTATTAGCTTTAGCTAACAGTGTGGGACTCACTATAGCCCTTGGTATCCAATGTACAATACAGATAAGCTTGGAATAGCAATATCTAGCTTATACAGGCCTAGCTAGTAAACCAGCATATCAGCGCGCGCTCCTCTACAAAAAGTTTCAAGATCAACAAGAAAATGCCTGAACGATCAACGTACCATCTGTCCAGCGTTCAACCTCAAAGTACTGCAAATTATCATTGCCTTCCTCGCCATCAACAGCCTGTCGGATTTGCTCCATGCGCGGCCCACATATCTTGTTCAAATCACTGGCCTTGTACCTGTTGAGCGCCGCAACGCCAGTCACGAAGCCCTTCTTTGTCTTAACACCAACCTGGAAAAATGGTACACCAACTGGCCAATTCTTCACGTGAACTTGATGTTTCCATGCGGAGGCCACAAAATTTGCGAAGTTGAGCTTTGGGACATCTCCCTTATCAAAAATACAATCTAAAGGCCCATCAAAAAGAGTTCTGGGTAGCAAGTAAATGATGTGGTGACTTACTCAGATCATAGGCGAGGATACGTGGTAGGATAGCACGTAGGCGATCCCGGGGTTCCTTCGTCGTCGCAATGCAGTGTTGGTAGAGCTCTGCAAGTTCTGATTCTACCCAACGCTCAACCAGTTGTGCAAGGCTAGAAGAAACAAATGTAAATGTGGAAGGAACGGTAACGAAGGAACATACGCAATTTGTGTACCGATGTCTTGAGCCTGAGAGCTGCGTGCCGTTTGTAGCCTTGACCTTCTCCAGTGCCTTGGTCCCTACAAAGATGCTGGTTCGGTATTAGGATGCCAGGCATAACCACCGATATGGTATCCCGTCTCACGATAGGCTCAATTCGCCTAGATTTGAATGTCAGAAGAACAGCCAAGAGGAGGTATGAGGAGTTACTCACCATCTGTACGATTGGCCGCAGAATCTTAGTGGCAATCATGGAACCCCTTCCTTTCGCAATCATATCCCCAATGAGCGCGTCATGATGCTCCCAGTACCAGTTGATTTGTTCTTCCAGAGCCTCTTCCCGAGCTTCAGGACTATTGAAGTCTTCATCGTCTAGTTTCCCATGAAGGAAGGTATCGAGTTCTTTACGGACCACCCCAGTCCATTCGGAAACTGGCACTAAAAAAATCGGTCACTCGGGGAAAAGGAAAGAACAAAATGAATCACATACTCTCGACAGGCTTCTTTCGTTCACCGTGGATAGAATACCACTGTTGCCATATGTTCCAGTAGGTGACCGCGCGCGTTGAACGTGAATCTCCCCCATCAACATACTTGTAGCATAACTCCACAGGTTTACCATATTCACGAGCGATGGCTTCAATCTCCTCATCTTGCTTCGCCATCAGCGCATCCAGACAATCCTTAGCATCCTGTGGCAATGCCCCCCGGCCACCAGGAGCGGCATTCACTTCCACATCCCTGGGCTCTCGCGCCTTTACATGACCAGTGCGCGACGCTTTCCCTTTGGTCCTTCGTCTTGGTTTTCAACGGCCGGACTGGAGCTCCTCTTCATCGTCAATGCTAGCGCTAGCTTCTTCATCATTGTTGCTTTCTTCTTCGTCGCGATTTCTGTAGTCATGGTCGTCATGGCTGTCATGGCTGTCTTCACTTGCTTCCGGATCAACGACCGCCTTCTTGAAAAGTCGGCGGCCACGACGACTATACATTGATTGTGGTGGCGTGCAGGCGGGAGGATGCTCCTCCACCTGAGCACGACCGGGTAACTGTGTCCATGTGCTCAGTGTACATCAGGAAAAAACACTTCTGACCTAGGCTTTCCAAGGTTCACCTCATGGTGCAGAGGCTATCCAAGGTGCCCAAGTTACTTTGGCACCCTAGGTTTTGAGGTCAATTCCTATGTCTCTTTATTATATCTTTGAAGTGCCTGTAGGAAGTGTAGGGTTTGCTTTAAGTGGGCCTCATGTTGCTGTGGTTCTTTAGTTTCTCCAGATATCCTATGTACAGTAGGTCATCTATGTCTCCCAGGGAAGCCCTAGGAAAGTTGTAGAGAAGCTGTAGAGAAGCCCCAAGAAGTCCCAGGGAAGTCGTAGAGAAGCCCCAAGAAGTCCCAGGGAAGTCGTAGAGAAGCCCCAAGAAGTCCCAGGGAAGTCGTAGAGAAGCCCCAAGAAGGCCCAGGGAAGTCGTAGAGAAGCCCCGAGAAGCCCCAGGGAAGTGGGATCTTCATAAGTATACCTTTGATTATGTATCATGACAAACATCATATTATCAAAATGTGAGCTAAACGTTGTGAGAAGTGCAACACTCTCAAGATAAACCGAAGTGAAAAGCCAGCTACTATCTATTGCACAAGACATACACTTTGATTATTTTTACGCAACACCGTACAGCCATATATACAGATATGTACTTGCTAGATAGACCAGCATCTGAGAGCATCTCATGTGCCAGCCTCAAACGTTTGCCTACCATATTATCTGTGAATTTGAGATGATTTGGCTGACAATTGTCCCCAAGATTGACCTGGCAAAAATTCCAAAATGTGTCGAAGATGCCACAATAAGTGAACCCCACAATCGTACCCGTTAGGCTGGAAATGAACCTGAGAATTGATGAATGCGGGCAGAAAATTATGATGCAAGTCTAAGACAAACCTCAAAGTGGGGATTGAATATCCACCCACAGTCCACATTATTTTTGAGGTTGATGTCTTGGCCTCGAATACTACCTAAGACTTCTGTAACCCATAATAAAAGCTAATGGTTCACTTGAACGTTTGAGAGTAGTAGTATGAATGGAATGAAAACGTACCATCATCAACTTAGCGTTCTTCCTAAGGAGCGGTGGTTTTTTTTCGATTGTTAACACATGTAGGCTTCCAACTGTCATAGATATTGATTCGCTGGTCAAGGAAATCGATATGCGCAGAGTACCAATGGTGCTTATCGTTGATAGGAATGAAGACACTATCCCAGTCCCTGAGCTCCTGCGATAGCTACAAAAAACACTGAGAGTTCATACAAACACCTGGGACAAAAAGCACTTACTATGGCTTTACGACACCACTTAGAGATCATTTCCTCGTCTGTTTTGTGTCAGGATTCCATCCTCCGGGGGAACAAAGTCATTTGACATAAAAAGGCACTTAGAAGCGAAAAATGAGGAGAGCCCAAGAGTAGTGCCAGATTCAGTGCACCACTTGCCAACAAAATAGTTGACAACTTTGTCATTGATCCAACGGTTAATGCCAAGCGTCTGAAAGTTGGAGAGCTGAACGTGGCTAAACTTGGAGGTGATTATTTCAGGGCTGTAGGATGACTAGGACAATTGAGACAAGGGATGAGAGAAACAGCATGTCACATACCAGTCCAGCAAAACTCTTAGCCTGGCCTCTGCCTCCTCCGGATATTCATCGAGGCCTTTCCACAAAGCATTTTCTATGGCTATCCTTTTTCCTACTAATACACCCACGCAGAGTCTTCAAATTACAAAGGGCGCGTAGAGCAGTGTTATCAGAAGGGATGGTGTGGTGGTACTTTAGGCGACGATTAAGGGAGGCCTCAACGCGGGTCGCCATGGCAAGAATCCTGACGGTTTCGTGTAGTTGGGTCATTGAAACGTTGAGTCTGGGTAGAATCGACTATTGGATGCGGACGGTATTGTAAAAGTCGAGTCGACAAGAGCATCGAGTTGGTCGATAGTTGTCAGATTGAAGAGTTGCTGAAGGGAGAGAGATGGAAAAAAAGTCTTGCAGTCTTTTATGATATTGACTATATCTCGAAGGACTGGTAGTGTACAACTTCGACTGGGTCCAAACGGTTCAAAGTTGGCAGGCAGACAATTTTTGTGAGATTTCGCGAGTCGGGAAAATGAAGGCAAATTTTGATACATTGTTCTATTTGCTTTCAGGTTTGAGCACTGAGGAGGAAACTCTGAGAACTCACTTTGTGGTAGATACAGACATTGCTTAAAATGACTCATCTAGCAGCGTTAATTATTGCCGGAATTTTGCCGGAAAATGAACGTGAATCGTAAATCGTTAAATTGTAAATCGAGAGGTCATCTTCCAACACGGATATCTCACAATGGTCTGGATAGTATCATCTAAGTCCTTTGTTTAAGCTGCAGAATATATAGTACTAGGACACAAATCCGAAATATCAGAGAAAAAGTAGAACTAGATGATATAACTGTTGTCTCTCCAATTTATTGAACAGAAAATGCAAACAATTAAAATGAAGGAGTTTCAAAAACGAAGGCAAAAGAGAAGCGCAAGTGGTAGGAGATGTAGATAATCTCCAGAACAATAAAGCGGGAGGCTGAAGTCACAGTAAGCATTGACACCACTGATTCATTCCCCACTATCCTTCTTCATCCACCCAAATCGTTATTATCCCCAGGGATCTGGGCTTCACCAAAGGCAGGAGCAAGCATCTGTCCCCCTTGCATGCAGCGCGACCACTAGCTTCCTTGGAGTCTTCCTTGGAGTCAATGTCATAGTACTCTGTTCTGGTGGTAAGAAACTGCTCATATTCTGCACCGATCTTCAACTTCTTGCATATAACCTCGGTACTCTGAAACTGGGTAGCCATCTCCTGCTCAGCCCAGTCAGGAGAAGTCGCCCTCCATGACTCATCCCTCAAAGCGTTGCTAAAGCAAGTAATCATATATTCATGGCTTTCCAAATTTCGCTCGGCAGTGAGGAGCTCGGGACTGAACATGACGTTTAAGTCTTCCGGGGGGCAATATAGGACACAAACAGCAATGACTATTTCATTTATGAGTTTTCTGGAAATGCAGTGTGTTCCAGCCCCAAAGAATGCGTCCGGGGCCGATGGTGTCTCTCTTGCCGGTAGCTACTTCTCTGAAGGCATTGAGAGCCCCAGTCCACGAGAACTTATTGTTTCGGTAGGCCTGCATGTGAATCGAAGTCAAGGGAGCGGATGCATAGCGGTTGGCCATGAACAACATGACATAAAAGAACGACTCGAGGTCATCACAAACTTGGTGGGGGGAATCTGGGTCCTCTAAAAGTTTAATGGACATGAATTGCCATGTGCCCTGACAGGATATTGAGGATCTTCAAACAGAGGGAGAAGAAGGGTAACTCACAGTTCTTTCCGTTGTTCTCGCCGCCGGGGTATCCCAGTGACTTTTATCGAACGTTCCCAGTCAATAAGGTACCCGCGACTTTTGAAGAAGATGATGTTCCCGGAGGAAATATCTCTGTGGAGCACACCCGCTTTGCGGTATGCTTTGTAATGAGCTATAGTCATTATTTAACACATATGTTCTAAGATAGGGGGTGGTTCACTGTACCTTGGAGTGCATCAGAAATAATCTGCGCAAACTGATGCATTGATATACACTTGGTGAGTGGCTCCCCGACAACGTCAAGCACTAGACGGAAGTGGACAATTTTGATTCCGAGAACTTCGGTCTGCTGAAAACGGCCAGCTATGTCTTCTCCTGCCAGGGCATGAGGGACATGAGAAACCCCTTTGCACTCCAGAGCCTTGTAGGTTTTGTATTTGGAGTCATATTTCCAATTCCTCCAGAAGTCTTTCAGAAGCACGAGGCGCCAGTTCTCATGGTCAAATGCTACAAAGCAGCGTGTGCCTTGTCCTACGGGGTACAAGTGTGTGGTAGTGAAGGGTTGGTAGACATAGAGGGTACACAGGTTGACAACTACTCTATAAACCACATCCACCTCCCCGTAAAAGCGTTTATGCAAGGCTTTTTAAGTTCGGATTCCCTCGCAAGCCTGCCATCAAGACCTGGAAAACTTGATCGTAAATTGGATCGCAGGAAAGAACAGGTTCCATGGTCACATCATGGCCACGATCAGCGGGGCTGCTGTGAGTCAGACGCCAAAGGAACTCGTGAAGGTAAGGCATGGTAGTATGATTAAATGGATCTGTGTACTGCGTGCCTGCGCGTGAATGGCAAAAAAGACGACACTGGTCTCCGAGTATAAAGAACAGGAATACACGGGTCCTTTGCTGCGCAGCCTGAATAGCATTGAGATAGAGGGTAATTTG